>CM050163.1:555015603-555170603 GCA_027410445.1 Discoglossus pictus
TTTGACCCAACATCAATTTCAATTTTAAAGCACATCGAGGCATTTCCATCGCCATTAGGCGCATGCCGCCACATCCAGTGCATTATTTTATACATTTTTCCCCGTCATGTCATGAGATTTTCATTGATAGGTCGACTGTATTTTCCCATCACCTATGATCATATCATGATAATGATGGGAAGCCGAGAATTAACATATCCTCTGTGCTGCTCATCTTCTTGAAGGAGATCAGTGCTCCTCAGAAGAACTTAGTCTGACTTGTTCAGTATTAGACTTGACCTAAATGTCCAAAACATCTCTCCATGACTACGGTGACAAGGCAGATTTTACTTTCCGGAGAGTTCATGGACCGGCGAGCTGACAGATGTGACGTTTATTCGCCGTGGTCCGTACAAGTTGTTTTTTTTGTGTAATTATTGGTATTCTCTCTTTTTCCTCCACTGTCACATTGATTTGCCGTGGATCAGACGCTCTCATATCGCGGAACTTTCTGTTTAAACTTTCCAGAGTTGGACACGTCGGAAATAAAACAAAATGACCGTATTATCCGTGTGACATGATCCTACAGACACATAGTGTCATCATTTAGTGTTATATGTCATATTACGTTATTTAGGTTTTATCGTAGTCAAATAGAATAAAATGTAATGTATTCATTAAATAAAAATAGCACATTTTTGTTGGCAAACTTACCAGATGGCGAAGTCGCCATTTGCCATCACTGACACTGACACTGACTGGTTGTTGTAGGGACCATAATAATTTCCCATAAATATATGTAATAATTCTTATATCCACAATTGTTATTAAATATGATGCTGCCTAAACGATTATTACATATATAATATTTTGGGGGCAAACCTGTTGCTTTTATGACTATTTTACCTTGCTTTAGGCTGTCACTACACAACTGGTTCCTGTAGGGACCAAAATATATTTTTATTTTATATTTTTATATTATATTTAATTTTGCGGATGAAATGTATTGTTGGAATAAGAGGGATTCACGGATCAAAACTGGCAGAAGGGGGGAGGGGGGTAGTTTGTTTTCTATATCTACCAACAATACACATTTATTTACACTGCAGCTCATGAAGACATAGACTCTGCTGTACTTGCTGTGCTGTCTCATACTAACCAATCAGTGACCATCTCTCTGCAACATTCTGCTGAGACCTTGTCCCTAACACTGCACATCCAACCATTCAGAGTCTGTGTCTGCATACTCTGCAGTGGGCAGACCCATACAGGGACTATTTATTTGATGAAAAAAAAACTTCTTAATAAAATAAAATACATAAATTAAATAGACGCACAGGGATATTATATACTTAGTATAATCCAAGAACCTTCAATTTCCCTATAAGCTGAGTATGCTTCCTCTCTTGCGTCCTACATATTGCCAGCTCATCCAGTACCAAAGAGGTTAATTACTGTTAATGCCCATGAAAGCCCATTTCCTGCAGCCATTTTTCAGCAATATAGTTAATCTAATGACATTTCATTTGGTCATTTACTTGCAGAGCGCAGGCCGTTTCAGGCTGCTTGCGGACCATTTGTAAGTAAAAGATACTCCAAATATTGATAATGTGATATTATGAATATGTAATCTCCTGATACATCAAAATAATAGTGTAGTAGAGCACATAAAATATATCGCTAATACCTTTTCAAAAGTGATTATACTGTCTGAGCTAGTAAAAACTATTGATCCTGAACTATGATAGTATCTTTATGTCTGATTAACACAGCGTCACGTCACGCCGGAGAGACATGGACACGGGAGGGGGCCGGGGGACCGAGTCTGACTCGCTGGGGGTGAAGATAAAAAGTGACAGAGCAAAGGTCCAAATTATAAACATACATATCAAACAATATTATTGGAATTGGCTTTTATTAGTAATTGTGAGTGAAAGTGTTAGATAATTGAGTTTCGAAGTTGGGTATATTAATGGCGCCCCTAGGCACAGCTGCTTCATCCCTATTGTAATGCTCTAGCTCCCGGCATTCATGCCCCTAGCGGCGAGTCAGTAGTTTCTTTTTTTATGTAAAAGGAACCTTTTGAAGTGTGAAATGAGGCACCCAATATAGTGAAGCGCCCCTAGGCGGCTGCATAGTTGGCATAGTGAAAAATCGTACTATTTTTAATATTATCCTTTATTTATATCACACCAACATATTCTGTAAAGATGTATAGGGGTCTTTGTATATTAAGCATACATTATAAATACAGGACCTGACAAGTGTACGCACTTTTTATGTTAAAAATATTTTTCAGTTCACCATTAATTAACATAAACATACATCAATCAGCTTTAGCCAGAAAATATCATTTAAAATCATATTTTTTACTGCTGTAGCCCTCCCAACCTCATTATCCTGAGCACTACTGAAAGGAAGTGGAACCCTTACCATGACAGCCTTATGAATGTTATCACAGTTGAAATCTTCCACTTCCTTTCAGTGGTGCTTACGGCAAAGAGAGGTGGGGAGGGGTACAACAGTGTCCATTAATGAAGTAAACTATTATTATATTTTCTGGCTAAACATTTGCTTCGTTGCTTTTATCTTTAATGTTAATTAATGTGAACTTAAAAATAGATTTAACATAAAAAGTGCTTACACTGGCCCTTTAAGTGATAAGAGCGAGAAGGATAATGATATAATTATGCAACTAGACGTGTCCTTATTCTTTATCAATGTGAGAGTTAAATAATGGCCCTAGAAAAGGGATGCTAGCGAGGTTGTCTGTATATGATTTATGCTTAAAATTCTCAACTTTTAAGCTCAATTATTTAGTCTAGAAAAAACTTCTCATATAACAATCGACATTAGGACTTATGGAAACCACAAGCTTTTATTAGAAAAAATATCTTATGTTTATGTCATTGAAGATTCCATCTTGAACTACTTATCTGCTTGTAGCTTGAGGGATGGGTTATCCTACTGAGATTTACTATTTTATTGAATCAAGTGGCTAAGTAATGTGGCAGTCTTTCAACAAAACAGAATCCACAGTTAATCCCATTCCTCACAGATTTCCTATCCTAAGAAATAAAAATAATTATTTTCATTATATAAAATGTATCATACAATATAATTCTAAAATAGCTTAAGAAATAAAAATTATTATTTGAATGATATTAAATGTATCATACATAGCGCTTCTGAATATGTGGGCGTTACAAAAAAAGGATAATAATACAATATAATTCTAAAATAACTTAATAAATAAAAAATATTATTTTAATTATATTACATTTATCCTGCAATATAATTCTAAAAATATCCTAATAAATAAAAATTATTATTTTAATTATATTAAATTTATCATACAATATAATTCTAATAATATCTTAATAAATAAAAATTATTATTTTAATTATATTACATTTAGCCTGCAATATCATTCTAAAAATAGCCTAATAAACAAAAAAATATAATTTTAATTATATTAAATTTATCATACAATATAATTCTAAAAATATCTTAATAAATAAAAATTATTATTTTAATTATATTACATTTATAATACAATATAATTCTAAAAATATCCTAATAAAAAAAAATATTATTTTGATTATATTACATTTATCATACAATATAATTCTAAAATTATCTTAATAAATAAAAAATATTATTTTGATTATATTACATTTATCCTGCAATATAAATCAAAAAATATCCTAATAAATAAAAATTATAATTTTAATTATATTAAATTTATCATACAATATAATTCTAATAATATCCTAATAAATAAAACAGTAATGGTAAAACAATCACTCTGCACGTGCTAATTGATAAGACGCTTTAATAAGATTATTGGACTGACAGTTTAATGAAGAGCCAGGAAGGCGATGCATGATGTGCTCTTCCCATTGTAGTTGCGCTTAATAGTCCCTTTATCGGACAATTAAGGGTAATTAGAACGCATTCGAGGAACAAACTTGTAATCGTTTGCGTTACATTTCTGGGCTTAGTTAATATAATAATAGGGTATTCTTATAGACAATAGATTCCTGCAGTAATGAGGGGACCAAAACGTAACAGGGGGAATAAATCCTCTGACAAGCAAATCTTCTTGCCATAAACAAGGAGGAATAATGTCTGCGGCGGTCTGGACTGACCCTTAAGCATTTCTCTGCGATTTAAACTAAAATATTAATTGTTAAAAAAAATCATAAAGTTAGAAAAAAATAATTTTGATGTCTCTGCTAGACCCTGGAGGCATCCATGGTACTTTGGTGAAGGTGTTTTTTGGAAGAGGGCGTTTATATTTTAGAGATTGCATTTATTGTTGCAAGCTGCCTGCTTCTGAGCATGTGTGGGAAGGGGCTAGGTGTCACATTTATGGTAACAAATCATTGGCACCGCTCCTGATTCCGTCCAATGATAGGTATATTTGCACACCACTCATGCAACAGTTCTGAGGAAGTAATGAAACAAAGACAAGTTTATGAATATTGTATCACAATCTGAAGACTTTTTTACACAGTGACTGAAGTCTGGGTGGAAAATACATTATTTGAATAATTTCAGTGCTTTTTTTTTATTTAGCTCTGTTTGGTCAACCAAAATGACACCCCCCTGAGTTATCTACCTGTGCTCCAGTCAGAAGATTTGTAATGAGGAGTGGCGGAGCTAGAGAATAGAAGGATCCCTCAGGTGCCAACTCACTCAGCTCCATCTTCTTGCGCACTCATCGTAAAAGACCCCATTCTGAAGCGTCTCCCTTATCCCCAAGATCTCACTTCACAGCGATTGGATCCTCCTTTTTTTTACTGCCCCAAAAATCCTTGCCAAACCAGCCCCCTTCCTGTCAAGATCTCTTCCCACAGCCACTGGTTCATATTAATTCCCCGAAAACCCCTTCCCTAAGCAACTCCCTTCCCCTCTAGACTGACCCCTCCCACAACTACTGGCCACTATTAATGTCCCCTCAGGACCCCTTACCCAAAACAGCTCACCTCTATTTAGTTTCCTTATTGCTTCTGACCCCGTAGCAAGGTGCCAACTCGTGCTCCATCCGCAACCCCCCATGACCTGTATCCCCCTGCCATCCCTGAGGCTCATGACCCCCCATAACCCATCAACATTGAGTTCCCCGGGCAAAATAAATAGATAAAAACAGGACAGTACAGGATGGAGGCCCCCGTACATTGCACAGCCTGTAATGGTTCCATCCATGTTTAATACCCTAACAACAGGAGCCAGTTTGTCACTAATTCCTAATCAATGATTTCTTAATCAGTTGAGTGACCCCTTAAGGGCTGGAGAAGCTCTGGCTGGGTGGCAGCCAATCTGCGCCTTACCATTTCTGACTGCCACCCAGTTACAGTTTCTCCCGCTCCTTGATGACTTCATAGGGGTGGAGACAAGCTTCTGATCTAGAAGTTTAGAGATTGATACCTGAAATGAACTTGAATATTGAATTTTATTAACAATTAATGCATATATTTAGCTCCTGTCGCCTCGTTGTAGCATTTTAAGGCTGGCAGTTAGGTGCTTCCTTGGCAACAGATCTTGCCCACTCATTGGTTGCATCAGTAAATACACACACTATTTCTCAAGACATTTATTTTGGCTGGAAGTCAGTACAAGTCATGTCGAGCAGCCATTATGTCTGCGCCCTGGGAAATCTCATACGTGACATAATTGAATCCCCACCAGAATCGCCAGCGCATTAATTGAGATGGTGGATTGGATAAAAAAGAAAGCACAACCCGTCCCATAACATCAATTATTAACAGGAGAAGAAAAGTAAGTCCGTTTTTGGCAGTGGTTGGCAGGCGCATAATGACGGCTTTACTATTCTCACTTGAAAGCTTTGTTTCCAAGATGTGCACTAAAGATGGCTGCTAAATAATTCAGGGTGACATTGGCACTAAGAGACCAAGACATCACATCGCTGCGAACTTCAAGATCTACGCCAGGCATGTATAGTAGTGTCATCCGAGGACCATGTAAAATGGGCATAAATAGAGAAAAGTCATAAATATACCAATTATTTACACTTTTAAACAAAATATATATTATATATTATAACAAATATGTCATGCAATGCATTGCGGGCCCCTCTGACAGTGAAAAGGTTAAAATGATATGGAAGTTTCCTGGACTTTACTAGGTATATATCCTACCTGTGTTTCTATTCACTTTTATGTTCTTAATTTTATGCTTATAAGCTTTGCATAAAATCAAACAAATAGTCCCTGTATGGGTCTCCCCTCTGCAGCATAGGCAGACACAGACCTGGTTAGTATGAGACACAGCACAGCAAGTACAGCAGAGCTTAATAACAGTACCGAAGCCTTGTAGTACCTCCAGTAGAGGCCATAACCTTGTAACACCTCCAGTAGAACCCATAGCCTTGTAACACCTCCCTTAGAGCTCATGGTCTTGTAACATCTCCAGTAGAACCCATAGCCTTGTAACACCTCCAGTAGGGCTCATAACCTTGTAACACCTCCAGTAGAACCCATTGCCTTGCAACACCCCCAGTAGAGCCCATAACCCTGTAACACCTCCAGTAGAACCCATAGCCTTGTAACACCTCCCTTAGAGCTCATGGTCTTGTAACATTTCCAGTAGAACCCATAGCCTTGTAACATTTCCAGTAGAGCTCATAACCTTGCAACACCTACAGTAGATCCCATTGCCTTGCAACACCTCTAGTAGAACCCATAGCCTTGTAACATTTCCAGTAGATCCCATAGCCTTGTAACACCTCCAGTAGATCCCATTGCCTTATAACACCTCCAGTAGAGCTCATAACCTTGTACCACCTCCAGTGGAACCCATAACCTTGTAACACCTCCAGTAGAACCCATAGTCTTGTAACACCTCCAGTAGAGCTCATAGCCTTGTAACACCTCCAGTAGAACCCATAGTCTTGTAACACCTCCAGTAGAGCTCATAGCCTTGTAACTCCTCCAGTAGAGCTCATAGCCTTGTAACACCTCCAGCAGAACCCATAGCCTTGTAACATTTCCAGTAGATCCCATAGCCTTGTAACACCTCCAGTAGATCTCATTGCCTTATAACACCTCCAGTAGAGCTCATAACCTTGTACCACCTCCAGTGGAACCCATAACCTTGTAACACCTCCAGTAGAACCCATAGTCTTGTAACACCTCCAGTAGAGCTCATAGCCTTGTAACACATCCAGCAGAACCCATAGCTTTGTAACATTTCCAGTAGAACCAATAGCCTAGTAACATTTCCAGTAGAGCCCATAGCCTTGTAACACATCCAGTAGAGCTTATAACCTTGTACCACCTCCAGTGGAACCCATAACCTTGTAACACCTCCAGTAGAACCCATAGTCTTGTAACACCTCCAGTAGAGCTCATAGCCTTGTAACACCTCCAGTAGAACCCATAGTCTTGTAACACCTCCAGTAGAACTCATAGCCTTGTAACACCTCCAGTAGAGCTCATAGCCTTGTAACACCTCCAGCAGAACCCAAAGCCTTGTAACATTTCCAGTAGAACCCATAGCCTTGTAACATTTCCAGTAGAGCCCATAGCCTTGTAACACCTCCATTAGAGCTCATTACCTTGTACCACCTCCAGTGGAACCCATAACCTTGTAACACCTCCAGTAGATCCCATAGTCTTGTAACACCTCCAGTAGAGCTCATAGCATTGTAACACCTCCAGTAGAGCCCATAGCCTTGTAACACCTCCAGTAGAGCCCAGTAGAGCTCATAGCCTTGCAACACCCACAATTCTGAACTTAGCTGTGCACCACCTATTAGCAGATATATTTACCACAAAAGTGAACTCTGGGAGAGACCAAAAAGATAATGGAAGGAGGAAGTGCAGCTGCAAAATTTTGTGAGTTTTCAGTCTTGGAAGGTAATTTGGGAAAAAGCACCAAGTACCCAAGATTTAAAGCTCAAAGACAGGGCCCTTCATTATGCTCAACCCTTGAACAGCGCTACAGAATATGTTGGTGCTTTACAAATAAGGGATAATAATAATAATGGCTCCAAGATTTAAGATTCCAGATGTTTTCTGGACCATTGTATAAACACTTGTGTAGAGAGTAGAAAAGTAACAGGAAATATGGAATCGTGGAACACTTTTCAAGTAGAGATATGAGTTAAAATGCATTGTGGACTCATTTGCATGTCCCCGCCCAGTTTCCTAGAGTGCAGTGTAATAACTGTATTTCTGGGCCGTAAATATGTTTCTTAGCTTATTTTTAGACATTCAAATGTGTACAAAATGTACTATTTATTTACTATACTACTGTACTATGTAAGGTCGAGGCTTCTATCGCTCTTTTTCTCACCATAAGCTAAATAATGTTGAATTAAAACACAGAATTAAATGGGAACAAATTAAATACATTCTAATAAAGATGTTAATTAAATTGGGTAAAAGTGATGATCTCTGCATTTTGGCTAACATCAAGTGTAGTGCTTGGTTGGACTGCCCTTGTAGGGTTTGTCCTTGACTCCACCAGGATGTATGAACATGAGGCTCGAGTTGCATTAATGCCCAGAGCCCATTGAGGGGTGCCTCTTGACCCTCAGTGTCCAGCACCGTTCTTTTTTGCATATGAACACTATTAGGCACCATGGCTAGGACCTTTTGGTTTGTGGTGGATCCCGTATTTTTATTTTTGCTTTGAGCCTGTGGATTGGGGGAGGACTTTCACTAGTCACTTAGCTGGAGAGACTGTTGAGAGAATTCTCTCTGGCCTTGCCAGATGGGGTCAAATAGGGTCAATGGCAGATGCGCCATCTTGATGCTGGTACCCATTGGCTTTGAGTTTTTTGAAGACACTGATTTTTTGGGGCACCGACCAGGAAAAGAGCATGATTATGATTTTTGAACTGCATGATCTTCACACACCAGTGAAGACCAGGGGTCTTGCCAGTATTTGAGGGACAGGATCTTTTGGCCAGGGACCCCTTGGAAGGACTTGGGTGGAGTTGTTGGCAGCTGCTCCCCCAGGAGTCTGAGCTAGGATGGACTGGTGGCAGCATCCCCCCTCATTGTAGGGCTCCAACCTGAAGATAGAAGAAAGGCTCCCCATTCCTAGGGTGGGTGCTGAAACCGTCTGAAGGGCTTCAAGGACCTTTTGGACAGAAGTGGTCCTCAAGCCCTCAAGACAGGCTCAAAAAACTCCCCAAAAAGTGATAAATATACCCACTTACAATGTTTTCTATGGAGCCTATTTAATAAAAGGGATAACATTTTAGTTTTTATAAATAAGTTCCATAAAAAAAATAGTAGGAGGAAATATTAACACCAGTTAAAATATATCCCAATTATTGCTCAAAAATACCAATTTTTTTCTCAAACCTAAACTGTCTAATTATATAATTTTATCGTCATAATAATTTTCCCATTTATTCTCTGCCGATACATCTCAGGGTTAATCTTCACCTTGTAATATAATCCGCGGCGCACCTCCGAAAATACAACCGCTCGCAGAAAAGGGTATGTTTTATAAAGAATTTAGAAACCTATTACCAAAAACATAATACGATGGCGGTAACATTTCATTGCAGAACCTTTTAAATCCGCAGCTGAAATGAGATAAGTGCGGTTTTCTTAAGCTTAGATCTAAAATTACCCCCAGGCAAAAAAATCCCATAATGTCACATTTGAATAGACAGGACTTGAAACACACTCTGCGCAATTACAGCTGTGGAGATATAATAAGCCCAGACGCGCATACGGTTTTACTCTTTATACAGATTTTAGACGTGCTCATGCAAGGGGCGTAGGAATGAAAGAAATCTGTGAGGATAGAGTATACATTATATATATATATATATATATATAGAGAGAGAGAGAGAGATCTATATATATATTTTGTTGTTGTTTTCAGTCGTTCAGTCATGTCATCTCTTCGTGACCCTATGGATGCAGCACACCAGGCACATCTTGTGTCTCGGTGTGCTAATCCAGAAGGTTTTAATGGCAAAGATACTGGCATGAGTTTCCAGTTCCTTCTCCAGTGGACTACAATATGTCTGACTTCTTTACTATGACTTGGGTGACCATACATGGTATAGCTCACAGCTTCATTAAGGTACGCAAGCCCCTTCATCATGACAAGGTAGCGATCCAGAAGGATATATATATATATATATATATATATATATATATAGAGAGAGAGAGAGAGAGAGATCTATATATCTATATCTATATATCTATATATCTATATATATATATATATATATACATATATATATATATATATATATATATATATATATATATATATGTTGTGATCTCTCTCCCCTACTGCTGCTAGAAACCAGGGATAAGGTACTTACCTCTTCTACAATATGGGGCAGGTAGGTATTGATGTATATATATTTATTTATTTACAACACACCATATATATTACCTAGGCCCCATATATTTTATTTTTTTATATTTTAGAGCATATATTTTTTCTCTTAACACAGTTTTTTTTCCATTTCACCCAACACCCTGTATGATCTGTTGTCTGAATTATACAATGGCAGAATAAACTGATTTTTTTGATAGGGCTCTAGTGATATTGGCAGAGAGGAGTAATAGCGGTTTAATTGTAGGCCTTTATTGTGCGCCGTGTCACAGCGTAGCCAAGTAATTGCAATCATCCGAACGCGCTCAGCGTGCCTGTCTATACCTGACCTCTGACCACCTACCATCAGACCCATCCCGTCCAACACACAGACGCTTTCTCTCTGCCGGTGATTAAAAATAAGAGCGCGGCGCTCGCTATCTCGGCTGCGAGAGCTCATTTCGACCGCACACATCAGAAATTATAGAAAATAACTCGGTAACCAGCCGGTGGGGAGAGGAAAATAATTGATTCTCGCGGACGGCTGAGTGGCGTCGTGTGATGTCTTTCTATTAAATGCGGCTGAAGACAGAGAGGCGCAGAGGGAAGGATCTGTGTGCGCTCTAGTCCCCGGTGTGGAAATAGGGGCTCATTTTATTATTATGTACTTCATTTTCATAAGAAATGCTTATAAGCTCTGTTTTACTAATTAAAATCAAACAAATAGTCCCTGCATGGGTCTGCCCCCATAACATATGCAGACACTCTCTAGGGCTACACGTGCAGTGTAGTGCCCTAGCCTATCAGAAACCATGTCTCAGTAGCATGTTGCAATGAGAGATGGTCACTGATTGGTTAGTATGAGACACTGCACAGCAAGTACACCAGCTTCTGTATATTCATGAGCTGCAGTGGGAAGGCCTGTACATGGACTATTTGTTTGATTTTTTGCATTAAAAACAGAACTTATAAGAGCTTATAAATTACATACAGGTAAATAAATACACAGGGATAGTATATCCAGGCCTTCCATATCCCCTTTAATAGTCTTTAAAATAGATTATACTGAAGATTATGTTCTTTACTAGAATATTACCCGTCAAAAAATGACGGGAATCAAATTGTAAGTGAGCTAATGCTGTTTGGTGTATGGTAATCAAATAAATAATACATTAATAAATTAATATAATTTACCTATTTTGAAGTAATATATGCAGGAAGCATTGTGCAGAAGAGCTGACAATCTGTTTTGATGTTGCTGCAGCATACAATATGTGTTTTCAGTGCTGTAGAGCTGAGGTGTAAGTGTCAGCAATGCGTGCAGTGTGTAGTGTAAATAGGCTGCGTGCGCGAGGGGAAGCCGTTAGGGTAGCTGTGTCCTTCCGCATTGCGCCTAATGTGGTACGCGGCTGTGGCTGATTTTGCGTCCTTGTTCTTGGATCTCGTCCGGCTTTTTCGGAAAATCGTATGTGTTTGGTGGTGTTTTACTTGTTTAGGGTCCTGTAGCCTCGTTTTCGTTTTTTTCGGTGACCATTATTTATGTGATTTTCGGGTGTCTAAACTCAGAAATTTGGACTTAAATGGAGGTGTAACTTCACTTGCAGAGGTCCTGGGTGCCCCCTCTTGCTGTGGGTAATCTTTTTATGTGTTTGTTGTGTGTATTTATTGTGTTTCTAATGTTTTCAGGTTCGCGCGGGTCGGCCGTTAAAGTCGTATCTTTGCGAGATCCCTTGCGGCCGCTCGCGCCGGAGGAAAGCCTTTGATCTAAAACGGCCGCAAGAGTTTCGGACGCAAGAAAAGCCTGGTTGCGATTCTATTGCTCCGGGAACCCTGTCTGCAACGCTAAAAACGAGCCGCAGCTTACTTGCAGGAAAGAGGTCTCGCTAGCACACAATTAAGCACATTATAAAGCAGAAATAAAGCCATCCTGCACTCTGAGGAGACTATAAAGTGATTGTAGGTGTTAGCAAAAATAGCACAACATTCCCCTATACTCAAATCGGTAAATAATTTTTTTTTTAATTTGTCAAATATCCATGTAAAAAGTCCCGAGGGCTTGGAGCACCTCAGACACACCCACACTGCGGCCGGAAAATAAACAGTTAATGTAATCTCAGATTTGGGCTGATGTGCAAGCTTGAGAGGGGGTTACTTTTAATCCTCATGTCCCCCAATATGATCCCTAGCATTTACAGAGCTGTACAGTGCAGGCTTGAATTTATTTTTGCGTTTAAAGATTTCTGAGCTTACGGCCGGTTCCAAGATATGCGGCCGGCCGTAAGGGGAGATCCTTGCGGGGCCGTATAATTGAATTGCGAGGTAACGGGACCCCCGCAAGGAATCGCAGCCTTACGGCCGTTTTACGGTCGATAATAGAATGAGGCCCTATGTATCCAGGAAATGTAAATCACTGTTTCCTCCCTATCCAATCAGGATTCATGAGCTCTGCGTAGGATGTAATGACTCAGCTGGTGCAACTGGAACGTAGTATAAACAAAAATGAAAATGCCAATGGGCGTGGAGAGGGCAATCATTAACATATAATAACATCATTTTTTTAAAATCATTTAAGAACAAAAAAATAGAAATATAATAGAAATATATTTCAAAAACTGCCTTTTTCATCAATTATTTACTGATGACAATCTGCAAAAAAAATAAATCCCATCTGGTTCACATAAACTGTAAGCGCCGGACAAGTATTTATTTCCTCCGCGCGTTAGTATAAATTCCGCGGGATCCCGAGTGCTTTCGCTTCCAGGCTGTTTTTCACCAGCGAATGTAACCAGAGAAAATTTATGACAAATTCAATTGATTTAAATTACAGAATTAATTTTGCAAATCTCAAGTGTTTTGCTGTGAATCATGGGCCGTGTGATTCTCATTCATGGACCCTTCATGCCCCCCGGGGGCTTTATGTTAAGGTTTGTAATGATATTTTCCAATGAATTTATGATTTTGGTTCATTGCATGTAAAAATTCTAATTTTCTACAACACACTCTTTTAACCACAAATAGAAAAAACATTGGGGTGGGGGGTAATAGAGTGTTTTAAATAATATAACACCTGCCTTTCATTGGCAGCTAAGGGTTAATAGGCCCCACAGTAGTCCTACATTTAAAATACGCACTTATTTATTTATTTTATTAGGTATTTATTGCCTTCTAAAAAAAAATTCCTATATCATGCTTAGTTATTTAAGATTTAAAGTAGCCAGTTTTGATGAACTACGCTTAAAAACAAGTAACATTTTTACATAAAAAATAAATAAAAAATACAGCCTCTAATGTATTACTTTTTCATGTAATTAATGTGCTGGTGTGGAAGCTGCCATTTTAGTTTCCAGAAATCTACTTCCTGTGGTGGGAGGAGATTTTGACTAAAACAGGAAGTTTGTATTTGCACAATGAGAAGGTGGTATATACAACTGATAGCACACTCATTAGGGCTGATGGAAAGCTCATTAGCTTACACATGTTGGAACTGAAGCGGATGATATACATGATATATATTATTATATACATACACATATATACATACATGCATGCGTTCTGCGCAGGCGTTACAACTGCTATCTGGACATTGTAAAAAGTTGTGCAGTTGTGCCTGATTCACATACTTTGAGAGAAAGAAGCAGAAAGAGAGAGGGAGAGAGAAAGGGAGGGAGAGAGAAAGGGAGGGAGAGAGAGTGAGGGGGACAGGAGAGAGAAGGCAGACAGAGAAAGGGGGAGGGAGAGAGAGATGAGGCAGAGAGAGGAAGGGGAAAGGGAGGGGAGAGAGAGGACGCAGAGGGAGAGAGAGAGTGTGAGGTGGAGGGATGAGGCAGAGAGGGGGAAAGAGAGAGGGAGGGAGAGAGGAGGTAGAGAGAGAGGGAGAGAGAGTGAGGGGGAGGGAGAGAGTGTGGGGGGGCAGGAGAGAGAGAGGGAAAGAGAGAGGAGGCAGACAGAGAAAGGGGGAGGGAGAGAGATGAGGCCGAGATGAAGGGAAAGAGAGAGGGAGGGGGAGAGGGAGGGGAGAGAGACAAAGCAGAGAGAGAGAGTGAGGGGGAGGGAGAGAGAGAGAGATGAGGCAGAGAGGGAGGGAAAGAGAGGGAGGGAGAGAAGAGGGGGAGAGAGAGGGAGGTAGAGAGAGTGAGGGGGAGGGAGAGAGTGAGGGAGAGGGAAAGAGAGGAGGCAGACAGAGAAAAGAGGAGGAAAGAGAGAGATGAGCCAGAGAGGGAGGGAGAGAGGAGGGGGAGAGGCAGTGAGCAGAGAGAGAGAGAGGGAGGTGGAAGGAGAGGGAGAAGGAGGGGGGGAGGGAGAGAGAGAGAATGAGGGAGAGAGTGAGGGGAGAGGGAGAAAAAGAGGAGGCAGAGAGAGAGGGAAAGAGAATAGGAAAGAGAGGATGAGGGGGAGAGAGAAGGGAGAGAGAGATGGAGGAGGAGAAAGAGAGATGAGGCAGAGAGGGAGGGAAAGAGAGGGATGGAGAGAGGAGGGGGAGAGAGAGGGAGGTAGAGAGAGTGAGGGGAGGGAGAGAGAGTGAGGGGGAGGGAGAGAGAAAGAGAGGAGGCAGACAGAGAAAAGAGGAGGAAAGAGAGAGATGAGCCAGAGAGGGAGGGAGAGAGGAGGGGGAGAGGGAGTAAGCAGAGAGAGAGAGAGAGAGGGAGGCGGAAGGAGAATGAGAAGGAGGGGGAGGGAGAGAGAGAATGAGGGAGAGAGTGAGGGGAGAGGGAGGGAGGGAGAAAAAGAGGAGGCAGAGAGGGAGGGAAAGAGAACAGGAAAGAGAGGATGAGGGGGAGAGAGAAGGAGGAGGAGAAAGAGAGAGGGATGGGGAGAGGGAGGGAAAGAGGGGGAGGAGAGAGGGAAAGGAGAGAGATGAAGCAAAGAGGGAGGGAGAGAGAGAGATGAGGCAGAGATGGAGGGAAAGCGAGGGGGAGAGAGAGAGAAGAACATGGGAGAGAGAAGCAGAGAGCGCACAGAGCGCAGAGACAGCGCACAGATGTATTGTTGCAATATATTTTTCCTGTCATATAGAGTAATAATTAATAGGAATCTGGCATTATTCTCCATACTGTCACCGTTCATTAGCTGCCCCCGTTCAGTCCCTTTTTTGTTTAAGTGGCATTTTGCTAAATGTTACACGGCCGCCCTGGGTGTGTTTGGGCCTCCCTAGAATACACCTGCGCACTCACACGGGCGCGCTCGCTGCATGCAGGATGACACATGTCAGAGCGCATATCATCATATGAATCAGTGTGTCACCCTCAATGATACCGAGCGCCGAGATCACTCCTTGGCTTCATTACAGGATCTGCAGCCCTGGGGCGGGTGGGCTGGAGTAAATATCTCTTGTGCTGGGCGGGTGGGCAGAAAGTGTGTGTTTATATAAAATAAAGTGGATATACTCAATGGGAAATGTTAGAGTTAAAAAAGTACATATATATATAATCTACTTTTATGTACTTTATTTGATAAAGAAGTGCTTATAAAGTCTGTTTTACTGCCCCTGTATGGGTCTGCCCTCTGCAGCTTATGAAGACACAGGCTCTGCAGTACTGAGTGTGTAGTGTTTCATAGTAGCCAATCAGTGACCAACTCGCAGAGAGATGGTCACTGATTGCCTAATTTGAAACACTGCACTTCAGAGAGTCTGTGTCTTCATGAGCTGCAGATATGATTTTAGGCATTAAACACAGAGCTTCATAAAGTAATTAGATACAAAGTGATTTTATATACCTAGTAACATCCAGGAGCCTTCCATATCCCTTTAATATCCTATTATTATGGGTACTTTAACACTACACCACAGTGATGTGATTGATATGGCTCTAGCTGTGGACAACGCCGGCTCTTTAAGGGAATCTGACATCATGAGTTCTGCTCTACGCCATCCCATCATGTAGAATAGTGAATATCAAGTAGGAAATGTATAACTCATTTTATAATTACATTTAAATGCTGCAGTGTTGGCTTTTACAGCACTCACACTACTGGAAATATCGTCCTGAAATGCCCATGAATTACAAGCTCCCTCTAAACGCTTATATATATTTATATAAATATTCTCCTCACTACAATAACATATTTCACATTTTCTGTATCTCTATCTGAGGGTGCTTGTGATTATTGGCCCTTTTCGAAGATTAACTGGGTTATATAAAAACTATTATAAAAAAGTGAAATATGCATCGATTTTATGTATCAGTTTTAAAAACAATTAGTTGTTTTTCTTGGTTTTCAGTGATGATGATGTCACTAAGTATTAATAAACTCGGTGTCCCTTTAATTATAAAGCCCAAGTCTTTACAATACGACCTAAGCGGATCTACTTGAGCTAGTTAGAAATCTTCAATCTTGACCTAAGTAAGGTGCTAACCCGTCTGGGCTTAGTCTTCAATAACGCGGACGCGGCGAGACTGCGCAATACCCAATAGAGACAGCTAATGATCGATCATCATTGAGCGCTATTGATGGACTCGCTTTGGGTTATTTTCTGATGTAAATACTATTGGTTTTGGAGAAAAAGCCAAGTTTGTTACTGACCAGAAAAGAGACTAATTAATTATGTTATTCTTCAAAAAGTACAAGTGCATTCCGACATATTAATAAGACTGTTTGTAGGTGGTATGTACCTTAAGTAGCCCGTCATGGAGTGCGCAATCATGGAATCCAGTATTGTCACTATGTTTCTATGTTGGGTGTTTTATAAATTCAGTTCCATTTCATATATATATATATATATTCAATTTACCATATACACTCCTTGTCTTGGTGCAATACTCCTTGTCTTGGTGCAATACTCCTTGTCTTGGTGCAATACTCCTTGTCGTGGTGCAATACTCTTGTCTTGGTGCAATACTCCTTGTCTTGGTGCAATACTCCTTGTCTTGGTGCAATACTCCTTGTCTTAGTGCAATACTCCTTGTCTTGGTGCAATACTCCTTGTCGTGGTGCAATACTCCTTGTCTTAGTGCAATACTCCTTGTCTTGGTGCAATACTCCTTGTCTTGGTGCAATACTCCTTGTCTTGGTGCAATACTCTTGTCTTGGTGCCATACTCCTTGTCTTGGTGCAATACTCTTGTCTTAGTGCAATACTCTTTGTCTTGGTGCAATACTCCTTGTCGTGGTGCAATACTCCTTGTCTTGGTGCAATACTCCTTGTCGTGGTGCAATACTCCTTGTCTTGGTGCAATACTCCTTGTCTTAGTGCAATACTCCTTGTCGTGGTGCAATACTCCTTGTCTTGGTGTAATACTCTTGTCTTGGTGCAATACTCATTGTCTTGGTGCAATACTCCTTGTCTTGGTGCAAGACTCCTTGTCTTGGTGCAACACTCCTTGTCTTGGTGCCATACTCCTTGTCTTGGTGCAATACTCCTTGTCTTGGTGCAACACTCCTTGTCTTGGTGGTCCATCCAAATATTGTAAAAATCCAACATCAAGAGGTATGAACCAAATAGGAACTCACAGGACATAGAAAATATACATTTTAATTATAATTATTATTATTAAATTCTATATTATCTAAGTTCTTTGAGTGGTTCATACTACTTGAGGTTGCATAAATAAAAAATAAAAAAATAAAAATATAATATATACACCACACTTTTCTTGTACTTCTTATAATTGGCGTAATATCTTTATTTTCGGGACTGAAACTCTCTTTCAAGCACAGTAGCGCTGCTCCTTATAGTCGTCTATAGTGTAAATTGCATAATTTGTGCATTTTCGGCACTCATCGGTCGCTGATACATGACCCTCATAATGTGTTCTGAGACCCCCTTCAGCAATAATTCTTTTTATGATTCATAGTTTTTCTAAAACAGAATCTTTGTACCGGGCCGAGCACCCTAAGGCTTTCTCTAATTGAATTATCGGGGCTTCATGAGCAGTTTGTGTTTCATACCGAGAAAATCTAAAGTGAAACCGAATGGCCTGCCCTCCACGCCGCTCCACACAAAGACCGTAATTCAGTTACAGGGCCCTCTGGACACAATGTCCTCTTGTTAAAGTTTAGGTGGACATTTCAGATATTTCACAGTATCTCTCTTTACTGTGATTATCACATTGTGCCATGGGGCACCGAGGCTTATCGAGATCGCAGTGTCTTTCTTAGTGCCGCATAGTCTGTTTGCCCTTGCATTATAAAAGCATCACTTTATTATAATACGGGTCATGGCCTCATAGCGTTCACACAATCAAATTGTTTAGCGTATAAACTGGAAGACACTGAACAGTGCTCCTTGCCAGCAACTGCGACCCTCTCAAAATTTACGTTATTACGCAAGGAAAATACGAGACACGTTACCACCCATTACGACCTCGCAAAAATCGCAAAAATACAACAAATACACACAACTAATACATAAAAAGTCTACTTACGGGAAGAGGGAGCATCCAGGACCTCGAAAACTAAAGTTACACCTCAATTTAACTCAAATTAAAAGAGTTTAGACACTAAAAAATTCTCTAAGCGAGAGAAAAAATGGCCGCCGAAAAAAACGAAAACGAGGCTACAGCAGTCTAAAGACGCAAAACACCACCAAACGCCTACGGATTTGACGAAAAACACCTACGAGATTAAAAAACAAGGACGCAACCGCGCGCAACCCAAAAACATTACAAACACAATAAATACACATAAAAAGGTTACTCACAGCAAGGGGGGGGCACGAGGACCTCTGCAAGTGAAGTCACACTTCCATTTAAGCACAAATTTCAAAGTTTAGAGACCCGAAAATCACCTAAGCGAGAGGAAAAATGGCCACCGAACAAAACGAAAACGAGGCTAAAGGTCCCTAAACACGCAAAACGCCACCAAACAGCTAAGGATATTCCGAAAAAGTCGCACGACATAGAAAACAAAGGACGCTAAATCAGCCACATTATATACACCATTAGCTCACTTACAATTTCATTGCCGTCATCTTTTGACGGGCAATTCGCTAGTCACTTATAATCATCACACCTACCACTGATTATATCATCAATCTTCCCCATAACACACAGCCACCACCTATAACATTGTGTTAATTCATCATCCCCCACTTCTGTTTTAGCTGCCTAAACATCTCCATTAGAGTGTAAGCTCTCCGGATCAGGGATCATCCTCCTGTATCACATGTATTTTTGATATTGATCTGTGCAACATACCCCCAGTATTCAATGTACTTTCCCCTTGTGTACAATGTTGAACTATAAAAATAAAGGTTGATGATAATAATAATAATAATAACAGGCACCGATAATAGTGCGCCATAGTGCTGTAATGCACATGAGCCCAGCTCCTGTCAGCGGGCACGCTTCTCTGCCAGTAACAAGCTTGGCCGGCCTGTTTGCTGACAATAGTTCTTTGCCTCCGGGCTTTTATAATAGCCAGCTCACCAAAGGGGAATATTCAGGTGTTGCTCAATGGTGCATGTACTAGCACATAGAATGACCCATTGCGCGGGATTAAATATGTCACACTCCACTAAAATGATGCATTTTATGTACTTTCTCACTTTGCAAGGCAATCAGAGCATCAAAAGAGTGAAACGAGCAATGGCAGAAGCAATGATACAGATCCTAAATTATGGGGCATATTTATTTAGTGAACTGTCTCACTGCACACCCCGGCTGAGATCTCGGAGCAGTGTAGCTTGAACAGCGCCCGTGGATGTGCCTCACAGACTCTGGCGCTCGTGGTACCAATTAAGGAGAGACTCGATAGATGCTGCGGCAGCGCAGATGTGTCTCTGTACGTCCCTTATCCAATGAAAAAGTGTATGACTGAAACTAGCCAAGGTCATAAAAGTCATAAAGCTTCTTTTTTAATGCAAAAAGCTAATACATTTGGATGGCTGTACTGAGCCATGGAGGCATCCATGAGGTTTTTGTTGGACTGCTTATATTTCCAGTTTGAAGGGAACAGACTTTGTTTATTTTGTCTTAAACTTTAGGTTTCTGCTCTCTTGCCTCTCTGGGACTTGAGCAATGCAGATCCTCTCAGGGGGGAGGGGGTAAATGCTCCGTGCATGCAGTGTTCCCAACAACAACAAAATTGTAACCCTTACCACACCTATCTGTGCAGGCATGGAATACTGGTACTCACCTAAAACAGGAAAGGTATAAGTCAACTGGTCAGTGCAGTGTAACCTGAGCCGTGCTATCAATCACAGCCTTCTCCATACAGCCTCACACAGCACTCTGCTATCTACTCATGCAACAGCCAGTGGGCAGGACAGGCTGTATGTAAGCATTTTAAGCTGCTATTAGTGTAATTAAAAAAATATATTTGTCTCTCTATCCATCCCTTATACAATGAAAACGTGTATTTCTGAAAACTTAATAATAAAGGACATAAAAGTTATAAAAGGAATATTAATACAAATACATTTGACGAACCTTGGAGGCATCCATGACATTTTGGTGAGGTTGTGTACATTTCTGGAGAGCACGACAGCTTTTAAGCATGTGCATGGGAAGAGAGCTGATGTCAAATTCAATTATATCCAATATAAATCTTCCTCATTCTCCCTATTTTTGTTGCCTCCACCCCTAATACCACTGGTAGATAAAAAAAATCACTGATCAAGCTCTATATATCAGAATGTGATCAGACAAAATGGAATCTTCTATACATAAACAGTCTTCAACAAAATATCTAAAAGGTTGTTTATGTTCATAGCCAAAGCAGTTACTAATGTTAGTTTGTTACATACATGCAGTTATTCTTGAACTACACTGGTCCCTTAATTATAGTATCACATGACATTACTCTATCTCCTCATCCAATCAGTGTAGAGGAGGAGGAGCTGAAATCTCCATAGACCTCCATAACTCAGCTGGTGCGATGTTCTGACCACCAAAAAGACAAGAGCAACTATCATTGTTACCTTTTTACCTTTGTAGTAATCATTCTTAATTAAAAAAGAAAAACCTGCACTGGATCTGACCTGTACGTATCTTATCCTGTGTCTGTATTTCCTTATCCTCTTCCTCCAGACCCCATGTCTTATGTTCTCCACACCTTAACAAGACAGATTGTGCTGTGCACACACACGCCATGCAGTAATGTGTAGGAATAACACCAGAGCACGCGTGTGCTACCCGCCTGGCCACGCGGGTCCTGGGGGAGTACAGACCTCTTATATTCATAGTCAGGTTCTGATTGTCCTCTATAAAGTCAGTGCAGATATGGTTACTGGCCAGGCTCTGTATACTGGACACTACCAGTAAGGATAATATTATACGTGGCACCACTAAACACATTGCAATATAGTCTTGGATCTAGTAAATGGAGCAAAATAATTTGGGCCCCCCAACTTCTCTATCAATAAAAAAGCCCAAAATGTATGCATTAGTCATTATCTGCCATCCTCATCTAATAAGTTAAGATTCCTGCTTTTATTTCCAGAAGGCTCCTTTGGTAGACCCCAGTGCATTGCACCTGCTGCACCAGCAGTAGCTCCGCCACTGATTGAAATAACCCATTATATCTCTAACAAGCATGGATCCCTCGGTCTGAGCCACTACCAACTCAGTGTGCTGTGTCTCATACTAACCAATCAGTGACCATCTCTCAGCAACATTCTGCTACTTGCTGCTGAGACGTGTTCCCTGATAGGCTAGGACACTACACTCCACATCCAGCCTTACTGAGTCTGTTTCTGCATACGCTGCAGTGGGCAGACCCATACAGGGACTATTTGCTTGATAAAAACCAGAGCTTATAAAATAAAGTACATAGATACACATGAAAATGATATACCTAATAATATCCAGGAGCCTTTAATGTCCTAACATCCTTTTGGGGATCGGACCTCCAGAACTGGACATAGAGTGTGATTTGACTAGGGATATATTGAGTGGTCATAAATGTATTTTTAATAATAATTGTTCATCTATCTATCTATGTGTGCCTGGCGTGCTGTGGTCCATAGGGTCACAGAGAGTCAGACACGTCTGAACGACTAAACAAAAAAATAATATATATATATAAAACAAAATATATAAATTTGTTTGACATATTTCCCCCATTTCGGCGTCTCTCCTGCCCCTGTTTGGGGTCCCAGCTACTCCCACCCACACACATTATTGCCCCCTCCGCTTAGCGAGCCCCCACAGCCTCCCGCCGTACTGTTCAGAGACAAAGAGAAAAATATATAGATTTGACTGACTATTAATTTAAATCACAGCCCCAGAAGAAGCCAATGAACTGTAATTTATGAGCTGTCAAAGCCTGAAAAATTCCTTGTGACACTTTGTACTTTGTGTTATTACATGCTTTCCTGCAGGGCGATAGAGAAATGCAACAAGGCACGGCGCTGGGGGAGGAGTCATAATTATGTTTTCAGTTTGGAACCATCTATTTTCCCCATTTAATCACTTCACCCGCTCACCTAACTCCCTATCAATTTGTGGGTCAGAGGTGGCCCCGTCTGCACAATCCATTCCTTGGCACAATGCAGACACAATGTGTCGCTTTATTTACGGCTCTGATCACCGCTGGACGCTGCGGCCGAATAAACCCAATGTGCAGGAGAAAATATTAACTCTTGCATTGCCGGGGAGGGCTGCTGTGCACGGGGTGTAGTAGCTATATATATATATATATGTATATATATATATATATATATATATATATATCTTATATACATATACATACACACATTGAAAAATCTGGGGATATATCCCCTCATCCAATGGCGGAACAGTGGGCCCTGGTGCAAAATAACTTGGGGGCCCACTTACAACTTCCCTATCAACCCTGAAGGGGTCAATAAAAAATACAAAATAAAAGTAGGTGTCATAGCACAACTATGGGGCTCAGATCACCGTCCTATAAAGTATTTAGATGCCGTCCTCTTCATTTATTGCTTGTAGGCTCTGGTGCTTTGCACCTGTTGCACCAGTAGATCCGCCACTGCCCTCATCCCCCCGTCTGTAATAATGGGCCACATTCACTAAGGTGAGACAATTCCACACTTGGACCACTCATCAGCAGATGTTACACCACTGCAGTGGCAATTAACCCTCTGTTAATTGGATTAAAGCAGGTCTCTTAATTATTTTTAATTAATTATTTTTATTTAATTATTTTTTTATATAAGGGTGATCTGATTTAACCACCTACATTTATTATTTGTTTTCTTTAATGACTACTACCTTATATAGAGATGTAAAGGGGGCCCCCCAAATAATTTTGCACCGGGGCCCTCCATTCACTTTCTCTGCCGATGACTATACGATCCACGACCCCCACTGAGACACAGACAGGGGGGTGTTATATGAAGCATCCACATCATCAGAGTGATCATTACAAGGAGCCGCCATTCAAAAGCAATAAGACGCGGCAGCACAGGGTGCGCACGGTTCATTTGGAGCCGCCTCGGGGGTGCTGTAAGGTACCCAGAGCTTTACCATCTGATACTGAGGAGCTTGAGAACTGCTGTAATGAAGCATCTCAGCCCTGGAGCCGTATCATTGCGATTATACTATGAGAAATGGCCACAAATAAGGAGCGCGGCCGGCGCATCCTCAGACTCAGACTTTATATTCCTTATGGATAGAGCCAGCCCTTTAATCTAATTTATTTATTATTTCTGCATTAGAGGAAAATGGGCTGACACATGCTCTTGAAGTGATATATACCCAGCTCTCGCCCGATATATACCCAGCTCTCACCCCAATAAATGACCAGCTCTCACCCCAATATATACCCACCTCTCACCCCAATATATGACCAGCTCTCACCCCAATATATACCTAGCTCTCACCCAGATATATATCTAGCTCTCACCTGATATATACCCAGACTCACCCCGATATATAACCAGCTCCCACTCAAAATAAACCTAGCCCCCCCAGATATATGATCAGCTTTCACTTTAATATATATACCCAGCTCTCACCCGATATATACCCAGCTCTCACCCCGATATATACCTAGCTCTCACCCGATATATACCCAGCTCTCACCCAATATATACCCAGCTCTCACCCAATATATTACCAGCTCTCACCCCGATATATACCTAGCTCTCACCCAGATATATATCTAGCTCTCACCTGATATATACCCAGACTCACCCCGATATATAACCAGCTCCCACTCAAAATAAACCTAGCCCCCCCAGATATATGATCAGCTTTCACTTTAATATATATACCCAGCTCTCACCCGATATATACCCAGCTCTCACCCCGATATATACCTAGCTCTCACCCGATATATACCCAGCTCTCACCCAATATATACCCAGCTCTCACCCAATATATTACCAGCTCTCACCCCGATATATACCTAGCTCTCACCCGATATATACCCAGCTCTCACCCCGATATATACCTAGCTCTCACCCGATATATACCCAGCTCTCACCCAATATATACCCAGCTCTCACCCAATATATACCTAGCTCTCAACCGATATATACCCAGCTCTCACCCAATATATTACCAGCTCTCACCCTGACATATACCTAGCTCTCACCCCAATATATGACCAGCTCTCACCCCAATATATACCCACCTCTCACCCCAATATATGACCAGCTCTCACCCCAGTATTTTCCCAGCTCTCATCCAATATGTACCCAGCTCTCGCCCCGATATATACCTAGCTCTCACCCCAATATATATCTAGCTCTCACCTGATATATAACCAGCTCCCACTCAAAATAAACCTAGCCCCCCCCAGATATATGACCAGCTTTCACCTTAATATATATACCCAGCTCTCACCCGATATATACCCAGCTCTCACCCAATATATACCCAGCTCTCACCCAATATATACCCAGCTCTCCCCCCGATATATACCTAGCTCTCACCCGATATATACCCAGCTCTCACCCAATATATACCCAGCTCTCACCCGATATATACCCAGCTCTCACCCCGATATATACCTAGCTCTCACCCGATATATACCCAGCTCTCACCCAATATATACCCAGCTCTCACCCGATATATACCCAGCTCTCACCCCGATATATGCCCAGCTCTCAACCCGATATATACCCAGCTCTCACCCAATATATACCCAGCTCTCACCCGATATATACCCAGCTCTCACCCCGATATATGCCCAGCTCTCAACCCGATATATACCCAGCTCTCACCCAATATATACCCAGCTCTCACCCGATATATACCCAGCTCTCACCCCGATATATGCCCAGCTCTCAACCCGATATATACCCAGCTCTCACCCAATATATACCCAGCTCTCACCCGATATATACCCAGCTCTCACCCAATATATACCCAGCTCTCACCCAATATATACCCAGCTCTCCCCCCGATATATACCTAGCTCTCACCCGATATATACCCAGCTCTCACCCAATATATACCCAGCTCTCACCCGATATATACCCAGCTCTCACCCCGATATATACCCAGCTCTCAACCCGATATATACCCAGCTCTCACCCGATATATACCCAGCTCTCACCCAATACATACCCAGCTCTCACCCGATATATACCCAGCTCTCACCCGATATATACCCAGCTCTCACCCAATACATACCCAGCTCTCACCCAATATATACCTAGCTCTCACCCAATACATACCCAGCTCTCACCCGATATATTACCAGCTCTCACCCCAATATATACCTAGCTCTCACCCGATATACACCCTGCTCTCATCCGATATATACCCAGCTCTCATCCAATATATAGCCTCTCTCACCCCGATATATACCCAGCTCTCACCCGATATATACCCAGCTCTCATCCGATATATACCCAGCTCTCACCAGATATATGACCAGCTCTCACCCGATATATACCCAGCTCTCACCCCAATATATACCCAGCTCTCACCCCAATATATACCCAGCAGACGCTCACACCCTCTGTACAAACCATAGAACATTTATAGAGATAGAACGATCTATGCAACTGGACCCTCTGCAGATTTTATCCGTAATTACGTCTCTCCGGTCATTACACTGAGAAGCAAGAAACTTAAATTGTAAGAAACGCGTCTTATTAAAGAAGGTACAAAGAGAAGTGCACACGTAGGGAGTGTCTGCGTGAATTTTAATGCAATCAGGCGGGATGTAATAGCGACAGAAAAGGCAAAGGGTGTTAAGGTCTTGAGAGCCTGGGAACAGGAAGAAATTACACACCCTTGTTTAAGACTCTGTCTTTTCTTCCCTCTCGAAAGAAAGAAATTGAATTTTTAAGCACAGTGAACAAGGGATTAACAAGTGGCAGGTCTGCGTTCCTTTGTCTGTTGGTGAATCCCATTTAATCACAGAGTTTAATATTAAGCGAGGTCTGGAGATGCCGCCCGCCTGGATACAGACCCCGGGAAGCAATTGTCAGGAAGTCTTTCAATTACCCTTTGTGATGTCTTGAGAGATATCTTTAATTTGATGAGAAAAGTCATCAGGACGGCGGCCGGGGGGAACTGGATGATATTATGTGCTGCTCTTTGATGACCATAGATATGGATATATAAATATATATAACAATAAGGAGGACTCCATATTCGTATGGCCGCGTTGTTTAGTAGATATGTACATTTCGGATGACCTTTTATAAATATTCTCACATAGGAATGAGAAGACATTTATCACCAGAGTTAGGCTTTTATCTGCCTGTCATCCAACTCCTGCTCGACAAGACTGCAGCCTGTTCTGTGAGGAAGCAATTAATGATTTGTTTTAGCTAATTACAAATTAATTAATTATCAGCTCTACCTCCAGAAAGTTGCCTGAGTCTTGCAGAAGGTTGTTTCATAGTTTACTTGAATCAAGATCAATTGGTTGTTAGGACATAACGGGGTATGACTTTAAGAATAAAGGGCCACTGAAGTGTCATATTTATAGTATGCTCTCATACTTGCCTAGATAATGAGCAAAATATATTTATGATTTCTAAAATAATTAATTATAGATCTATCTATGTATCTATCTATCTATCTTGTATTCATTTTTGCTTTAATTGCAGGAGACATTTTAACTTTAATCCTAACAGAATTAGAAATATAGGTGAAATAAGAGGGCCTGTAGATCCAGGCCTTCCTGATTTCTCTGTTGATGTTTAGCCATTTTGTATTCAGTATGGATGCTGATCGTCCATTTTGGTTTCTCTGTTGGTGGTAGTCTTTCATCTTCTTTCTCTGTTGATGCTAATTCACCTTCTTCATTTATCTATGGATGTTGATCAGCCATTTTGCTTTCTCTACTGATGGTAACCAGCCATCTTGTTTCTCTATTGATGCTGACTGAACTTTTTGATTTGATTTCTCTGTTGATGATCGGCCATTTTGTATACAATATGGATGCTGATTGACCATTTAGATTTTTTTGTTGATGGTGAATAGTCATCTTGTTACTCTATTGATGCTGATTGACCTTCATGGCTTCCCATTTTGTATTTAGTATGGAAGCTGATCGGCCATTTTGCTTTCTATATTGATGGTGGTCATTCATCTTGTTTCTGTATTGATGCTGATCTCCCTTCTTTATTTCTCTGTTGATAATCAGCCATTTTGTATTTAATATGGATGTTGATCGTCCATTTTTCTTTCTCTGTTGATGGTGATTGACCTTCTTGGTTTATTTAATGATATTTGGCAATTTTGTATTCAGTATGGATGTTGATCGCCCATTTTGTTTTCTCTGTTGATGGTGATCAGCCATCTTGTTACACTACTGATGCTGATCGGTTATTTTGCTTTACCTATTGAGGCTGATTGACCTTCTTTGTTTCTCTATCGATGTTCGGCCATTTTGTATTCAGTTGATCGTCCAGTTTGCTTTCTCTGTTGATGGTGATCAGCCATATGGTTACTCTTCTCTTGACCTTCTTTGTTTCTCTATCGATGTTCGGCCATTTTGCTGATGCTGATCGGCCATTTTGCTTTCTATATTGATGGTGGTCAGTTATCTTGTTTCTGTATTGATGCTGATCTCCCTTCTTTATTTCTCTGTTGATAATCAACCATTTTGTATTTAATATGGATGTTGATCGCCCATTTTGTTTTCTGTGTTGATGGTGATCAGCCATCTTGTTACACTACTGATGCTGATTGGCCATTTTGCTTTACCTATTGAGGCTGATTGACCTTCTTTGTTTCTCTATTGATGTTCGGCCATTTTGTATTCAGTTGATCGGCCAGTTTGCTTTCTCTGTTGATGGTGATCAGCCATATGGTTACTCTTCTCTTGACCTTCTTTATTTCTCTATCGATGTTCCGCCATTTTGCTAATGGTGATCGGCCATTTTGCTATCTCTGTTGAGCCTGATTGGCCTTCTTAGCATCTCTATTGATTTTAAGCCATTTTGTATTCAGTATGGATGTTGATCTGCCATTTTGCTTTCTCTATTGATGTACTTCCTCATGTTATCCATTATTATAATACCCTCAGAGCCCATTACTAACTCACATAAACCAACAAATGTTTGTAATGTATTCATACAATGTCTTATTGTTTAGTGTTGCCAAAAAATGGTAAGCATCTCTTAATTTTGTTCCAGAAGACAGAAAACTCTTCGTGGGTATGCTCAATAAACAACAGTCAGAAGATGACGTCCGCCGGCTATTTGAAGCTTTTGGAAATATTGAAGAGTGTACGATCCTCCGAGGGCCTGACGGGAACAGCAAAGGTGAGATATACAGCACTAAATATATATATTTGTCTCCACTTATTTACTATATATATATATATATATATATATATATATATATATATATATATATGTGTGTGTGTGTGTGTTCCATCTACATGTAGTACTTACTTTATATACATGTGTGTATAATGTTATATATATCCACTAAGACTCTTCAGGCCTGACAATGGCTGATTTCTATGGAAATGTGAAAATAGAAATCAGCTACTGAGAATCTTAGTGCAAAATAGAAATCAGCTACTGAGAATCTTAGTGAATCAGGTCTATTGCAGATAACAATAATAGGCATAGAATAATGGAGGGCACTTTGGGAACCTTTGCCTAGACGCTTTAGACATTTGAATAAAACTGTGCAGTTGATATCTGCTGAGGCCTGGCTTGGAAAGAGTTAATGCTAATTAGTAGCCCCTGAAGAGACCCCCAGGGAGATTGAGATTTCCAGTGTACAGTTGTGTAAAGCAGCCGGCCCCTCTTGTGATGGATGCTGATATTTAAAGGGCTGAGCCGCCTCCTATCCCTAATCCGTCATAATTGATCCCTCAATGAACTTTACAAACACTGCTCCTTTAAATCAACAAACACTGCAGAGCCTCGCAGATTTTTAATCATTTTAATTACTTGGACTACAGTTTCTTGGACAGATATTTACTGATTCTTGGAAAGGTCACAGTCTCCCAAGATCGATACATCTTAATCACTACATCCATATCACTAAGTCGCTGCATGCAAAGGAACGCGGCGCGCCTGTACCACTAGTACATAAATATTACAGAGTATTAGGGACTATTCAGCAGGTTATAAAATGTCTTGAAAGTTGGTTAAATCTTAATGGACATTAAAAACTGCCTATACATTGCATTAGCTGTTTTTCTCTACTGTAAATCATTTCTGAGATATTCAAAATTGTTGGTGCAACTCATTATGCCAATTTGCTGTTCATGTTGCTTAGAAACGGAGGGGGAGCTAACTTCATAATAGCATTGGGGGGCATTTATGCAACCAAAGACACAAACAAGCAGCCTGTGTCACAAATTTGCACATTAAAGTAACTAATTAATATTAATCATCAATTTGCATACTATAGCAAAAACAATTATAAATATCTCAGGAATTATTTTAAAAATTCTTTAGTACAATGAATATTCAGTTTGCATATTTGACCCATTTAGACTGTTTATTAAATATGGCTTAATTAATCATTTAGATGGCCTTATGCATAAGGGCTGGATTTACATCTCAGGCGCCGCTAGGCACAGCAGCTCCATCCCTCTTGTAACTCTCTAGATCCAGGAGTCCTAGTGGTGACTCTATGAACTGCAGTATTTCCTTTTTTATGCCAAGGAACATTTTCAAGTGTGAAATGAAGTGGCCATCACAGGACAGCGGCTGCCTAGTGTCCCTAATGATAAATCCGGCCATGCGCATACCCCAGGCGTGCTTGAATCCCTTTACTTCACTTAGATTGGGAGCTTTTCCATTTATCTAAAACTTTTTGTAGTGAGATCTTGAGGATATGCTTCATAGAGTTCTTAGGGAGGGTGTACAGACCAAGACTTCTTCACAACCTGTCTATATAAGACTCCCATATAATATATATATATATATATATATATATATATATATATATATATATATATGTGTGGATCATGCAGGAGGTTACGGGCTACTGTTGATATGTCTCTGTGCATCTGCTTCATGGCTCTGCAGACCCCCAAGCAAGAAAGGGGTTAATAAGAACGGAGCCCACTCTGTGACCTGACGATTGTTTCTCTCCATTGCAGGGTGTGCGTTTGTGAAATACTCATCGCATGCGGAAGCGCAGGCCGCCATCAACGCCTTGCACGGGAGCCAGACAATGCCGGTGAGTGTGTTACAGGATACAATGAGTTAATTTCACCTTTAAATCAAGTTTCTTATTAGCTTATTCTTAAAGAGCATGACAAAAATGGCTCTATGTTGTGTTATCCATTTTTTTATAAAGTTAATCGTTCCTGGGAAATGTCATGTTGTTGTTGCTGCATTTATTTGCAAACAAGTAACAGACATATTTATTAACTGCTTTGCTGCACTAATTAGTATTAAACACAGTACAGTCACTTCTACAGAGTCTGCGTCATCTTTAGCTGCAAAGAGCAGACCCATACAGGTAATACTTGCTATATAAATATACAGTAGAATCCCAGTTATCCGGCACCCAACTAACCGAGACTCTCAAGCAACCGGCACCGGCATCAATACCCTATTTTCAAAAAACTCCAGCTAAACTGGCATAACCAGCACTATCCGGAGTTCGAGACTGGGGAAAAAAATACTAACTTTTTCTTATTGTTTTTTTCTGGGCCTAAATGGCCCAGTTTAGGTGCTAATGTCTTTTTAAATGCATTTTGAGTTTTTTTGGGGGGTTTAAGGGTCGTTTAGACCCTTACATTTGGGGACTCCCGATTAACCCGCAACTACACTTATACGGCAAAAGGGAGTCCCAATAGGTGCCGGATAACAGGGAGTTTGCTGTATATATGTATATATATATATATATATATATATATATATATATATATATATATTAAGAATTTCTTCATATAATAAAACAATAACAAAAAAAAATAATAAATAACAAATAAAATAAAATAATAAAATACTTTTTTTATATTATATACCTAGTAACACCCAGGAGCATGCCATATCCCTTTAAGTTATTGACACTACATACATTGCATAATTGTGAGGCAGTCAGTCAGAAGGGCAGCTATGTTCACATTGGATTACCAGACCTGCCATGATTGTGCGGGACCACCCAGTGTATTTGCATTAGATGATTATAGTGACAAGTAATTATATGTGTGGTCAGTATGTGCCCATATACAGGTCATTCCATCATTTAGTGGCCCAAGTCCACGTCTGTCCAAGGCCAGTCTACTATGGGCCGCCATTCCTTAATTCCTTGAGCTGAGACGTCTCTCCTTGGCGGCGCTCTGTCAGGAGCCTCCCTCATTATTCCTGTCAGGTCTCAAGTTGTTCATCTCTGCAGTCGGCTCCTATATCTCCGCAGCTGTCAGGATTATTGCTGCTCGGTGGCTCTCTGCTCACACAACATATGTTCCTCATAGTTTTTAAAAGGCAACTTTCTTTAATGAGAGTTATTTCTTGTACTTTTCTGGGTAAATGCCATGATTTGATTAGATATCTATTACTAGAGTGTGTTATGTGGGGTAATCACCGGAAGGATAGATAGATAGATAGATAAATAGATAGATAGAGAGATAGATAGATAGATAGATAGATAGATAGATAGATAGATAGATAGATAGATAGATAGATAGATAGATAGATAGATGGATGGATGGATGGGTAGATGGATGGATGGATGGGTAGATGGATGGATGGATGGGTAGATAGATAGATAGATAGATAGATAGATAGATAGATAGATAGATAGATAGATAGATAGATAGATAGATAGATAGATAGATTGATAGATAGATAGATAGATAGATAGATAGATAGATAGATAGATAGATAGATAGATAGATAGATAGATGGGTAGATAGATAGATGGGTAGATAGATGGGTAGATAGATGGATAGATAGATATAGATAGATAGATAGATAGATAGATAGATAGATAGATAGATAGATAGATAGATAGATGGGTAGATAGATGGATAGATAGATAGATAGATAGATAGATAGATAGATAGATAGATAGATAGATAGATAGATAGGTAGATAGATAGATAGATAGATAGATAGATAGATAGATAGATAGATAGATAGATAGATAGATAGATAGATGGATGGATAGATAGATAGATAGATAGATAGATAGATAGATAGATAGATAGATAGATAGATAGATAGATAGATAGATAGATGGATGGATGGATGGGTAGATGGATGGATGGATGGGTAGATGGATGGATGGATGGGTAGATAGATAGATAGATAGATAGATAGATAGATAGATAGATAGATAGATAGATTGATAGATAGATAGATAGATAGATAGATAGATAGATAGATAGATAGATAGATGGGTAGATAGATAGATGGGTAGATAGATGGGTAGATAGATGGATAGATAGATATAGATAGATAGATAGATAGATAGATAGATAGATAGATAGATAGATAGATAGATAGATGGGTAGATAGATGGATAGATAGATAGATAGATAGATAGATAGATAGATAGATAGATAGATAGATAGATAGATGGGTAGATAGATAGATAGATGGATAGATGGATGGATGGATGGATAGATAGATAGACAGATAGATAGATAGATGCACTGTATGCAGACACAGACTCTGTAGGTTGTGTAGTGTCCTAGCCTATCAGTGACCATGTATCAGTAGCATGTTGCAAAATGTTGCCGAGAGATGCCACTGATTGGTTTGTATGAGACGCTGCACAGCAAGTTCATCAGACTATGTGTCTTCATGAGCTGCAGTGGGCAAACCCATACAGGGACTATTTCTTTGATTGTATAAGCCCTTTTAAATAAAATAAAGTACATAAAAGTAAATAGATACCCAGGGATATTATATACCTAGTAACATCCTTTACAAATGGGACAGGGGCATCTCAATCACCTTAGTTGGATGGGTTACCTGTTGCACACGTATGTCACCTCTCTTAGGGGGCTTGATTTGAAAAGTGTACTCCTGAACTGAGGGGTACCCCTGAACCCTAAGCTGTCCAGAAAAATCATGAGATTAGTTGATGAGTGCCATTTTGTTGAGGATTGTGCACTATTCCTGGTCCAATGGCATGGGAAGATGATTGGTTGAGTCCCATGTGACTTGGGCAAGTTATTTTTAAAGTATTATCTTCCCTTTTTGAAGATGATAAGTTGAACAGTGATAATCTGGAGAGACATTTGTTTTACTACATCTAATTTACAATGTGCTCCAGGAGAGCGTGATTCATAATCCACCAGGGGCCCGTAACTCTGCACATTGGTTTGTTTCATCTACACCATAAAGTGCAATGTACATGGCGGTGCTACAGCACCCGAACGCATCAAATGAAGACAGAATCGCACGTACGCAGAGTCTCCTTGAATATTGTGGCACCTCCGAGTCACACATGGCTGCTCATAATAAAAGAAGAACATATTTTGTGAAAACAAGACATTATCATCTCCTCAACGCCGATGACTGGGCCAGCTGCTCGGCAGATGTTGGTGGGATGCTCTCCCTCTCCAGTTGTGAACATGAAGACAAGCCCAGCCATCTCCAGCCTGTGACAAGCCCCAGAAACACAGCAGCATGGTAATGATCCTGGTGGCACCCTGGGGCTCAGAGCTGGAGGGGGATGCTTTGTCACTTCTACAGGTGCCTGATGGATTCCTCCAAATGAAACTGTCAAGATTGTCAACACCGAGGATCTCGTCTTCATACCAACAGGCCTGTGGCTCGGTGCGTGCATGTGCGAAAATGGAGGGGGAATTGGAGAAATATCAGAGCGTTCTTTATTCCCCAGTTTATGGGCATGTCCTTTGATAGTTTCAGTGTTTATATATATATATATATATATATATATATATATATATAAATAAATAAGACGTTTGTCCAATACAAAAGGTAGCAAATTATATTGTAATACTCATTAATCTATATATATATATATATATATATATATATATATATATATATATATATAAATAAAGACAAATAAATAAAAACAAGAATCTATATATATATATATATATATTAAGTTAAATAAGTTTATCCAATAAAATATACTGCAATACCGATTATTCATCTATATATATATATATTCATCTGGTGGGCCTAGTTTATATACCGAGTCAAGTCAACTGATGTAGTTATTATATGTACATAACAAGTTGAATTAATAAATGTTTAGAATGTCTTGAGATACCTCCTATGCCTCTTAGCAGTGTTGGCCCTAGCAATGGAGGGCCCTGGTGCAAAATAATTGGGGCCCCCTTGCAACTTCTCCTTCCACCGCTTGAGGTCAATAGGAAAGCCAGAAATATACGTACATGATCAGATCACCTTTGTATAGAATAATTATCTGCCATACTCTAATAACTGAAGATTCCTCATTCATCCGACGCGTCTTCCATTAGATTAACGTGTTTTATAGTTAGAGGTGTGATGTTTGTGTGCGGTGGTGTGTGAGATACAGTCCATATCTGGGGTCATATGTGTTACACTTTATGTGTGTTATAGTAAGAGAGTTACAATATGGTTCTGTGTATAATGGTAGACAAGTAAAAATGTGTCTACTTGGGCCCCAAATGTTCCTTTTTTGAGCGGATACCAACATTTTTAGGTAAACTCCTGTTTTCCGCCCAGCCTTGTACCGTTGTTGTTCTCACAGTCTAAATAACTCACAAGTCAGTTCTACAGGATATGTATATGGGGCACGTTACTATCATTACCTGTGTGTATCTCTAAGCATTAGTGTGTACATTGTACTGAATGGTGGTAACACAACCGAATCGAGTATTGTATCCCAAACCTATGTGTGTGTGTGTGTGTCTGGCCATGTGAGCTAGTGGGAGGTTAGGACCCTGTGTGTGTGTGTGTGTGTGTCTGGCCATGTGAGCTAGTGGGAGGTTATGGACCCTGTGTGTGTGTGTGTGTGTGTGTGTGTGTGATCCAGCAAGAAATGTTATATCACTATTATAATAAGAGTCATATATTGTCTAGATATGTGTTATAGTAAGAGAGGTACAATGTGTGTGTGTTGTAGTAGGAGATGTAGTGTGTATGTGAGTTACTGTGAGTGGTGGTGTGAGTGCTTGTCCGCCTGATTGTCCCTGTGTGTATTCCTATGTGTTGTAGTGTGTATCCCTGTGTGTATCCCTGTGTATATCCCTGTGTGTGTGTGTCCCTGTGTGTATCCCTGTGTGTATCCTTGTGTGTGTATCCCCATGTGTATCCCTGTGTGTATTGCTGTGTGTGTGTCCTTGTGTGTCGCAGTGTGTGTCAGTCTGTGTGTCCTTGTGTGTCGCAGTGTGTGTCAGTCTGTGTGTCCCCATGTGTATCCCTGTGTGTGTCCCTGTGTGTATCCCCATGTGTATCCCTGTGTGTATTGCTGTGTGTGTGTGTCCTTGTGTGTCGCAGTGTGTGTCAGTCTGTGTGCCCCAGTGTGTATCCCTGTGGGTGTCCCTGTGTGTATTCCTGTGTGTGCGTATGTGTGTGTCCTTGTGTGTTGCAGTGTGTGTCAGTCTATGCGTCCTTGTGTGTTGCAGTGGGTGTCAGTCTGTGTGTCTTTGTGTGTCGCAGTGTGTGTGTATTACAGCCCCACACCAGCACTACATTACAATGGCTTCCAGTCGTCCTCTCCCTAGACAAGCCCCACTGACCCACCCTGCCAAGACTGACCTGTTTCCTGTTGTGTCCCCTCATGTTTAGTGTGGAGCAGAGATGTGTACGGGGCCCACTGAGGGCCCCCCTGCTCCTCCATCATTTATCTGCCATATAAAGCCCTCTCTGGTGGGTGGTTATCAGTAATGAGCATGAGCTTTATAGCGGGTCAGGCTTTGGTGGGGCCGGTGCTTTCCATGTGTGGCCCTGCCTTGTTATGGAGTTTCAGGGGGTACTTGTGTCTGCTGAAGCCGTGGACCATGGACACGGAGGGCAATTAACAGTAAACAGAGAAAATGATTGAGGGGATTAACATGCAGGAAATCTGCGCAGAGTAGTAGTAAAAACAAATGCACACAAACAAACACTCACACATAAACAAACAAACACACAGCATATCTAACCGGGGATTTGTGCAGAGATCACATTTACATTTTTATTGCATTTTTACAATTTACACTTCTAGGGATCAATAACATTTTTATGGCTTAGGATAAGTATTGATGGGTAAAAACGTACTCTCCTTTTTCTTATATTACAGTCTGAGATGTAATTCCATTGACATATCTTCAAAATAAAAAAGATGTTGATCACTTAACCCAGAGACATGGGGAGTATGTTTTAACCAATCTATATTGCCGGCTAATATCCCAAATACCCACCATGTGCAGCATGGACAGCAGCTAGACGCCGTGGTTGTGAGTTAATAAGATGCTAGGAGGTTGGTGAGGGTATCTGGAGCCATGCAGAGCGCAGTGCATCCTAAATCTGCTGAAGAGGGCATGGTGGAGGATATATGGCGATCATGGTGATTGTGGTGGTCCCACAGGGGCTCAAGTCCGGGGATTTTGGAGGCCAGGGAAGTACTTTGAAGGCTTCGTCGTGCTCCTCCAACCACCCCGAGAGAATTCTGGCCATATTACATGTTGTCTTTCTTGAAGATCTCATCCGTTCCAGGGAAGACAGTCAACATGTATGGGTGTACTTGATCTACAAGGATGGATAGATAACCCAATCACTTGAGATTGCCTTCCAGAGGCATAAGGGGAGCCAGACAATGCCAAGAAAACATTCCCCGGGCCATAACGCTACCGTCACCAGCTTGGGTTCTTCCAACGATGGTTGGTTGTCCAACCAGTCGACGGAGCAGAAAACATGACTCCCAGAAGGCAACCCAATCAGAAGAGGTCCAATGCCGGTACTGTTGTGCAAACTAAAGGCGGTTCTGACAATAAACCCTCGTCACATGGGTGGTGTATATATAAAAGCATGAAAAATACAGAGAATAGAGTTGAGTTTTTATCTTGCACCGTGAGATTTGTCTTGGTTTGTACATCTAATACATTACTGCCAGGCACAAGCTGCTCCCACGGTCCCATGAGGGTTTGTGACTTTAATGATCACATATAGTGACTACAACAATCACATGACACACGAGAGAAATATTATCTGCATCACCCCTCACATTACAATAAAGAAAAGCACAACAGGCGAGGAAACAATCATAGAGCTAGTTTTTAATTGGGAATAAAATGTATGCCTTGGAGGCATCCATGATACTTTGGTGGAAGTTGTGTGTGTGATGGGTATTTCTCAAGAGCAATTTCTGCTTCTGGGGCTTTGAGGGAAAACAGGTGTATCTGTGTCTGCATGCGCTGCAGAGGGCAGACCCATACATGGACTATTTGTTTGATTTTAGGCAGAGACTATTTCCAGGTCAGAGTGACAGCATCTAGATTATAATAACTGCTTCTAAATCACTCTAACTTGGAAATAGTCTGTGTTTGCAGACAGTCTCTCTCCTCTAGTCAGTCTCTCTGTTTTCAGGCAGTCTCTCTAATCCAGTCAGTCTCTCTGTTTTCAGGCAGTCTCTCTAATCCAGTCAGTCTCTCTGTTTGCAGGTAGGCTCTCTAATCCAGAGTCAGTCTCTCTGTTTGCAGACAGTCTCTCTAATCCAGTCAGTCTCTGTTTGCAGGCAGTCTCTCTAATCCAAAGTCAGTTGGAGGCAGTCACTCTAAACAGAACTCAGTCTCTAATCCGGAGGCAGTGTCTCTAATTAGGAGTTAGTCTGAGTCGGGGACATTGGAAGCAGTTTCTCAAACCTGGCGCCGGTCTCTTGCTTTAGAGGCAGTCACTATAGGTGTCAAACAGACTGTCTCAAACTTTGAGAAACTGTCTCCAAACAAATTGCTACCAGATTTGAGAAACCGAGTGTGTGTCTCCAGATTAAAGAGAGGGAGTGCCTGGACATCAAAGAGACTTTCTCCATTTAAAGTGTGTGTCTCATGATTAGAGAGCGGGAGTGTCTCTAACAAAGAGACTGCCTCCAGCTTTGAGAAACTACTTCCAATTCAAAGTGTGTCTCCAAATTAAAGAGAGATTCTCTTAATCAGAGGGAGTGCCGATACATCAGAGACTGCCTTCAGATTTGAGAAGCTTCTTACAATTCAAGGTTGGTATCTCCAGATTAAAGAGACATTCTTCTAACTAGAAGGAGTGTCTACACCAAAGAGACCGCCTCCTAATTTGAGAAGCTACTTCCAAATCAACAATGCATGTCTCAAGATTAGAGAGATTCCCCTAATTAGGGGTGCCTCTATGTCAAAGAGACTGCCTCCAGATTTGAGACGTTGAGTGTGTGTCTCCAGAGACTGCCATTTGAGAAGCTACTTCCAATTCAAAGTTTATCTTCAAATTAAAGAGAGATTCCTATAATCAGAATGAGTGCCTCTACCAAAGAGACTGCTTCAAGGTTTGAGAGTGTGTCTCTCAAGATTAACGAGAGATCCTTCTTATCAGAGGGAGTGCCAATATGTCAAGGAGACTACTCCAGATTTGAGAGGTGGAGTGTGTGTTTTAAGATTAAAGAATGAGTGCCTCTACCAAAGAGACTGCTTCAAGCTTTGAGAGTGTGTGTCTCAAGATTAGAGAGTTTCTTCTAATCAGAGGGAGTTCCAATATGTCAAGGAGACTACCTCCAGATTTGAGAAGCTACTTCCAATTCATGGTATGTCTCCAGGTCATAAAGTAATTCTCCTAGTTGAGAGAGCGCCTCTATATTAAAGAGACTGCCTCCAGATTTGAGAAACTACTTCCAATTCATGGTATGTCTCCAGGTCATAAAGTAATTCTCCTAGTTGAGAGAGCGCCTCTATATTAAAGAGACTACCTCCAGATTTGAGAAGCTACTTCCAATTCATAGTATGTCTCCAGGTCATATAGTAATTCTCCTAGTTGAGAGAGCGCCTCTATATTAAAGAGACTGCCTCCAGATTTGAGAAACTACTTCCAATTCATGGTATGTCTCCAGGTCATAAAGTAATTCTCCTAGTTGAGAGAGCGCCTCTATATTAAAGAGACTACCTCCAGATTTGAGAAGCTACTTCCAATTCATAGTATGTCTCCAGGTCATATAGTAATTCTCCTAGTTGAGAGAGCGCCTCTATATTAAAGAGACTGCCTCCAGATTTGAGAAACCATATCAAGGTCAAAGTCCACCAGACTAGAGACAGCTTCCAAATCAGAGAGACAGCTCACATATTAGGACTGACTGGATGAGACCCGTCCTATCTCTATGAGAGACACCCACCCCTTGTCCCATACTACCCCCCCCCCCCGGTGACACTATATCAGGAATGATGCTCTGACCACAAGCTCCGTCCACTTTCAATCCATTGGTTTAACAACAACAAAAAAATCACATTTCATTTAACGGCTCCAAAAATAATTTCCTCTGGTCTGACAGCGGCGGCCGAGATGAGGAATTTGACCTTTTCAAGTATTTTAATTATATGATGCACCGACTGACTTAAGGCTTCAGGACAGTAATCCCATACTCGGCACCTTTGCCGTCGCTCTTAGTTTATTGTCCTGTCCATAGAGAGAATTAAATTTATATACTATTAATTATTCAGTATATATACTTTATAGAGGAATACCTTCACGTCCATTGTCATTAAACATTTCTATTGAAAAGGGATAAAATAAAATAAATATTTACCGGGATATATTATAAATGTATTAAGTTGTTTATATACGTATTGGATATCTAATAAATCGGTTTTATGTGTTTTATTATCGGTAGCATTTTAGCTGCAATCCCAGACTGAAGCTTTTGTTAAACAGAAAGGATATGCCCATCTGGTCTGCCCATTATATCTACCGAAAAGCTATAGATGGAAAGCTTTTTCCCTTGAATTGTGTCACGGTGGGTTTTCTTTTTTCAAGTTATGCTCTCAGAATACTTTAAATGGATTCACATGTGTTACTTGCCCTGTCAGCCAATGAGCAGTAATATAGGAGTCATGCTTGTTTGCCAATGAGATCTATATATTACAGTATGCTCTGTGGGTCATGGGGGTCTGTATGTTTATTTATTATTGGGGGGGAGCAGGGATCAATCAAAGGGTCTTGTGAGTTAGATCAGACTAAAAATGGCACCACACCTCTTCACCAGAATAGGAAAGTTTGCATCAATAGATGCAACTACAGCTCTCCAGAAATGTAAAAGCCCCTCTCACTCACAGCATTTACTAATATATCACGGATTAATATAATTAATCATTAAAGCAGCCTTAAACACAACCAAGACATTCCTGAACTCCTTTTCTTGAAGGCCCTTCCACTTATCTACTACCTTTCCTGTAGTATTTCCACAAATTAACCAATTTTCTTTTAATGAGCAAGTATGGAAACTATTTGTCTGCTTATTACCCCCAATCTTAGCTTAGCAAGGGATTCTGGGAATTGTCTGTGACTCGGAGGACTTCTAATCCTTAACTTAGCAGCACTAGATATTCCAGAAGGCTGTGGCCTAAGGTGGTCGGATATAAAGTGGTGACGGGCATGATGGTTCAACACATTTATATTCCATGTCTCTTGCATTCAGTCCCCATATATCACTTATGGTGCTGTTTTCCCTTCTCATCTACACCTCTCCTCATTTACCTCTCTACCTCCTGCCCCCCCCCCCCATTTCTTACCCAATACACCCTGCTCTCTTCATCTCCATCTCTTATGCCCTCTTTCGATCCCATCTTCCTGTCACCTACCTCCCGATCAATGTTTCTATGTCCTCTCCCAAACCCATCATTATTCCTCTTCTCATCCTTCTATGACCTCTTCCCATGCCCCCTTCCAAACCCATCTTTCCATTCGTCTTCCCATCCTTCGATGACGCTTCTCATCCTTCTATGGCCCTTCCAGTCCCATCATCATATTCCCCTTCCCATCCTTTCATGCCCACGTCTCATCCTTCTGTGCCCACTTCCTATCTTTTAATGCCCTGAATGTACGCCTTTTTCTTCCAAACCCATCTTTCCATCCTTCTATGTCCCCTTGTAAGTCCACCTTTCCATTCCTTCAATGCTTGAGGGTATGTAACATTGTGATTATATATTCATGTTGCACCACCCCTCATGTTGCACACCCCTCATGTTGCACACCCCTCATGTTGCACCACCCCACATGTTGCACACCCCTGATGTTGCACACACCTCATGTTGCACACCCCTCATGTTGCACCATCCCTCATGTTGCACCATCCCTCATGTTGCACCACCCTTCATGCTGCACACCCCTCATGTTGCACACCCCTCATGTTGCACACCCCTCATGTTGCACCACCCTTCATGTTGCTCCACCCTTCATGTTGCACACCCTTCATGTTGCACACCCCTCATGTTGCACCACCCTTCATGTTGCACCACCCCTCATGTTACACACCCCTCATGTTGCACACCCCTCATGTTGCACCACCCCTCATGTTGCCCACCCCTCATGTTGCACCACCCCTCATGTTGCACACCCCTGATGTTGCACACCCCTGATGTTGCACCACCCTTCATGTTGCACACCCCTCATGTTGCACCACCCCTCATGTTGCACACCCCTCATGTTGCACACCCCCCATGTTGCACACCCCTCATGTTGCACACCCCTCATGTTGCACCACCCTTCATGTTGCACCACCCTTCATGTTGCACCACCCTTCATGTTGCACACCCCTGATGTTGCACACTCCTGATGTTGCACACTCCTGATGTTGCACACCCCTCATGTTGCACACCCCTCATGTTGCACACCCTACAAGCATTGTCACCTTGAAGTGTTCCCGCATTCCATTCCTGGCTCCTCTGTGTTTATCAGAAGCCTCATTATCAATGGGACAACTAGTCGAGCAGCTGGCGCTCTGTAGAAAGCCTCTTGTATATTCTGTAGCTCCTTGTAAGGACTCATGATCTGCTCTACAGAGTAGGGGCTCAGGCGCTGTAGATCAGCCAAGATATTTTTTAACAATTATTTTGATATAAACAGCTCTGAACGTGAGTAGTTTCATGTAAATGGGAAGCAGTGGGGCTTGTAATTAGATTTGTGTACACTTTCATAAATTGCTGAGAAACATCAAAGCCGTGATAGAGAGCTGCAGCGCTCTTTATTCGCTTCTTCTGTTAATTGAACGGTTGATGTGTGGAAGGCAAGTGTTGGGTATCGTAGAGTACTATTTACAGGCCGCTGACAGCTGCACTGTGAAAACTAACAGGAACAGAGCTGTCAGAGTCACAGTTCTTCCCTAGCAGGGAGATACTTCAAATTAGATCCTCATATTTTTCCTGTTTTTTTAATTTGAGAAACCTTCCTTCCTTGAGAATTTTAATTGCAGCAAGTTTCACATTCTGTTTTCTTTATTTCTCCATAGCTTTGAGCTTTCTTCATACCTAGAGTCATGTCGGCCTTACTTTCTCATTATTATTTTTATTATTTATTTAGAAATATAAAATCTTTGTCTTGGAAAGTGCCCCGAAATGCGTTAGGCGTTTCTTCATGCCCTGAATGTACGCCTCTTCCTTTCTTGAGAATTCTAATTGCAGCATGTTTCCCTTTTCTTTATTTTTTCCTTTGCTTTGAGTTTCTTTCATCTTTAGACTTCTGCTGTCCTTACTTTCTCATTAGTACTTTCATCATTTATTTATAAAGATAACCTCTTTCTCTTGGAAAGTGCTACAAAACGCGTAAGCATTTGTTTCTATCTTTTATGCACTAAGCATATGTCTCTGTCATAAAATATATTTAGAATATTTGAAGGAATATTTTATTTCACCCCATTAACTGTGGCAGTTTTTTTTTAAAGAACAAAAACATGATTAGGCATTAATCTTTTGAAAAAAACGCGTCAGACTAATTCTGACATCATTTCCGTTTGTGGTACTTTTTCCATAACATTTAAATGTTTCAATCATCTTTTGGTCTCTTAATTACTGTGCTTTTTTGCATCACCTCAATCTTTGGCGAGTTGCTATCGCTTTTTCCTACCACATTCCTAAGATGTTGGCAAATGTCTTCCAGTATATTTATATAGAAAATGCCTAACATTTCTCATTAAAAATTACAAGCTCAAATCTCATACAGATACAAACTAACATGAAATATTTTGAAGACTCGACTTGTGTTATGCAGATATTCCCTTCAAACTCTTCCCAAAAACAACAATTCAATGGATGGCAAATATATTTTTGGGATTCTTGACAATTCCTGTAGATATACTTATATGTTGGCCATATCATAAGAAGACAGGATTCCCTAGAGAAAGATTGAAGGCACAGGAAGAAGGGGACAGCAGAGATGGATAGATGAGGTCATTGAAGCATTGAATATGAGATTGAGGGAGCTCAGAAGGTGCAGTGTCTTGGAGCGCAACGGACCATAATGTCACAATATATATTTACTCTGCCCATTTTATTGAAATAAATAGTTGGCTTCACGTATCCTCAGCCGTCTTATTTATGTTCCAGTCATGTTTGATATCTATTATTGGTTATAATGAAGATTAAATAAGGAGGTAACTTGATATCAAAATATTAGACTATAATAAGAGTCCCATTAAATTGCTCCAACTTTAGAGGAGCCAGCTGGAGAAACGGCTATTAAATTGGCCTCTTTCAGCTACCCGCAAACGATCTGCGGGTTACAGGTGGAAAATCCCTACGGGCTGTCAAAATCTGAACTCTGTCCCATCTAAGCCTTTGATCTATCAAGCCCCTAAATGTTACTATCACTACGAATCCCCAAGGACGCACTGATGTTGAAACCCGTAAACGGCAAATGGAGTCAAAAATCCTACAGGTACTAGAGAGGACTGCAAGGGGGTTAAAGTCCTGTCCGTAGCACTGTAAAAGCAAATATAAACACAATATTGTATTTTAAATTAAAGGGAAATTGATGAAAGGTATTAATTAATAGCACAACATTCTCAAGCCCGAAAATCTGCAATAAAAAATCATTTATTTTATGTTTAATTTCCCGGTTATATCGATCCCGACAATTAATGTGTTAATACATGTAATAGAACTCGCATAAACTAGAATATTATATTTATTGATTATTTCATATTGCATTATTTCTGGAACACTGGTCCAATCGTAACTCGGACATCAAACCCGTAAGTGATTGAAATCTAACCTTCCTTATTTTAGTAATGTAATGATGAAGATCTCTTTTGCCATTGGCTCCATCTAAACCCGTAACCACGGGTTTGACAAATTGATCATGTTCACGGCTACAAATACAACGTCCGCAAGCATGGTTTATGGATTTGGATGTCGGCCACGTCTGTTGCGGGCTTGTCTAATTTTATTGCTCTGTGACCGCCAAATTTCAAGCCCGCAGGCTTTGTGGCTGTACCAGGGCCGCTGCGGCTACTAGTCTACTATTGGCACGGACTAATTAAGAGCCATGGCTTCCATGGATTAATTGTGGGAAGTAATCAATATATATTAAAAATTCCTAAATATTTTAATATTATAATTCTATAAATTATACCTAAAACATGACTCTTATGTTATTCAACTAAAGCTTGCTCCTTACCTAGAGATAAAGAGTAGAATAATTATGTACAAACAATATTATATTGTAGAGCTGATCCATCTGTTGAAGCTTGCACCATATTTGCACTTGAGTCTGGTATTAGTTTGAGTTTCTGATAGGTTAGTACCCAATGGGAAAAAATATATTGTGTCTTAATTTGATGATGGACAACTCCCCATCTGTGATGACAAGTTGAGTTTCGGATAGGTGAGTACCCAATGGGAAAAAATATATTGTGTCTTAATTTGATGATGGACAACTCCTTATCTGTGATGACAAGTTGAGTTTCTGATAGGTTAGTACCCAATGGGAAAAAAATATAATGTGTCTTAATTTGATGATAGACAACTTCCCATCTGTGATGACAAGTTGAGTTTCGGATGGGTGAGTACCCAATGGGAAAAAATATATTGTGTCTTAATTTGATGATCTGTGATGAGAAGTTGACCAGAAGATCGGTAACACAATTTATTTTGTGATATTTTCTTTGTGGGTGAGCAATCACATGATTGGGTCTCAGTGCCTTGATACCCAGACACTTGAAGGGTTAAACCTAAGTGTGAGCAACAGTATTTTGATTTAATCATGTTCCCTAAACTAATTCAATAATAAGTGTAATCGTTTCCCATCCATCATCCCAGACCTTAAAATTTGGCCCATGGATCACACAGGATTATTCATATTGAGGATTTATATAGTCTGCCAGAACTTCGCTTGTCTAATTTTAGTATGGATAATTGGTTGTTCAATGTTTTTTTTTTTTTATTCCCATGTGACTTAGCTGTGACATCAATCCCTACACATGAGGGATTCTTGGCCTTTACCGAGCACCTCGGGCACAAGAAACAGAGGCATCTCATTAGACGGTGCCTTCATTCTGATTTATAATGAATTAAGCTACTATCCTTTCCAACGAGCTGGCATCTTCAGCATTTCCTCGGAATGAACGCAGCCAGACTGGCTGTCTTGATAGGACTGTGGGATTAATTTCTAGTGCGTTTTCATTTAGGGAGATGTTACTGTGTGTGAATTCATTCTTCCTTAATTTCATCTAAGCTTTTTCTTGCAAGATAAATCCTGGCTATCTGAAGCTTGCCACATACGACTTGAGTTAAATTTCCTGTCCAGTGGGTGCCGTAATTGAAAAGAATTCTTGAAAGCTCCTAAATCTACTCAACTGTAACCAGGTTGACAACAAGCGAGTGGTCAGCGCATTTACTCAAGACAGTAAAGCTGACATGAAACTTAGTTCTCTTACTCTAATCTTTCTTTCCGAGCTGAGCCAGAATTCCAGGATGGCCACTCAGTTTTCATGTTTGTAGCATGACAACTACAAGCTATCTTAGGTTGGGTTTCTAGCTACACCCTATACCGCCATCTTTGATCAACATATACCTTTCTTCTATTTTTAAATCTCAAATGCCTACATGACTTTTCCAGAGCTACACTCTAAGTTCTTGACCCCACTCTGTGATATTGTCCCCCAGTTTATATACTTCTCTGAAAAATAATGCATTGCTGTTTTGGGGGGAAGCCCTAAATTTGAGCCGTGCAGTGAGTGTCTCAGGTTGGTTTGTATGACCATTCTTCAGCTCTGGAGGAGTCAGAAGACAATTCTCCAGAACAGAAGAATGGTCATACAAACCTGAGACATGGAGACCAGTATGAGTATGTTAAGAGTTGTTCTAGAATCTGGATGTCAGTAGCAGAGCGTGCATAGAACCATAATGTAGAATTGTGACCGGAAGCTTGGTTTCCAGTCAGGCAAAGTCAGCATGGATTGCAGATGAGAGCATGGATGACCACACTGGTAGATGTTCAAGACAAGCAAAAGGTGTTTAGACTGTCAGAGGTGCAAGACAGTGGTGGTCAAACTGACCCAACAATAATCAAACAGTACTGGGCGCATGGACAGGCAAGAAAAGGCTTACTGGGGTCTCCTTAAATAGGTTTTTTAAGCTGCAGATCCCTGTCTCAATGTGAAATCCTAATAAGACTAAAGCAAGGAGAATAACATGCATGACTATGTCACCAAATGAGACTTCATTATGAGCAGGCCACCAAACAGTTCTCAAAGGTTGTCTCCACTAAATCTACCCATCCCCTAGAAAATGGTCTATAACTTATTTTTATTTCTAACCTATAGCTTACAGGATGCCAGATTATAACTGGCAATTGGTCCTGACCAATGTATTACATTTATTTCAAGTATTTCTAGGAAATTCCTACACAGCAGGAGCTGATCCTTCAAGATTGTACCGGTATGGTACCAAAAACAATAAGCTTGGAGAACCAAAATGCTCAAAAAGTAGTTAAAGCAAACTAAATATAAATACTGTTGATGCACCTATTCGGGAGGGTGGGATTTCAACCCTTTGTGCTCTCAGCACTTAAGTAAATTCACAAAGAGACCCAAAGATACCAGAAGTTTAAGAAACACTTAAAATGTCACTGAACACACCACAACATTGCATGTAGTCAGTAATAGCCCGAGGTCTTCTTGCAAGACTTAATGTGGCACAGCAAAGGTCATTACATATATATATAATTTATAAGATGTTCCTTTATCTAAAATTTTCTGCAAACACCAAATGAATTCTGTATCACTTTATAGGTAACGAGGTTAATATAAATAAATAATAATGAGGACATAAGCGTGACATATATGGAGAGAAGGCGAGGCAACAGAGAGATTGAGGATTGTTGTTATTGGTTTATAAGATTAGAAATATCTGCTCTATTCCAGACCCAGAGTCGGGGGAGGTCACATACCAGGGAAGCTCTTAAAATGTTTCCCGTGTTGTGTATGCTACAGGGACAGCCAGGAAATATTACATGTTCTTAGCAAAGCTTTTACTATATATTTCTGCTTCAATATAACTTAAGTACATAAACTGTAACATTTCTGGGGACATTAGAAAAAAATAAAACAAAATAATATGCTAAAAATAATGTTACATTAAGACGTTCCCTCACATAACATAATAACGAGCTAGGACTGATGAGCTTAGTGCTCTACTAGAGGGATATTCCAGATAAATGCCACATTCCATAAATGGGTCAGGGTGAGTGATAGAGCTCTTGTTCTCGTATGCACTTATAGTAGGTCCCCCAACCATGTCCTATCCCCCCTCTCCCTCCCTGTTGTCTCTTTCCCCCCTCTCCCTCCTCTGTGTCTCTTTCTCCCCTCTCCCTCTCCTGTGTCTCTTAATCCCCTATCCCTCCCCTGTGTCTCTTTCCCCCATCTCCCTCCCCTGTCTCCCCTCTCCCTCCCCTGTGTCTCTTCCCCCTTCTACCTCCCCTGTGTCTCTTCCCCCATCTCCCTCCCCTGTCTCTTTCCCTCTCTACCTTCCCTGCGTTTCTTTTCCCCCACTCCCACTCCTGTGCCTCTTTCCCCTTCTCCCCTGACTATTTGCCCTTCTCTTTTGTCTCTCCCCCTTCTCCCCTGTCTCTTTCCCCCTCTCCCTCCCACTTGTTTCTTTCCCCCTTCTCCCCTGTGTCTCTTTCCCATTCTCTTTTCTCTCCCCCCTTCCTTTCTCTTTCCCCCTCTCCCTCTCCCGTGTCTCTTTCCCCCACTCCCTCTCTTGTGTCTCTTTCCCCCTTCTCCCCTGTCTCTCTGCCCTTCTCTTTTGTCTCTCCCCCCTCCCCTATCTCTTTCCCCCTGTCTCTCTCCTCATCCTCTCCCACCCTCTCGCCAGGCATTGCGCATGCGCAACTCGTAACTTTGCACACAAACTGGCATTACCACAGCTATATCTGTGATATATATAAACATACTTTAACCCCTTCTGGTGCATTACAAGTGCCAATACGAAGGCCTGGACCTCCGGCACACTCCAGGAGCCCACTCCTCACCCTATGTGAAATAGTTATCTGTATATTTCCAAACTTGTCCCTAGTCCCTGCCTGTGACACCGGGGAGCGATGGAATAATCCTCTCTATTATTTAGTTCTCCGGATGCAGCTTCACACTTAATCTGCATCACTGCCAGCGCGCGAGATTGTGGCGACAGAGCCATTATTGCCATCTTATTTCAGTGGAGTTTCCTTAATTCCAGCTGTAAGAGGCACGGGATAAGGTTCTCTTTGCCATGGTCATTGTGCTATAAATGAGCTAATAAATCAATGGTTGCTAGGCCCGGAAATATAGTGCCAGCCAGGCCGGCTGCCTGACAGGGGGTATGAATCATACAAGATGGCCTGTTGGGGATGGAGAGCTCATCTGCACTGCTTTTTCTCTCCAGTCACATCTTTGTAGAGGGGCAGGCAGATGGCAGGACAGCGCCGGGCCCCTGAGGGACGCAGCACGCCTCACTTTCTGTCTCTCTTCTCTCCAACTGTTCTGTGCCATGGAATTCATTACCTCCAAATGGGATGAGAGGGACAAACCTCACATCCCAGCTTCATACAGAAGCCACTAATTGGCTCTGTGATGTCTTTTTATGGCTCTGAAGGGAAGGGGGCTAAATCAACCCAAAAAACTAAGATGAAAAGTCATGGAGGCCTCTGTAACATCACACGCGGCCCTGCGGGGCACCTTCCTCTGAACACTCATCTCATTTGGATACCGTTTCAGCTTTCACTTGAAATACTCCAGAAGCTTTTAACATTTTTATTATTCAAATGACATAAAAATGCTAAAAGAAAAAAAAGTTTTAAAAGAGTGACGGCGCCATCAAACCGCGATTATTTATGGGTTTATTTACTTTTTATATTAGAACAACTGCCAAGAAATGCACAGTAAAAAAGGGGCTCGTAAAAAAGAGAGGGATAAAGTGGCAAATAGGCTATTAACCTCTTCAGTGCAGGATTAATGCACTGCACTCCGGCACGGAAGAGGTTAATCGTCAATTGACACTTTATCTCTATATTTAGTGTCTACATGTTAAATGTAAATAAAACTAAATAATTATATAAATACATATACATACAGTACATATATATATTTATTTATATTTATTTATATATGCAAATATTGGAAACCTACCCACTACATGCTGCATTTGGTGCTACACGTATTGTACAAATATATATATATATATATATATATATATATATATATGTAAATAAAACTAAATAATTATATAAATACATATACATACATATATATATTTATTTATATTTATTTATATATGCAAATATTGGAAACCTACCCACTACATGCTGCATTTGGTGCTACATGGGTTGTACAAATTATATATATATATATATATATATATATATATATATATATATATATATATATATATGTAAATCAAACTACATAATTATATAAATACATATACATACATATATATATTTATTTATATTTATTTATATATGCAAATATTGGAAACCTACCCACTACATGCTGCATTGGGTGCTTCATGGGTTGCGAGCATTGCCAGATGAATCTACCAGCATCTTTTACATTTATTTTGTGCAGTTCTGTCTGAACAAAAGACTAAGCAGTGGTGGAGCGGGTGCAAAGCACCGGGGCCCACAACAGGGCCCACAACAGCAGACGATAAATCTTAATTTATTAGATGAGACGGGCTGATAATTACTCATTACAAAGTTGTTGTGATCACAAAAGGGGGCAGATCATCTTTATATATTTTATTGACCCCAAGGCATAGATAATTTTGCACTGGAGCCCTCCATTCAAGAACTTTGCCACTGAGACTAAGGATACCTTCAGCATTATGGACATATTTTTTCGTTGTTGCATCAGATAGAGAGTATTTGATAACAAGTCACCATGTGTTTTCTTTTTCAAAATAAAGGTCTCAGAGCACAAAAACATATTTAGTAATTTAACTGCTCTTGTCGGCTTGCCAATGAGATCTACTGGCTATAATATTCCCTTTAGTTTAAAATGCACTGTTTAAAGTGCATTGTGGGCTCATTTGCATATCCCTGCCCAATTTCCCAGAGTTCACTGCAATAACTGTATTTTGGGGAATTCTGAGCAGGAAATACAATTTTTTAACTAATGTTTAGTTCAAATGGGAACACACATGTGCTATTTATTTACTGTACTTCTCCCTTACCTTGAATTGTGCTATCTGATCTCACAGCTGCCCTCTTCACCCTTTAGCAAGTGTCTAGAGTAGGTTCCCTGGTGGTCCAGTGGTTAGGATTTGGTGCTTTCACCGCTTCAACCTGGGTTTGATTCCAGTCATGGAACAAGAGGTCACACCACCCTGAAGCTGAGCAGGGTTAGGCCTGGTCAATGCTTGGATGGGAGACCACCTAGGAATACCAGGAGCTTTATGCTGTGGCCCACTTGAGAAGGAACTGGCAACCCACTCCAGTATCTCTGCTCAGAAAATTTAATGGACAGGCACAACCAGAGACATAACGCTATGGTACAGGAAGATGAGCCAATGAGGTCACGGAGAGTTGGAAATGACAACAAAAAAGAGAGTGGGAGAGGAATCTGTCCTGATATGAGTCTTTATCTAACTCCATAACAGACCAATCTATTACATATATTAGGACAGCATCCTGGGCAAATCTGACCACAGATACCCCATAGAGGATGGAAAGAAGTAGCTTTGCTAGAATATGCAACACTAAGTACTGATGCTAAACAAATGAAATACTGTAGTATGGCTGGCACAATGCATGCTGGTACTTTTACAAAAAAAAATATTGATGAATTGTCAAATATTCAAACTGAACCAACATTTGGAGGCGGGCACATTTAACCCAATCACCGCCATTTTACAGCCATCAAAGGGCGTTTTATGTTGTCTGGAATATTGAGATCTATTAAAGGGATATGCGCGGTTTCTGGTATATACTATCCCTGAGCATCCATTTATTTTTATGTACTTTATTTATTAAGAAATGCTTATAAGCTCTGTTTTTACTGCCTAGAAGAAAATAAACAGTCCCTGTATGGGTCTGCAGACACAGCCTATGTAGAGATGGATGTGCAGTGTAGTGTCCTAGCCTATTGTCTGAGACATAGTAACTGATCAGTTAGTATGAGCCATAGCACATCGAGTACTAGAGTTTGTGTCTTCATGAGGTGCAGAGGGCAGACCCATACATAGACTATTTGTTTGATGTTAGGCAATAAAAACAGAGCTTATAAGCAATTATTAAAAAAATAATAAAAGTAAGTAGATCCAGAAGCCTTCTATATCCCTTTAACTGTGAGATAGAGTAGCAAAACAGAAAACAAAGGGTTAACCTTTTGTTCCCTGACCTGCAATGCCCCGTCCCCTTTTTATTTATTTTTAATCCCCCCGCTCGGAGCACAGAGAGGGCTCACAAAGCCATTGGATAATAAATGAAGTGTCACCATAGGACAAGTGCACTGGGAGCCCTTAAGATGTTTTCCTTGTCTTGCATGCCATTGTGATTCTCAGTAACTTCTGCATGTTCCTTAGCTTCGCTCTTTCAATTACTGCCGCACTGTTACCTTGCGCTGTCAGAAGAGAACAGCTGTGCTCCTCCAGCAAAGAATAGGCGACTCGAGAGCCCACGCCAAGGTACCATCAAGAAGACGTCCCCCTGAATCAGGCACATCAGGTCTATTCAGGATGGAAAATACTTTCATGTTTGTTCTCGACTCGGAAAAATAATTAGTTCCCTCTGAAAGTCGCTAAATGTTATGCACAGGATGAAATGGCAAAGAGCGTCTGGCAGTGGCAGCTGACGGCCTATTTCAGTCCTGTGCTTCACAGTATTCACTAAGATATCTTTATTCTGAGGTCAGTGATGCTCGGGCTGACTCTCCTGCAATATAGAAGCATGATAGCCCCTTCACAGTATTCACTAAGATCGCTTTATTCTAATGAGGTCAGTGATGCTCGGGCTGACTCTCCCGCAATATAGAAGCATGACAGCCCCTTCACAGTATTCACTAAGATCGCTTTATTCTAATGAGGTCGGTGATGCTCGGGCTGACTCTCCTGCAATATAGAAGCATGATAGCCCCTTCACAGTATTCACTAAGATCGCTTTATTCTAATGAGGTCAGTGATGCTCGGGCTGACTCTCCTGCAATATAGAGGCATGACAGCCCCTTCACAGTATTCACTAAGATCGCTTTATTCTAATGAGGTCGGTGATGCTCGGGCTGACTCTCCTGCAATATAGAGGCATGACAGTCCCTTCACAGTATTCACTAAGATTGCTTTATTCTAATGAGGTCGGTGATGCTCAGGCTGACTCTCCTGCAATATAGAAGCATGACAGCCCCTTCACATTATTCACTAAGATTGCTTTATTCTAATGTGGTCAGTGATGCTCAGGCTGACTCTACTGCAATATAGAGGCATGACAGCCCCTTCACAGTATTCATTGTTACCTTGCGCTGTCAGAAGAGAACAGCTGTCGATTTTTCAGTATTGTATGAAACAATGTGTGATTATTTAGTATTATGTGAAGGTATGTGGTGTTAATCAGTACTATATGAAGCTATATGTGATTATTCAGCATTATATGAAGCTATATGTGATTATTCAGCATTATATGAAGTTATATGTGATTATTCAGCATTATATGAAGCTACATGTGATTATTTAGCATTATATGAAGTTATATGTGATTATTCAGCATTATATGAAGCTATATGTGATTATTCAGCATTATATGAAGGTATATGTCATTATTCAGCATTATATGAAGCTATGTGTGACTATTCAGCATTATATGAAGCAATATTTTATTATTCAGCATTATATGAAGCTATGTGTGACTATTCAGCATTATATGAAGCTATATGTGATTATTCAGCATTATATGAAGCTATATGTGATTATTCAGCATTATATGAAGCTATGTGTGATTATTCAGCATTATATGAAGTTATATGTGATTATTTAGCATTATATGAAGTTATATGTGATTATTCAGCATTATATGAAGCTATATGTGATTATTCAGCATTATATGAAGGTATATGTCATTATTCAGCATTATATGAAGCTATGTGTGACTATTCAGCATTACATGAAGCAATATTTTATTATTCAGCATTATATGAAGTTATATGTGATTATTCAGCATTATATGAAGCTATGTGTGATTATTCAGCATTATATGAAGTTATATGTGATTATTCAGCATTATATGAAGTTATATGTGATTATTCAGCATTATATGAAGCTATGTGTGATTATTCAGCATTATATGAAGCTATATGTGATTATTCAGCATTATATGAGGGTATATGTCATTATTCAGCATTATATGAAGCTATGTGTGACTATTCAGCATTACATGAAGCAATATTTTATTATTCAGCATTATATGAAGCTATATGTGACTATTGCTCCCAGAAAGTGCCATAACTTGGTTGAACTATGTATACACAGATGTATTAATGCCGTTATCACAAAACATGAAAAGCAAAGAAAAGCAGCCATTGAAAAGGTGCAAGGGTTTCTGGGAAATATAGCAGAAATAATGTCTGTAATAATCCCCAACAATAAAGAGAAATATCAGCCATGGAAATATAGCTGATCAATAAACTTGAAAAGGTCCTCTCGACGCAGGCAGCATTTCAGAGACAAACACAAGAAATCCCTTTAATCCGAGAAAACTAATCTGAAATACACTATGCATCTCTCACACAGGAGCGCGATCATTACAGTCAGCTTAGCAAATAGCACGCTGGATCAGGGTTAATTAAATAAGTGTTGCAGTCTAATTAAGACTGGGCTGGGTGAAACTTAGTAGGAAATGTATGCATTAAAATATTCCTTTGTCGATGAGCTGCAATTAAGACTGTGATTTGGACAGATCAATATCAGCATTATGCAGTTAAAAATGGAACCTGTGCGCCCTGGCGGCTCGCAGTACATGTGTGTTCCATTAATTTGAAATGGGAATTCTCCTTATTATATAAATAAACCTGGATTTAATGTGAGATTCGGACAGAAACAGCCCACATGCCATTAACGAGGAACAATATTTGTTTTTTTTATCAGATTTAATTAAAATTGATAGATGGATATTATAATAATTTTTTTTTAATAAAAGGATTTTTGGCCCATGAATAATGTTTAGCAAAATCAAGTAGAAAATCTGTAAAAATCACTTAAATTTTTTTTTTTTTTGTTCTTCACCCTAGGGCGCCTCCTCCAGTCTTGTGGTGAAGTTCGCGGACACAGACAAGGAGCGCACAATGAGACGCATGCAGCAAATGGCCGGACAAATGGGGATGTTCAACCCAATGGCCATCCAGTTTGGAGCCTACGGCGCCTATGCTCAAGCAGTAAGTTCATAACTCACAGCCTGGCATGGGGGGCAAAGCTGGTCATGAAATATGGATAGCGTGTATAATAAAGGCGCAGTTGTGTTTAGATTGCATAAAGTTACAAGATAAGTCCTCGAAAGCCACACACACCACTATGTACATAAGCAACGTGAGGCAGCCTGCTTCCCCAGAGTATGAGCTGTCCTAGGCCTGTGCCTTTTCCTGGCCTTGTACACACACACCACTATGGATATCACCAACGTGAGGCAGCCTGCCTCCCCAGAGTATGAGCTGTCCTAGGCCTGTGCCTTTTCCTGCCCTTGTACACATACACCACTATGTATATCACCAACTTGAGGCAGCCTGCCTCCCCAGAGAATGAGCTGTCCTAGGCCTGTGCCTTTTCCTGGCCTTGTACACATACACCCCTATGTATATCACCAACTTGAGGCAGCCTGCCTCCCCAGAGAATGAGCTGTCCTAGGCCTGTGCCTTTTCCTGGCCTTGTACACATACACCACTATGTATATCACCAACGTGAGGCAGTCTGCCTCCCCAGAGTATGAGCTGTCCTAGGCCTGTGCCTTTTCCTGCCCTTGTACACATACACCACTATGTATATCACCAACTTGAGGCAGCCTGCCTCCCCAGAGAACGAGCTGTCCTAGGCCTGTGTCTTTTCCTGGCCTTGTACACATACACCACTATGTATATCACCAACTTGAGGCAGCCTGCCTCCCCAGAGTATGAGCTGTCCTAGGCCTGTGCCTTTTCCTGGCCTTGTACACATACACCACTATGTATATCACCAACTTGAGGCAGCCTGCCTCCCCAGAGAATGAGCTGTCCTAGGCCTGTGCCTTCTCCTGCCCTTGTACACATACACCACTATGTATATCACCAACTTGAGGCAGCCTGCCTCCCCAGAGAACGAGCTGTCCTAGGCCTGTGCCTTCTCCTGGCCTTGTACACATACACCCCTATGTATATCACCAACGTGAGGCAGCCTGCTTCCCCAGAGAACGAGCTGTCCTAGGCCTGTGCCTTCTCCTGGCCTTGTACACATACACCACTATGTATATCGCCAACTTGAGGCAGCCTGCCTCCCCAGAGTATGAGCTGTCCTAGGCCTGTGCCTTCTCCTGGCCTTGTACACATACACCACTATGTATATCACCAACGTGAGGCAGCCTGCCTCCCCACAGAATGAGCTGTCCTAGGCCTGTGCCTTCTCCTAGCCTTGTAGACATACACCCCTATGTATATCACCAACGTGAGGCAGCCTGCCTCCCCAGAGTATGAGCTGTCCTAGGCCTGTGCCTTCTCCTGGCCTTGTACACATACACCCCTATGTATATCACCAGCGTGAGGCAGCCTGCCTCCCCAGAGTATGAGCTGTCCTAGGCCTGTGCCTTCTCCTGGCCTTGTACACATACACCACTATGTATATCACTGCACGCATTATGACATCAGTTGATGTAAGTCTCCAAGTCTTTCTTTCTCATCTCAGGGTTATTTCTTTTCACATCCTACAGACAGAGAGCGCGTCCAATATAATAAGATGCCCTTTCCCATGACACGATGTGACATCACATTCACAGCAAACACTTCCCCCCAAGAACATTATCCAGGAAGGCATCATTATGCATTAGTGGGGTCTGCGTCTGCCTCTTGTACCGAGCAAATGAGATGTGACCGGCTAAATGCAGGCGCCCCCCTGAGAGGCAGCGCTCCAAATACTGACTGTCTCATGACCTCATCACCAATCTGCACTCTCTATATTATCTCTCTCGTTCTCTCTTTTACCTCTGTTTTTTTTTAATCTTTCTTTCTTTTCCTGACATTTTCAACCAAACACCAAGTTATTAAAAAGTACACATTTAAATAAATATAATTATATTACCTGATATTAAACAATTTGAGAGGAAGTGTTAGATATTTGAGCTTGAAAGCTAGGGCTTTTTAAGCATAAATTACATGAGCAAGTCCTTCCACTCACCTATTGTTTGTGGTTTGTCCATGAGAGATAAAGTCATTACAAAAGTGGGAGGAATTTTCGTGTAATTTGTTTAAAATATCCAACTTTCAAGCTCAATTATTATTTAATTGTTATTAAATTAACAATGTAACTCATTTTTTAATAAAAAAACACTTGTAATTATATTTATTTATATGTGTACTCTGGAATACGTAGGGCTCTCCTTGTCTTCTGTCTCCCCATACTCCGTTCTCTCTCGCCAGCTTACACTCTCTAACCTCTCTCTCCCCCTTTCTCTCACTCTCATTATCTTTCTCACATTCTCTACCTTCCCCACACTCTCCTCAGTCTCTGGACATTTCTTCTGTTTGTTTGAGTGCATGAGTGCATGTCTCTATGGGTGCATGTCTCTATGGGTGCATGTCTCTATGGGTGCATGTCTCTATGGGTGCATGTCTCTATGGGTGCATGTCTCTATGGGTGCATGTCTCTATGGGTGCATGTCTCTATGAGTGCATGTCTCTATGGGTGCATGTCTCTATGGGTGCATGTCTCTATGGGTGCATGTCTCTATGGGTGCATGTCTCTATGGGTGCATGTCTCTATGAGTGCATGTCTCTATGGGTGCATGTCTCTATGGGTGCATGTCTCTATGGGTGCATGTCTCTATGGGTGCATGTCTCTATGGGTGCATGTCTCTATGAGTGCATGTCTCTATGGGTGCATGTCTCTATGGGTGCATGTCTCTATGGGTGCATGTCTCTATGGGTGCATGTCTCTATGGGTGCATGTCTCTATGGGTGCATGTCTCTATGGGTGCATGTCTCTATGGGTGCATGTCTCTATTCTTTACTCTCTCTCCCTCCTCAGACTTTGTTCTCTCAGTTACTTTTTTTTCCTTCTTTTTTTGTCCCACTCTCATTCCCCTCTCTCTCCATCTGTGTCTCTCTATTCCTCTTTGTTCTTTGTCTCTCTCTCCATCTTTGTCTCTCTCTCTCCATCTTTTTCTCTCTCCCTCCATCTTTGTCTCTTGATTCCTCTTTGTTCTTTGTCTCTCTCTCCATCTTTGTCTCTCTCTCTCTCTCTCTCTCTCCATCTTTGTCTCTCTACCCCTTTGTTCTTGGTCTCTCTCTCCATCTTTGTCTCTCTCTCCCTCTTTGTTCTTTGTCTCTCTATCTTTGTCTCTCTCTCTCCATCTTTGTCTCTCTCTCTCTCCATCTTTATCTCTCTCTCTCTCCATCTTTGTCTCTCTCTCTCTCCATCTTTGTCTCTCTCTCTCTCCCTCTTTGTCTCTCTATCCCTTTGTTCTTTGTCTCTCTCTCCCTCTTTGTTCTTTGTCTCTCTATCTTTCTTTGTCTCTCTCTCTATCTTTGTCTCTCTCCATCTTTGTCTCTCTCCATCTTTGTCTCTCTCCATCTTTGTCTCTCTCCATCTTTGTCTCTCTCCATCTTTGTCTCTCTCTCCATCTTTGTCTCTCTCTCCATCTTTGCCTCTCTCTCCATCTTTGTCTCTCTCTCCATCTTTGTCTCTCTCTCTCTCTCTCTCCATCTTTGTCTCTCTCTCCATCTTTGTCTCTCTCTCCATCTTTGTATCTCTCTCCATCTTTGTCTTTCTCTCTCCATCTTTGTCTTTCTCTCTCCATCTTTGTCTTTCTCTCTCCATCTTTGTCTCTCTCTCTCCATCTTTGTCTCTCTCTCCATCTTTGTCTCTCTCTCCATCTTTGTCTCTCTCTCCATCTTTGTCTTTCTCTCTCCATCTTTGTCTTTCTCTCTCCATCTTTGTCTTTCTCTCTCCATCTTTGTCTCTCTCTCCATCTTTGTCTCTCTCTCCATCTTTGTCTCTCTCTCCATCTTTGTCTCTCTCCATCTTTGTCTCTCTCCATCTTTGTCTCTCTCTCTCCATCTTTGTCTCTCTCTCTCCATCTTTGTCTCTCTCCATCTTTGTCTCTCTCTCCATCTTTGTCTCTCTCTCCATCTTTGTCTCTCTCTCCATCTTTGTCTCTCTCTCCATCTTTGTCTCTCTCCATCTTTGTCTTTCTCTCTCCATCTTTGTCTTTCTCTCTCCATCTTTGTTCTTTGTATCTCTCTCCATCTTTGTCTCTCTCTCCATCTTTGTCTCTCTCTCCATCTTTGTCTCTCTCTCCATCTTTGTCTCTCTCTCCATCTTTGTCTCTCTCTCCATCTTTGTCTCTCTCTCCATCTTTGTCTCTCTCCATCTTTGTCTCTCTCCATCTTTGTCTCTCTCTCTCCATCTTTGTCTCTCTCTCTCCATCTTTGTCTCTCTCCATCTTTGTCTCTCTCTCCATCTTTGTCTCTCTCTCCATCTTTGTCTCTCTCTCCATCTTTGTCTCTCTCTCCATCTTTGTCTCTCTCCATCTTTGTCTTTCTCTCTCCATCTTTGTCTTTCTCTCTCCATCTTTGTTCTTTGTATCTCTCTCCATCTTTGTCTCTCTCTCTCTCCATCTTTGTCTCTCTCTCTCTCTCTCTCTCTCCGTCTTCGTCTCTCTATCCCTCTGTTCTTTGTCTCTCTCTCTCCATCTTTGTCTCTCTATCTCTCTATCTTTGTCTCTCTCTCTCTCTCCATCTTTGTCTCTCTATCTCTCTATCTTTGTCTCTCTCTCCATCTTTGTCTCTCTCTCTCTCTCCATCTTTGTCTCTCTATCCCTCTGTTCTTTGTCTCTCTCCATCTTTGTCTCTCTCTCTCTCTCCATCTTTGTCTCTCTCTCTATCTTTGTCTCTCTCTCCATCTTTGTCTCTCTCTGTCACTCTCTCTCTCCGTCTTCGTCTCTCTATCCCTCTGTTCTTTGTCTCTCTCTCTCCATCTTTGTCACTCTCTCTCTCTCTCTCTCCATCTTTGTCTCTCTATCCCTCTTTGTTCTTTGTCTCTCCATCTTTGTCTCTCTATCCCTCTGTTCTTTGTCTCTCTCTCTCCCTCTCTCTCTCTCTCTCCATCTTTGTCTCTCTCTATCACTCCCTCCTCCACATTTCTCCCCACCCCCTCCATCTCTCACATTCTCTCACCTTTTTTCTGCTGTTTGCTGGATTTTGCACATTTTACTGGAAAGTGTTACTTTTTGCAGGAACGTTGCCCGATCTGTCACATTTTCTTGCAGCCTTTATACTTTTTACAAACCTTTTTTTTTATTTAAAAACACTATATTGGAAAAAAATGGCCTTCATTTTCCTCCCCATCCCCTTGGAATACGTGCGAAATCACAGCAGGACGTGGCTCTAATCACAGCCGAGAACCTCATAAACATTTCATATCTAAAGTAGAATATTACTATCCCGGCATGTACAGCACAGCTTAGTAGTCCTTGCCCATACCTGATCCACAACCTTTTGTAGCTTTTATATGCAAGCATTTTTGACTCCATTTTCCTGTTATTTTCTCAGGTGCATGTGTCCTTGTAAACTAATGAGCCTCTATTTAGTCCTGCGGAGAGCACTGACATATTTATCTGCCACATTCTCACTGTACAGACAGTCAAAGCCTCCTATCAGGAAGTGGATTTGCTGTAAATTACAGAGTAATTGCATATAAAAGTAATACAGGCTGGATTATTATTATTTACTATTGTTTTTTACATTGGTAAAATATGCATTTTTTTGGTGTAGTTCTTCAAAATAGTACATTGTAAATATATGACGATAGTGGTCTTTTAAAGGAATATCAGTTATATTTATTGTGTCCGTTTGCTGTATACCTTCATATAGCCTCACGCACAGTCAATACTTAAATAGGCAAAATAAATAAATCTAATTGCAGCATTTAGTTAATCAGGGCCATTTATTTTTTGGAAAAAGAAACCTTCCCCTTTAACAAACCTTCCCCTTTAACAAACCTTCCCCTTTAACAAACCTTCCCCTTTAACATCAACCTTATAACACGAATAGGGCACGAGATACTAAGCAGTGTTTTACACTAATGTAATATTTATATAATTTATGTGAATAATAATCACTATAATAGTTTATGAAAGTGCGTAACGCTGCAGTGGGAGCGCATGCGCACTACAGAAACTATTGTACGGATTGCGCATATGGTGCACTGCGCACAGCGCGGCGCTAGCCACCCATGCACAAGGGACAGAGGGGGAGAAAGGGACAGAGAAGGGGATAGGGGGAAAGAGACACAGGGGAGGGAGAGGGGGAAAAGACACAGGTGAAGGAAGAGGGGGAACACAGGGAAGGGGGGAAACACAGGGAAAGGAGAGGGGGGAGAGACACAGGGGAGGGAGAGGGGGATAGACACAGGTGAAGGAAGAGGGGGGAACACAGGGAAAGGAGAGGGGGAGAGACACAGGGGATGGAGAGGGGGAGAGACACAGGTGAAGGAAGAGGGGGAACCCAGGTGAAGGAAGAGGGGGGAACCCAGGTGAAGGAGAGGGGGAGAGACACAGGGGATGGAGAGGGGGAGAGACACAGGTGAAGGAAGAGGGGGGAACACAGGGAACGGGGGAAAACAGGGAAAGGAGAGGGGGAAGAAACATAGGGGAGGGAGAGGGGGAAAAGACACAGGTAAGGAAAAAAGTGGGAACACCGGGAAGGGGGGAAACACAGGCAAAGGAGAGGGGGAAGAGACACAGGGGAGGGAGAGGGGGAGAGACACATGGGAGGGATAAGGGGGAAGAGACACAGGGGAGGGAGAGGGGGGAAAGGCACAGATGAAGGAAGTGGGGGAACACAGGGAAGGGGAGAAACACAGGGAAAGCATAGGGGGAAGAGACACAGGGGAGGGAGATGGTGTAAGGAACAGAGGGGGGCAGGGGTAAAGCGACAAAGAGGGGGAAAGGGGAAAGAGACACAGGGGAGGGAGGGGGGAAGAGACACAGGGGAGGAAGCGGGGGGGAAAGAGACACAGGGAAGGGAGAGGGGGAAAGAGACACAGGGGAGGGAGAGGGAAGAAGAGTCACTGGGGAGTGAGATTGGGGGAAGAGACAAAGAGGAGGAAGAGGGGGATGAGGCACTGGGAGGGAGAGGGGGAAAGAGACACACGGAGGGAGGGAGAAGAGACACAGGGAGGGAGGGATAGGGAGGGAAAAAGACACAGGGGAGGGAGAAGGGGAGAGACACAGGGAAGGGAGATGGGGAAGAGACACAGGGGAGGGAGAGGGGGAAGAGACACAGGGGAGGGAGAGGGGGGGAAAGGCACAGATGAAGGAAGTGGGGGAACACAGGGAAGGGGAGAAACACAGGGAAAGCATAGGGGGAAGAGACACAGGGGAGGGAGATGGTGTAAGGAACAGAGGGGGCAGGGGTAAAGCGACAAAGAGGGGGAAAGGGGAAAGAGACACAGGGGAGGGAGGGGGGAAGAGACACAGGGGAGGAAGCGGGGGGGAAAGAGACACAGGGGAGGGAGAGGGGGAAAGAGACACAGGGGAGGGAGAGGGAAGAAGAGTCACTGGGGAGTGAGATTGGGGGAAGAGACAAAGAGGAGGAAGAGGGGGATGAGGCACTGGGAGGGAGAGGGGGAAAGAGACACACAGAGGGAGGGAGAAGAGACACAGGGAGGGAGGGAAAAAGACACAAGGGAGGGAGAAAGGGAGAGACACAGGGAAGGGAGATGGGGAAGAGACAAAGAGGAGGGAGAGGGGGTAAAGATACACAGGGGAGGGAGAGGGTGGGAAAGAGACACAGGGGAGGGAGAGGGGGGGAAAGAGACACAAGGGAATGAGGGGGAAGAGACACAAGGGAGGGAGGGGGGGAAGACACTTCTAATATTACCATAATTTATGACGGGTAAACGACTAGTAATATTAATAAAGTAACACAACATAAATACGTTGTCACATTCCAGAAATGATAACATGTACGCACACTGATGAATACTGCTATGCGCCATCATGTAGAGCAGTCAAAATTATTTGGAAAAAAACTACAGTTTAGTTATCTCCAAGTTAGTTGATGATCACCGGCCAATATATTGGGATTATGGGGTGAATAACTGAGGTCCTGAAGAGACCATAAATAACAAGCTCATGCTAACTGTTTCTCTATTCTTCATTGCAATGATACATTTCAATAACAAATGATTGCAGTATTCTGTTTGCTGAAACACAAAATAAACAACTATTTCATTTTGTTTCACTAAACACACTAACTTAAATACAAAATGTGTATTAGTGTATTTAGAGAAAATTGTTAAGTACAGAAGCAGGTGTCGGGAATTTATCTTTTTTTTTTTTCACAATTTCATGTGAAGTAAAAGTTTAGTAATAGTTAAAGCTTCTTTTCGAAATATATGAAAAGCGCGTTAAGCTTTTAGGTAGATATAATGGGCTCTTATCAGTTGTGAAATCTATGTCTGTGTCTCTATAACGACTTCCAGATAAATATATGACTTGTTGAGGGTGGAGCCCTTACTGAGAGATGGAGAGAAGTTCAGGATGAGTTGGCAGTGAGCGGGGTCCTGGCATGTGGGGACTTTTTAAATAAACATGAGAATCTGGTGCCTCAACAACAAAGCGAAGCCACATGTCCCAGAATGCAGTGGGCTGTGAGTTCCAGTAAGCGCGCCCTTAGTCCCGAGGCGTGCTCTTTGTTTTGTGTCGGGAGTTACTGATCCGTCGCCCAGCTCCAGATGTAGACCCCAAGCCAAACCGGCCCCCTCTATTAATATTCTGAACCATTAAAATAGGAACAAAAAACAGTGGCAGAGCTACTGCTGGTGCAGCAGGTGCAAAGCACCGATACCCACAACTGGGTGGTAGCTCTGGAGTAAATGAGAGGGATCTAGGGGCAATCTGATCACCTATATATATATATTTGACTGTTTAATATACCTAGTATTGAGAAGTTGGAAAGGTACCCTCTAAATTATTTTGCACTGAGCCCTCCATTTATTACCTCCACCGCTAAAACAATAGAGAGGTTCATTATTATTATTATTAATATTATTATTATTATTTAATCATTTAATAAATATTTTTATTTTAAACATTGATAAACATTGTATGAAATATGAGTAATCTGAACTCTGGTAAATATATATATTATTATATTTATTGCTAGAAGTCATCTGAATATTAGATGATGTGAGCTGCTGGGGAACAGGAATGGAATTAAGCTGTAATGTAATTGTCTCTTGAGCTGGCTCTTGAATTTTGGACCTCACAGGGTTCAGTGTCGGGGATAAAAGTATTTTTTAATATCCTCAGAGAGACCAACCGGACACACTCAATTTCCATGAGCGGTCTTAAGTCAGGTCTAATCAGGTGGATCTAATCAACTGCTCAGGGAATTTAACTTTTCAGACCTTCTGGGGAAAAGGATCTTTGAAAGTTTGTGGCTCACACAAACCCCTTGTATCCATCTCCTAATAGCCTCACATAGACTGCAGGACATAAACAAAGCCTCTCAGAGACCATATGGATACACCCAAATTACAGCAGCAGTCTTAAGTCAGGTCTGATCAGGTGGATCTAATCAACTGCTTCCACTCGCCACAATTATGGAGGAGTAACTGGTAAATTAGGCAAGGTCCACAACATTTATGCAAATAGTTAATTTTCTCAAAGAGTGATCTTTAATATAAAAGAATAGAGATGTAATGAGGTTATTGGAGATACTGCCAATCCCCTGTCTAAACATAATAGGCTGCTCAAACACTTCAAAGACAGGCTTGAGGTAGCCATTACAATGTAGTTTGCCGTGTGGGCATTCCGCTGGCTGGTTGGGGGGTCCCTGTGTGTAACTCGTGATATTTTTTCTTGTTCTCTTTGTTCCAGCTGATGCAACAACAGGCCGCCATTATGGCTTCCGTCGCACAGGGTGGATACCTGAACCCAATGGCTGCGTTCGCAGCAGCCCAGATGCAGCAGATGGCGGCTCTAAACATGAATGGCCTGGCAGCGGCGCCCATGACTCCCACATCAGGTAGGTCTTAATGTCGATTTATTACCTCTACGGTAGTTTGGACTGGTTGCTTTTGCCCATTTTTTGCATAATATTCCTTTAGAAATGTAAAAACTGAACAATAAACAACTGGAATAGAAGCTCAAATAAAAGAAACATGGGCTCCTCTTGTGGGCATTTACAAGATAAGGGTCACACAGGGTTAATCATAAGACATTTGCTATCTAATGCCCACTTGCATCCTGAGGTCTAAATGTAAGGACCAGTGTGGCGCCCCACTAGGAGCTACATATTCTAACCATGCAGTGATCATTAATACACTTCCTAATCAATATTAAACTTACTTATAAGCATCAACTTTTTAACCTCCAGTTGAGCTGCTTGTCTCCACCCTTGTGAAGTCACCAAGGAGACGGGAGTAACTCTAGTCCTAAGTGATCAATCTTATGTCTAGACAGCATTGCCTGGGACTTGTTGTGTTGGGTGTGACCATTTAGGACTTCTTCCCAGTCAGAGCTGCTCTCACCCCTTGACGACCTCATAAGGTGTGGAGACAAGCTGCCAAAACTGGATATTGATTTTCTAAATCATTCATAGAAAATGTAATTAATGATCAATGTCTAATTAAGACATCTAACTCCTGACAAAGCATCACAAGAGTCTTGGAAGCAACAGGAGCATCTTTAGGATCATGGTGACGGCCCCCTCCTTTCTTATTTTCAAAGGAAGATGAAAGGTTCATCTTTAAGGAGAAAAACATCATACTCATGTCTCTGCTGGAGCCCTGAGGCATACATGATACTTTGCTATAGTTGTGCATGTGAGATAGGGGCATTTACATTTCTGGTAGAGTAGAGCTTGAATCTGTTGATGCAAGCTCACCTTCTTCTGGACATTTACAAGGAAAACGGGCTGTTGTGAAATTAAATGAGATCCAATTATCTAACAAATCTTCCTCACCACTCAACTCCTCTCTCCATTAATAGATAAAAAGACACCCCTTGTGCTCTAGTTCTCAGGAAGTATATGGTATCTCATTTGCATCTCTCTTACATTTTAATTTTGCATCAACAGATTCAAGCTCTACTCTAGCAGAAATGTAAATGCCCCTCTCACACAAAGTGTCATGGGTGCCTCCAGGCTCCAGCAGAGACATCAACATGACATTATCTCTATTTAAAGTAAAACTTTGTGACATTTTCCTGCCTAATTATGCTCTTGGACGGAAACTTTTCAAACATATATTGTATTTCATTGCGCAAACTGCTCAATATGCAGCGCTTTACACTCTATATAAATATGATTAAGACAAGAGCGCGCCTCCATTATCTTTCCTGCTGAAACAGCAACTTTATAGATAAAGAGAGTACGAGCCCCAGTGATGGCTTAGTAAGCAAAATGAGGGGCAATTCAAAATAATGCGCCTTTCATCCCACACGCAGCACAGTGTGAGACCGCACACGACAAACTGTCATGTCAAGCGAGAGTGTCAGCAATGATAATAGGAGGGGGCTGGGGGACAGGGGATTTCACTCCTATTTTATATTTGACTGCACGTTTTTTCGGGCTGTCAGTTAAATCCCAAAGAGACTTCAGCGCCTGGAACTTTATAAATATCAAAGCCTGGGGAGGGGGCCAACGAGAGTCAGCGTGACAGCATCCGAGGTGAAGGGAGAACAATATGAGCATAATTAGTACTCAATTAACGCTGGGTAAACGGAGGAGCAGGGAGGTAAAATGATTTGCCTGCAGCGGTATGCACCCCCCCAACTCCCCCCCCCCCAAAAGTACCAGAGATGTGAGGATTATGGGAAAAGCAGGTGATCACTATGACAGTGTATGTATGTGGTATACAGTACAATAATAACACTGAATTATCTATCTATCTATATCTATCTCTCCCTCTATCTATCTAGCTATCTATCTGTCTATACATTCACGTCTCTCTTTATATATATATATATATATATATATATATATATATATATATATATATATATATATCTCTCTCTATCTATCTATCTATCTATCTATCCCTCTATCTATCTATCTATCTATCCCTCTATCCCTCTATCTATCTATCTATCTATCTATCCCTCTATCTATCTATCTATCTATCTATCTATCCCTCTATCTATCTGTCTATTCATTCACGTCTCTTTTTATATATATATATATATATATATATATATATATATATATATATATATATATATACGGTATATATATATATATATATATATATATATATTTATCTATCTATCTATCTATCTATACATTCACGTCTCTCTTTATATATATACTAACGACTTGCCCGTCAAAAATGACGGCAATAAAAACTGAAGCCTGGCAATGCTGTTTGCCACACAATGTAAGCCTCTCCCCCTCTACTTTACTGGCCTTGTGATGAGCGCCTTTGGAGCTCATTGCGAGTCTCTCCCTCTGTCTACTTCCTCCCTCGTGTCTTATTTCCCCCCTCCTCTCCCTCCCTTGTGTCTCCTTCCACCTCGTCTACCTCCTTTGTATCTCCTGCCCCCCTGTGTTTTTACCTCCCTCTCCCTCCCGTGTCTCTAAACCCCTCCCCTGTGTCTCTTTCCCCCTTCTCCCTCCCATGCATCTCTTCCCCCCCCTGTGTCTCCCCCAACCCTCCCCTGTGTCTGTTCCCCCCTGGCCTGTGTCTCTTTCCCCCTCCCCCTGTGTCTGTTACGGCCTTCCTCGTGTCTCCATTTCCCTCCCTTGTGTATCTTCCCCCCTGCACTCTCTCCCCTGTGTCTCTTCCCCCTCCTCTCACTCCCCTGTGTCTCTTCCCCCTCCTCTTTCTGTGCCTCTTCCTCCCTGTCTCTTCCCCCTCACCCTCTGTGTCTCTCCCCACTCTGTGTCTTCCACCCTCTCCCTCTGTGCCTCTTCCCCCGCCTCTCTCTGCGCAGCAGTTTGTAATTGTCTAACTGCGATTCGTCTGAAGCGTGACGACGAATCGCAGTTAGACAATTATAATATGTGATATATATATATATATATATATATATATATATATATGTCTCTATCTATCTATCTATACATTCACGTCTCTCATTGTATATATATATATATATATATATATATATGTGTGTGTGTCTCTATCTATCTATCTATCCCTCTGTCTCTCTATCTATCTATCTGTCTATACATTCACATCTCTTTTTATATATATATATATATGTCCCTATCTATCTATCTCTTTATCTATATCCCGGTCTATTTATATACAGACTGTTGACATTATCCAAGTAACAGTAACATTATCCGGCCTTCTCTCCTAAGCTGTCTCCTTCTTTACTTCCCTTTGCTGTTCCTCTCCTACATTACTCGTGCTTTCTCTCTCTTCCTCTTGTGCTCTCTCTCTCACACTTTCCTCGGTCTCTTCTCTGTTGCCTTTGCAGTATCTCTCCTCCATTGCTGTCACTTTCTCCCTTGATTGATTCATATGTTTCATTGCCCAGGCAGTCTCTTCTCTTTCTTTACTTGGCTGTCTCTCTTTATTTAACCTTTGCTTGTCTGTTTCTATGTTCCTTTCCTTGGCTGTCTCTTTTCTTCACCTAGCCTGTCTCTTTCTGCTTTCCCTTCCTTCTGCTCCCTTGTTCTCACTACCTCTCTTTATAGCCATTTCTGTCTCTCCCAACAAGAGACAGTTACACTGTGGTTACATCTGAATGTAGGGAGCTCAAATGTTCTCAAACTGTGGTCTATGGACCACTAGTGGTCTGTGAGCTCCATTCAGGTGAGCTCCATTCATAAGAGTCCATATTCCAGTATAGCACAGTGCACTCTAACTGTTACAAATCAACATGTCGTCGATGAAGACCCTCCGTGGTTTTTAGGTGGTCTGTGAAGACCCTCAGTAGTATTCAGTTTGTCTATGAAGACCCTCAGCAGTATTCCGATGGTCTGCTTTAAAGAAGTCCATTGAAAGAAAAGTTTGGCACCCACTTGTCTACACTACACATACATAGCCCCTACATGTCATCAGGGGCATCAGGTACCAGAGCCAGCTCTATTTTAACAGCCCCCCTGTCTCTCTCTGCGCCAGGAGGAAGCACACCCCCGGGTATCACTGCACCAGCTGTGCCTAGCATTCCATCTCCAATTGGGGTGAATGGCTTCACCGGCCTCCCTCCACAGGCTAATGGGCAGCCTGCTGCAGAAGCTGTGTTTGCTAATGGAATCCACCCATACCCAGGTAAGGGAGACTGAGTGTGAGTGGGCAATGTGAGTGACAGTGGGGATCTGATAAACTGCACCCCAAACCATAAAAAAGTGTACCCCTGCCATTCTCCAATCCCTTCCTCACCTACCCCTGCCATTCTATAATCCCTTCCTCACCCACCCCTGCCATTCTACAATCCCTTCCTCACCTACCCCTGCCATTATACAATCCCTTCCTCACCTACCCCTGCCATTCTCCAACCCATTCCTTACACACCCCTGCCATTCTACAATCCCTTCCTCACCTACCCCTGCCATTCTACAATCCCTTCCTCACCCACCCGTGCCATTCCCCAATTCCTTCCTCACCCACCCCTGCCATTCTACAATCCCTTCCTCACCTACCCCTGCCATTCTACAATCCCTTCCTCACCCACCCCCGCCATTCCCCAATTCCTTCCTCACCCACCCGTGCCATTCTCCTATTCCTTACTCAATCACCCCTGCCATTATCCCATTCCTTCCTCACCCAACCCTACCATTCTCCAATCCCTTCCTCACACACCCCAGCCATTCTCCCATTCCTTCCTCACCCACCCCTGCCATTCACCCAATCCCTTCCTCACCCACCCCTGCCATTCTCCAATCCCTTCCTCACCCACCCCAGCCATTCTCCAATCCCTTCCTCACCCACCCCAGCCATTCTCCCATTCCTTTCTCACCCACCCCTGCCATTCTCCAATCCCTTCCTCACCCACCCCTGCCATTGTCCAACCCCTTCCTCACTCACCCCTGCCATTCTCCCATTCCTTTCTCACCCACCCCTGCCATTCTCCAATCCCTTCCTCACCCACCCCTGCCATTCTCCAACCCCTTCCTCACCCACCCCTGCCATTCTCCAACCCCTTCCTCACCCACCCCTGCCATTTTCCAATACCTCCCTCACCCACTCCTGCCATTCTCCAGTCCCTTGCTCACCCACCCATGCCATTCTTCCTTTCCTTTCTCACCCACCCCTGCCCACGCAGTACAAAAACTGTATTTCTCAGAATTCTGAGCAAGTATATTTTTTAACTTATTTTTAGACATTCAATTGTGAACACAAACACACTATTTTTTCACCTATTGGCAAAAATAATTGAATACGGAATTTAATCTTGGCTATGGATACATAGTAGCAAAACTAAGATATACATTATATTATTTGTTTAGATATTATATGTTTAGGCATAAAACAAAACAAGATTTACAAGCATTTTCAATGACACCATGTTTTTTTGTTTTTTACTTGGATCTTGATACATTTAGATTCTGTGGGTTTCATCATCGATATAAGGAAACTGTGCACATAAATATACTATTTATTTATTTACTGTACGGTGGAAGCTTCTATCGCTCTTTTACCCACCATATGCTAAATGGTGTTGTGGTTAATAGCCTCTGCGCATAGGAACAATGGTAGTAAAGATGGAACATTCAGTCATGAAGTTGTATTTTATGGATATGTTGGGATTGCACCTCGCAGCTTGTCACTGTCACATCACGGCAGCCATGAAGGGGTCAAGAGAAAGCAAGTAAACAATAGAGCTGCAAATTGCTTTTTCATGCTCCCCCTGATACATTGTACGTGGAGATCAGCAAGAACACAATGCATCATAATATCTCAACACAATGATCGCACGCACTACAGAAACAGAGTGGCACCGTGAGCTGCCAGGGCTGGCACGGGGGAAATGTGGTATTCAGTGGCAGAGCTACCGCTGGTGCAGCAGGTGCAAAGCACAGGGGCCCGCAACCGTGTAGGTGCTCTCTGCCATCTGGGGACTCTTCCTTTATTAGGGAAGAGTAGCATCTAATATTGTGTAGAAAGGTGATCTGACCACCTACATATATTTTGGGGCTTTTTATTGACCCCTACAGGAAGTTTCAAGGGGGCCCCAAATTATTTTTCACCGAGGCCCTCCATTCACTAGCTCCGCCACTGGCTGTATTTATATATAGAATTACCATGTGCCCAGCAGAATAAAGGGATAGTTACTTTATTACAAGATGACGCTATATGTCACAAAGTGTCAAAAATGAGTTAAACAATGTAGAGGGGAAAATAGAAAAAAGAAAAAGGAGAAATAGGGAGAAAAAGAAGAGAAAATAAATAGGTGTACGTGTGAGGAAACAGGGAGAAGAGCGGCGAGAGATGGAGAAAGAGACATACAATCTGAAAGAGAGAGGATTCAGAGAAAATGCCATGTAGTTACCCTGACAATAAAGAGCAGACGTCTCAGGAGCTTGTACAGATAAGTAAACAACATAATTATGTGCACAAGTGGTCATTATCTAGAGCCAGTGTTCTCTGTTTGTAACTTATCCAAGTGATATTATTATATCGGCAGTTCATGAAGTTTATTCTCATTTATTCTCTTCCCTTTGGAGTATTTTTGTCAACTCTTCTCTTTGGAAACGGTGACAGAAAAATACAATTAATTATATACACTCCATCACACCACAGATAAGCTGGTGACAAACCATTATTCTGTGCTGAAAATCATTCCTCAGATATTCAGTATTGTTCATGCAGCTCATGAATGCTAATACATAGCTCAATATACTAATTAAAAGATGTTTCTGTGCAGAAAAATCATTCTTCACATATTCAGCATTATTTGTGCAGCTCATTTATGCTAATACATGGCTCAATATACTAATTAAAACATGTTTCTGTATAGGGGTGGGTGCAGGCATGGAATACTGGTACTCACCTAAAACAGGAAAGCTATGGGATAGCTGGTCAGTGCAGTGTAACATGAGTCCAGGGGAAATCTGTGCTATCAATCAAAGCCCTCCCCATAGAGCTTCACACAATGCTATTTTTTTAGCTTTATTAGTGTAATCATTTTAACATGCAATACTATGTTCTTTCACACCATGAAGAGCACTTTCACTGAGTTCAGTGGTCCTTTAATATAAATACTATTTCTGTTTCTCAGTCTGTAATATCTTGTAAAATAAGACACAATGTAATAAAACGGATATTTAGATTTAAATTAGCTGGATTTTCTATGGTGGACGTAACGTGCCAGATATATATTATTAATATACCCTATACAGTCAGCAAAAACAAGACCTGGAGCTGACTGCGGCTCAGACCAGGAGCTTCTTATTGCAAAGTTGAAAATTTAACTGAAGAAAAGAGGGAAACCCAACAGACCAAGTAGATACTAAATAAATAATATCCCTTGTGAATATGCAGTGGAAGTAAAGAATAGATTTAAGGAACAAGACATGGAAGAGAGAATGCCGGAAGAGCTTTGGACCAAAGTTTGCAACATAATCCAAGAAACAGCAACAAAGAATATCCCTAAAAGAAAGAAGAGTAAGAAGACAAACTGGCTGTCTGAGGAGGCTTTGAAAGTAGCCCAGGAAAGAAGAAAAGAAAAAGGTAGAGGAGATAGGAAAAGATTTGTCCAACTGAATGCAGAGGATTGCAAGAAGAGACAAGGAGACATTCTACAATGAGCGATGTAAAGAGAATAAAGATGATAACAGAATGGGAAAGTCAAGAGATCTCTTCAAGAAAATTGGGAATCTCAAAAGAACCTTTTATGCCAAAGTGGGAGTTATAAAAGACAAAAATGGTAGGGACTTAACAGAAGAATAGAGAAAGAAGAGGTGGCAGGAATACACTGAAGATCTGTACAGGAAGGATCTTAACAGCAGTGATGACCTCAATAATTTGTCCAATGAGCTGGAGCCAGACATCTTGGAGAGTGAAGTGAAATGGGCCCTAGGATGAACTATTCAAAATTCTACAGGATGATGCTGTTAAAGTTTTACTTGCCTTATGCCAACACATCTGGAAAACTCAACAATGGCCAATAGACTGGAAAAGGTCAGTCTACATCACAACCCCCAAAAAAGGCAGTGCCAAAGAGTTCTCCAATTATCGAACAATTACACTCATTTCACATGCCAGCAAGGTAATGCTTAAGAGTCTACAAGCTCGGCTACAACAATATATGGACCGGGAACTACCAGATGTGCAGGCCTCAGAGGAAGAGGCACAGGAGATCAAATTGCCAATGTCCGCTGGATAATAGAGAAAGTAAGAGAATTCCAAAAAAAACATTTACTTCTGCTTCAAAGACTATTATATAGCATTTTACTGTGTGGAGCGCCACAAAATGTGGCATGTCATTAAAGAGACTGGAGTACAAGATCATCTCATCCTCCTCCTAAAGAATCTGTATGTCGACCAAGAACCGAACATGGGACAACAGAATGGTTCAAGATCGGAAAAGGAGTGCGACAAGGTTGTATATTGTCACCTTATTTATTCAACTTATATGCAGAGTACATCATGAGTAAGGCTGGACTGGATGAATCCAAAGTCAGACTCAAGGACTGGAAGGAATATCAACAACCTCAGATACACCGATGATACTACTCTGATGGCTGAAAGTGAGGAGGAACTAAAGGACTTATTGATGAGGGTAAAAGAAGAGAGAGTGCAAAAGCTGGTCTGCTGCTCAACGTTAAAAAGACGAAGAACATGGCAAACAGCAATCTCACTTCCTGGCAAATAGAAGGGGAAGAAGTGGAGGCAGTGACAGATTTTATTTTCCTTGGATCCAAGTTCTTTGCAGATGGGGACTGTAGCCATGAAATTGAAAGACTTTTGTTTCTGGGGAGGGAAGCTATGACAAGCTTGGACAAGCTAGTAAAAAGTAAAGACATGAAACTATCAACAAAGGTCCGCATATGTCGAACTCTGGTATTCCCAGTAGTAACATACGGATGTGAGAGCTGGACCATAAAGAAGTCTGAGCGCCGTAGAATTGACGCCTTTGAATTGTGGTGTTGGAGAAGACTGCTTAGAGTCCCTTGTACTGCAAGAAGATCCAATAAATCAATACTTCAGGAAATCAAGTCAAACTGTTCACTAGAAGATATGATCATGAGGCTGAAGCTCAAATATTTTGGCCATATTATGAGACGGCAGGATTCCCTAGAAAATACTCTGATGCTGGGAAATATTGTAGGCCCAAGAAGAAGGGGACGACAGAGGCGGAGATGGATAGATGAGGTCACTGAAGCAATGAACATGAACTTGATGGAGCTAAGAGGGACAGTGACTGGCATGCTGTGGTCCATAGAGTCACTAAGAGTCGGAAGCTACTGAACGACTAAACAACAACAACAAAATGAATATTGCACTATATATGCAGCAGTCACACTATACAGTGCATATATCATAACATCTTTTTATGGCCAATCCCCAGCGGAGAACAGTTTACAAGTATCCCAAAAGATCATAAGTAACTAAATTACAATTAGACATCTGTGATCTATTTCATTAGCATTTGGAATCATTATTCTGTTCCATTTGTAACAATCAGCCATATTCCATAACGCGCGCGCTGGAAACAGACAAAAAGAGAAGTCATTTAACATCTTTAACTCAGAATATTAGAGGCTTTAATGAGCAGAATTCCTCCAAACTCACTCTCCTGCAGTAATGAATGGAGGTGATTAAGCCGGGTCCTGACAGCTATAATAAAGGCATTTGTGCTATGAGTTGAGATAGTTATAAAAATAAAACATCCATCAAGTGTCTCCCAGAAGCCTGTGTGTCACGTCTCGTACGCGGGCAGATAAACATAGGGACGTGGAGGCCTCTCTGGTTCTTAATATTAAAATAAAGTAGCTAAATGCTTTTTTTGTATATATAAACATCATTTAATTAATACGTTTTTACTCACTGAAATTTTCCAAACGGTCCCTGCAAAGGTCTGCCCCCTGTAGCGCATGTATACAATGTGTCTATAGCAGGGGGGGTCCTGGAGGGCCACACACAGGCCTGTATTTGAGGATATCCTTCCTTTGCACAGGTGAGTCAGTCAGAAGCGATTCACTCACCTGTACGCAGCAGGAATATCCTCAAATCCTGGCATGGACTGAACTTGTCCAACTCTGGTCTATAGTACTAGCCAGACATAGACGGTGTATCAGCAGTGCTGCCAGGACACAGTCTCTTATTGGCTAGAGCATCTTGTACTTTATAAAGATTGTCTAAATGAGCTACGGGGGGTGTACCTTTGCATGGATGGTTTGGAAGGTTTTAGCGAGTAAAAAAGAGCTTTTAAGCACTTGTTGTTGTTCAGTTCTTCAGTCATGTCCGACTCTCGGTGACCATAATGGGCACAGCATACCAGGCATACCTGTTTGTGTTTCTGGTCGTGCTCATCCATAGGGTTTGCTTGGTAAATATACTGGAGTGGGTTGCCCGTTCCTTATCCAGTGGACTGCAATTTGTCTGACCTCTCTACTATGACCTGCCCATCTTGCGTGACCCTACATGGCATAACTCACAGCTTCATTGAGATATACAAGCCCCTTCACCACGACAAAGTAGCACTCCTGAAGGGGTTTAAGCACTTAAAAGAATATTAATAGTATATTTTAATATTAAAAATGTGATGCTTTCACCGCTGCAACCTGTGTTCAATTCCGGTCAGGGAACCAAGAGGTCACACCACCCTGAAGCGGAAAAGGCCTGGGCCTCGTCAGTACTTGGATGGGAGAACATCTAGGAATTCCAGTAGCTGTATGCTGTGACTCACTGGGGAAGGAACTGGCAACCCAGTCCAGTTTCTCTGTCATTAATACCAAGTCGATCAGCATGACCATGGATATAAAGATGTGCATGGTGTGTTACGGTCCAGGAGGTCAGAGAGAGTCGGAAATGACTGAACAACACAAACAAAACTGTTTGTTAGAAACCTTCCAAATAGTCCCAGCACTGGTCTGCCCCCTGTAGCTCATGCACACAGTGTATCTGTAGTAATAGATGTACTAACCAATCACAGATTGGCTCTGAGCAGCATTTCAGGGCATGCTGTTGAGAAGTTGGCCAGTACATCTAATACCAATAGAAATATCATCAAATAAACAGGTAGTTTATTATAATATTAAAAATAGGGAACCTTCCATATCCCTTTAAATTCTTCGTAGATCTAAATATCTCTACCTATTACTACGGCAAAGGCGTTTCTGACCGCGGTCGTTTCCCTCCCAGTACTGTCCGGCTTTTTTGGATTCTACTCTCCATGTCCAACTTTTGTCACACAAAGACCTTGAAGAGTCGCGAGTACTTTGAGATACGCGGCTGTAAAAATGCAGATAAGAGGCGCAGAGGTGTCTACACCGTGTGATGAGACACCAAGGCCATTAGACCTGAAGGTGAATGGCGGAAGGACACGTATATGGATTGCGCCCGTCCTCACATCAAATGTGCACTGAAGAGGTAGCCGCCTCATGCGCAGTTAAATGCGGCCATTAAATACAGGCCCTCTCACCGTGTCCACCCTCATCAGCACATTCTTTTTGTTATTGCATTATTGTTGTGTGTGAATGACTAATTAATTACAACAGTAAACGCTGGCTCTTTTAATCACGCCATCAGCTGTCCTAATCAATCTTAATAATACGGACTGCGCACTATGGAACCCATGAATTTTAATCTACATAAATTTCGTAAGGCTCTTTGCAGGCTTGTTGTATGAAATGATATGATAGTGGATTTAGATTAAGTCTGCATAGAACCATTTAAATTGGATTGAAGAAGGTGAGATGTGACTCTGTCTTCATTTTATTGCTGTGATGGTGACCTTGTAGGAGCTTAAACCTTGTGAAAGTCACATATAACAATACAGATGCACCCCGTCCGATTGTACGTTTATTTGGTCTATAAACAGAACATTGCATAAAATCTTGTGTAAAATCGACGGTACGCGTGCATTCAGAGATACATTTCTCATTGAGGATAAAATATATGGCTTGTTAAGCTGAATGTCAGATACGAATATGTTCTATCAAATTGGATTGGGGGCTGGCTTGACCTACATTGTCTCCTTGAAGCTCGGAGAGTAGGTTCGGAGAAATCTTGATTCCTCTCTAGTTCCTGAAGTCGTTTCTGGGACAAGTAGACTGTTCTGAAAGAATCAAAAAACTTGTAATGTTAATAAAAACTCTGGATCATTAGGGAGTAGTCTTGGTTATCATATAATAATTCAGTGGGTTCATCATGTGATTATTCCTTTTCGGTCGCGCCTAAGTACTTCAACATAAGATCTTGGTTTAGATTTACTTATTATATGCTAGGTCAGTTGGGGTCATAAACGTATTTATATGCATGTATACATTGTATGTATTATTTGTATGGCACCGGGGTGTCCAAACTTGGTCCTGGAGGGCCGCACAGGCCTGGATTTGAGGATGTCCTTTCTGTGCACAGGTGAGTCAATCAGGATTATTGGAGAAGCAATAGTCTCACCCGCGTGCAGCAAGGATATCAACAAATCCAGGCCTGTGTGTGGCCCAGCAGGACCGAGTTTGGACACCCCTGGTATAGCACAGAGGCAAGGTGCAAACCATTGCATATTCCCATAAAGACAACCAATGGGTTACAAAGAGCTTACAGTCTAGTTGTACCGGATCTCATACAGACACATTAGGAAGCTGTATATGGAATGGAGGATGATAAGAGAGTCTTTAGGCTAATCTCCACTTTGTCATAAGCCAGTTGAGGGATTGTAGCATCAGAGATGAAGGAAGACATTTAGAGATATGAGCTGGGTAGAGATGAGAAGCAAGAAGTACAGTCACAGTAATCTAGGCCAGTGGTTCTCAACAGCTGGTTCTAGGGCCAATGTTGGTCCCTGAACCCTTATCTGCCAGTCTTTGGGAAGAGGGATGAGGATAACCCAACACTTTAAACATATCACTACCATTTGACATAGATATATTGTATGTACTTATCTGCATTTAAAATATTTTGTTGTTGTTTAGTCATTCAGTCATGTCAACTCTCTGTGACCCTATGAAATGCAGCACACCAGGCACATCTATCTTTATGTTTCTGGTTGTGCTTATCCATATGGTTATTATGGCAAATATACTTGAGTGGGTTGCCATTTTGTTCTCTTTTGGGCAGTGATTTGACTCAACTGAATGACTAAATAACAACAATATAAAGCTGTGCCCATTCCTGCCATGTGCCCAATCTCAACAACAGTACTTCTGAGCTTGTCACATCTTACCATTGGGATTTTTGCCCAATTCCTCCTTGCAAAACGGTTCCAGCTCCTTCAAGTTGGATGGTTTGCGCTTGTGATCAGCAATCTTTAAGTCTGACCACAGATTTTCTATTGGATTGAGGTCTAGGCTGTGACTAGGCCATTCCAACACATTTACATGTTTCCCCTTAAACCCCCCAAGTGTAGCTTTAGCAGTGTGTTTGGGGTCATTGTCCTGCTGGAAGGTGAACCTCCGTCCTAGCCTCAAATCATGCACAGAGTGGTACAGGTTTTGCTCAAGAATATCCCTGTATTTAGCACCATCCATCTTTCCCTCAACTCTGACTAGTTTACCAGTTCCGGCTGCTGAAAAACATCCCCCCAGCATGATGCTGCCACCACCATGTTTCACTTTGGGGATGGTGTTCTTTGGGTGATGTGATGTGTTGGGTTTGCGACAGACATAGCGTTTTCTTTGATGGCCGAAAAGTTCAATTCTAGTCTCATCAGACCAGAGCACCTTCCTCCATACATTCTTGGGAGTCTCCCACATGCCGTTTCGCAAACTCAAATGGTGCCATCTTTGTTTTTTGCCACTCTGCCATAAAGCCCAGCTCTATGGAGCGTACGGCTTATTGTCGTCCTATGTACAGATACTCCAGTCTCTGCTGTGGATCTCTGCAGCTCCTCCAGGGTTACCTTAGGTCTCAGTGCTGCCTCTCTGATTAATGCCCTCCTTGCCCGGTCCGTGAGTTTTGTTGGGCGTCCGTCTCTTGGCAGGTTTGCTGTTGTGCCATGTTCTTTCCATTTGGTTATGATAGATTTGATGGTGCTCCTGGGCATCATCAAAGATTTGGATATTTTTTAATAACCTAACCCTGACTTGGCCTTCTCAGCAACATTGTCCCTTACTTGTTTGGAGAGTTCCTTGGTCTTCATGGCAGTGTTTGGTTAGTGGTGCCTCTTGCTTAGGTGTTGCAGCCTCTGGGGGCTTTCAAAAAAGGTGTGTATATGAAATGACAGATCATGTGACACTTAGATTGCACACAGGTGGGTGTCGTTTCACTAATCATGTGACTTCTGAAGGTAATTGGTTGCACCAGAGCTTTTTATGGACTTCATAACAAAGGGGGTGAATACATACGCACATACCAATTTTCTGTTTTCTATTTCTAAAAAAATGTTTTATGTATATATTTTTCTCATTGTGTTCTGATCCACCACAAAAAATTCAGATTAACAAAACATTGAACTTAAGGCTGTAATGTAACACAAATGGTGAAAAAGCCAGGGGGGTGAATACTTTTGCAAGGCACTGTAGATAAGCTTTCTCTACACTTACATTATTATATCTCATTGTGATAGGGAACTTCATTGCGTTGCATGATAAGTAGATATAAAGTTGTTTAATTAACAAAGATATAATAATATAAACATAATAATATATATATAAAGTTGTTTAATTAATTAAAGTACAAAACAGACAAAGTATGTTTTAATCCATTCATATATAATTACATTTATTTATCTCAGTGGATTTATGGGAAAATCTATTTATTTTAACATTTTGATAAAAAATAGAATGTTAGTACACAACTTGTAGATACAATCCTGTACATTGTGACAGAGCGTGTATTATTTGTATCAGTTTATTGTGTAATTCATTTCTCCAAATTGATATTACAGTAGCTTTATGAAGATTTCATATTGACTAATGCTTTTTGCTCCCTGTAAACATATTACTTTTGCAGTCAATGGTCCAGTCACTTTCCAATTATTTGAAGTATATTTATCATTTCAGAGATAATTCGTATTGTTCAGATCTATATGTAGATATCGCATTTTCAATTTGCCATAGATCATTTGCTCATATAAGTATTTTTGTATTGTGTATAATAAATTTATTTCATCTATAGACTATATTCGCAGTATTTAATAATATTGGCTTCTTTATGAAGTCCTCAGACAATACGTAATAATTCTTTTTATTCCCGTTTGTATGAAACGTATTAACATTGCTTCAAGCGTTTTGCAGATAATATGTCACCTATATGTATATTTATGTTCTGGTAAAGTTGTTTGAAATGATTACTCCCAACATAGAATAGATTTTTCAGATATTATTTTGCCCGTCCGTGTCTATGTATCAAGTTTAATCCATTTATTAAATGGAAAGGCATTATTTTGTGGGTGTATTATGTCAATTTATTGCTGACGCCTGGGCTCTGATTCATTGTGATTGTTTGTGTTTACAGCGCAGAGTCCCACCGCCGCAGACCCCCTGCAGCAAGCATACGCCGGAGTGCAGCAGTACGCAGGTCGTTAGTATTAACACTTTCTCTTATTAACTCTTTATCTTGATCAGATGAGATGAAACATAATGAGCGAAAAGAGAAATCCAAATATATAACTTTAGAAATATAAATAAATATATATATAAAACCCCCAAAATACAATGTTCCCACTGCATTCTGGGAAGTTGGGCGAGGGTATGCAAATGAGCTCACAGTAAGGTTCAGAATAATCCAAAACATTTTTTTAACTTGGCCCCAATTATAAATAGATTGAATGTTTTGTTTTTGGATTTAAGAGTGAAAAATAGTGTGAGACAATTTGCATGTCCCCACCCAGTTTCCCAGAATGCAATGGGAACATTGATTTTGCTTGAGGGGAGGATTTTAAGCTGAAGATAGGTTTTCTGACTATTGTACTATTTGCTTACTATATATAAAATGATTACCTATATTACATTATATATATATATATATATATATATATATATATATGTGTGTGTGTGTGTATATATATACATATATATATATATATATATATATATATATATATATATATATAATTTTGTATATATATATATACATATATATTTATACATATATATATATATATATATATATATATATATATACATATATACAATTTTATAAATGACAATATAATACATTTCACATTGTATTGAATCATAAATGGCAATATATATAGTATATATTGAATCTTATTTGCATTAAAGGCTAATGCCGTCCTAAAATGTAATTTTACTCTTTTTAACAGCTACTTTTGCGCACTGTTTTAGAATGTACAAAATGACACAAGTTCAAGTTTATTTTATATGCAATTATTCTTTACTGTATAATTGCATTTTCTTTTCCGGGTTGATATCTCCTGCTTTCTCAGGAGCGTACGCACTAATGTGCTTTACATTGGCTGTGCTGAAAGCTCTGGTAGTTTAAGATGCCACATTCTCATTGTGAAGGTGATAAATAGAAATTAAAATGCTAGACTAGACCACAGCATAATTGCATGTTAAGCTGCACTTTTTACTTTTTGAAACATTTGGCTTATTTATGCATTTGCAGCCTTATTAAATTGCAATTCGGCAAATACTAAAGGGCTGTATATAAGCACAGAGGATATGTTTTTTACAGAAGTTTTTAGTTAGTGGAGACCTCGCTTTTGGGTAGAAGTTCACTAACTAAAAACATCTGTAAAAAACATATACTATGTGCTTATATACAGCCCTTTAGAATTTGCCAAATTGCAATTTAATAAGGCTGATAATTCTTAATTTAAATATATGACTATAAATGATGTAATTTGGGGGACAGATTTGAGAGACATATTTAGAAATGTATTTCCCACAATGCCACCTGTTTCTGAGCGACTGGATCCCTTTAAGGGACAAAGAATTCAGATTAAAATACATAAAGCAGCAGACAGCACATTTATCACGCCCTGGTTAACAATCCAACCACAGTCTGAATAATTAATCCATCTTTATCTGAAGCGCTTAAAATATCTTCACTATCTGAGCTCGGGTCAAAAATAGGCGTAGAATTAACACTCAGGATCTCGGCGCTCTCTCCGTCCGGGAGCGCTGCTATCAGCCCTCTCTCTATTATTTGGAAAGCGGTCCCTTATTAGACAAAGGGAGAGTTCAATATGATCCAGCTTTGTAACCAATTGAGCATATTATAGGGTACGATAGGGTAATAAAATACCAGTAAAATAGGATTAAAGCTGTGTAATACAGTGAGCATCTGCTATAAGGAGCCACGTAAGCAGTGATATTGGATTAAAGTGTAAAAATGCATTGTGGTCTCATTTGCATGTCTCCACCCAGTTTCCCAGAGTGCAGTGCAATAACTGTATTTGTTAATTTACAGTAAAAATATTAATATTAGCAGTTGGACGTTATTAAAATGTGATTTAGTAATAGAAAAGCAGCTTTGAACTCAGCTCATGAGACCCTCCCAACCAGACCGGTCTTGTTATCATTAATTACCTCATGTATATGGTTCCTTTTTCATATGGACACCTCAGCCATATGCAAAAGGAATCCATAAATCAGGGGAGGGATTCATCAATCATGAGGTGATGAGATACAGGCTCTCTGTGCTGAGTGACAGCCAAAATTTAGTACATTTCAAGTGTTCTTGCTATTACTAAATGACATCTTGTTTAATGGCTTCCAATTGCAAATATTCATGTTTTTATTGATTGTTTACTTACTCTGCTGTGGTCATTTAAGGTCAACTGCTGTTATTAAATTGCCCCTACTGTTAGAGTTCATCCTGACCTATACCTTTCCTCTGAAAAATGGTCTAAATTTCCCAATTAAATAGTAAATATAGTGATTACTGCTGCAGAGACTAATAAACAGCAGGCTTTTGGGCCTAGCAATAATTATTAATGGTTCACTGTAATTTTCCAGTTTCCATACATTTTAAGTAATTCTGATCAGTATAAACAACTTTTTGAGTGTGAGCCACATAATAGGATCTGCCACCAAAGCTGTGCAGCGATTAGTAAGCTGCAAGTAAATGTGGTGTGTATAAGATAGGAAGAGCCCCGGCCTAATGATGGCGGAAGCAAAAACAGCTATTTTTAATACAAGAATTCTCACAAAAAGATCAATTATTTTTAATCACAATAAATGTGTATATATTAGATAGATAGATAGAAATCATCCTAGGCTTTGCTTAAAGCTGTGTAATGTAATACAGCAGGCATATGCTTCAAAGGAGCCATGTTTGAAATGGTATTTGGTTTAAAGAGCAAAGCCTTTGTGGGCACATTTGCATGTCCTACCCAGGTTCCCAGAATGCAGTGCAATAACTGTATTTCTTGGAATTCTGAGACGGAAAAAGTTTTTTTAACTTATTTTAGACAAATGTGAACACAAATGTACTATTTATATAATATATATATATATGTACATAAAAGTAAGCAAGTGAGAGGCATGCTTGGCTACACCCCATCTGGGAATGAGTTAAAGGACGCCATACAAATCCAAGGTCTGTTTTATTATCAGATTTTGTGGGTACAAACAGAGCAATAAAGCATTTATAGTTGTGTATGAACTTTTTTAAACAAGTGTATTATCTATGTCAGTACTGTGCCCATGTTACTTTAGTGGAATCCATGCGCTTTTGTCTTGCATGTGATAATTTGTCTGAATTAATATCTGTTTGTGCAAATATAAAAGACTGTGTGCCTTATATGTGTGTAAATATATAGTTATATTGTACTGTGTGTATAATGATACTACATAAATATACAGATATGTATTAGAAGAACTTGCAGGTATTAACCATTTAACTGACAGAGGGTACTTGCAATGCACTGTTATGTCAATGAAAGGGTTAAATTGATCCTGCATACAAATAGCAGATTTTTTTTGATTTTTTTTTTATATCTGAATTTTTATTGCATTTTTTCATTTATAATTGTCATACACATTTTCCAAAGGTAATTAAATTATTTTAATGCAACAACTAAGCAAATCAATGGAATAAAATAAGCACAGCAGCTAAGTCAGAGCAGAACATGTGCTGTGCTGACCACCAGAGGGCAGCAGAGATAATGCGTTCACCATCCACGCAATGCGTTCAACTCTTTAATTATATACAGGACAAAAAAACTTTGGGAGAGAAGGAGGCGAATACGATGAATTTCATTAAATACCAAATTGTTAGTGTTAGAACATGGAGATTCTGGGATTATATATTACACGTATAACTGGTATAAAGCAGCACCTACATTAGAATACGCTATTATTATTATTATTCATTATTTATAACGCGCCAACATATTCCATAGCGCTATTCTTAATATGTACATAATCAATATTATATTTATTCTCACCTAATTTTGTAAAAAATAAGATAGATAGAAACATTAAACATATCAGCAATATAAAAAATACTTTAATACAAAGAAGAGTAATACAGTGGAAAAGTACCGTATATATATATATATATATTTTTTTTTTAAGTGCACACACACGATTCAGCGGGAAATGAACATATTCTATTTATAAGCAGTGGTTGTGAGGGAAATGAAAGTGTGACAAATAAAAGAGACGCGTGAGGTTTCAAGCAGACCTATAATTAATGTCCCATCCTGTGATATATGTCCTGTATGTTATATGACGGGTTATTATTATCTATGGAACATCACACCTGGGGGTCACTGACCCCAAATACATCTCACTCAATCTGACTGTAGAGTATTAAGGCTGGTCACTGACTCCGTCTGTCTTCCTCCTTGTCCAATAGCTGCTTATCCTGCTGCCTATGGCCAGATCAGCCAAGCGTTTCCACAGCCACCTCCCATGATCCCACAGCAACAGAGAGAAGGTGAGTCCTCTCCATCCTCTTTTCCCCATGTGTGCCATAATACTATACAATAAGGTCCATGTTGACTAAAACAAGAGGTGTAGAGTAGATTTGGACAACTCGATCTTATGAGCACTGCCAACCAGTCCAGGTTTTCTGGATCTCTCTCCTTCTGTACTCAAGTTACTCAGTTTAATTCATTTGTTCATTCATTTATTTATCTCAAGCAAAGAGATATTGAAATCCTGTCCTGTTGGATGTTCTTGTAGGACTGAGTTGTCCATCACTTGCAGCAATTCATACTCTAGAAGAGATGTGGTTCCATGCGTGAGGTCCAAGGAAAAATTCCTGTTGGATGAGATATACATAAGGCTATTTAAAATACTAAGGCTCGTCACGAGGGGGCTTGTGTACTTCAATGAAGCTGTGAGCTATACCATGTAGGGTCACCCAAGATGGGCAGGTCATAGATCAAACAAATTGGCGTCCACTTTAGTGGCATCCCACTCCTACATTTGCCAAGAATGCCATGCACAACCAGAGACATGTGTATATATATGTGCCTAGCATGCTGAGGTCCATAGAGTCACAAAGAGTGGAACACAACTGAACGACACAACAATAACAATTTGCTTAGGTGAGAGCTTTCTCAATGCTGAGATGAGACCTCTCAAGTCTTTATTATTCTAAGAACCTAAAGAGATCTCACTGACTTCTAAGAGGGTCAAGCCCACCTCATAGCCACATTAAATTCCTCTAACGTGTAAAACCGTAGGTCGTATCGTAGCCTGCAATACTAACGGCTTTTAAATTGGCCTCTGAAACCAGCCCACTGACGACTTGCGGGGTAGGGGGCGAGAAAACCCTATGGGACGTGAGAATTTGACTTGCGAGCCGGCAAATCCTTTGTTCTTTCAAGCCCGTAACTGTTACGTTCCAATCGCGCAAATGGACCCAAGAAGCCAACGAGTGCTAGAGAGGACACGCAAGGGGGGTAAAGTCCAATCCGTAGCACTGTAAATGCACATATACACACACTACTGTACTTTTCTCAACATGGAGACTGATGTTAGGTCTTAGAATTAATTCATCAATAGATTCTCAAGCCCGCAAATTGGCCCTAAAAAATACTTTATTTCATGTTTATATCAATCCTGGCAATCAATTTATATATATATATATATATATATATATATACATATAATGTAACTCGCATGTGATAGAATATCATATTTACGGCTTTATCAATATTGCATTATATCTGGAATGTGCGTCCGATTGTTACTCGTATTTGAACCCCTTAAGACTTTGTAAATCCAACCTCCATTTTTCAGTTACGTAATTCTGACAATCTCTGTTGCCATTGGCTCCATCTAAACCCATAACTACGGGTTTGACTAATTGATCCAACGTTCAACAAATGGTTTACGGGTCTGCCTCTCAAGCCCGTAACTCGTAGCATGTTATAATTTAATAGCTCTGTAAATCGGCCAAATTTCCAGCTCGCAGCTGTTGCAAATCTCACGTTGCACATACGGGCTTGGAATTTAATGTGGCTATCAGTCATACCGGGTAAGAAATTGACTTTGCCTAAATACTTATGAGCATGTGCTAGGGAGTAATAACACGTAGTAGTAAATAACATGTAGAATTAATGATCCATTGCCATTAATACCAGAATCTGTTTAGGTTTTATCCTACTAATTATTCCAATATTTTTAACAACATTTATTTGAACGATTACTTTTTTGTATCTTGTTCAGCTGTAAATAGGTGGGAAAATATGTATTTATGTGAATAAAGGCCCGTAAACCATTCTTGCGCATGTTGGATGCGTGGCCGTGAACGTGATCAATTAATAAAACCCGTAGTTACGGGTGTAGAGGGAGCAAATGGCAAATGAGATCGTCGTCATTACGTCACTGAAAAATGGAGGTGGGATTTTAAAGTCTTACGGGGTTCAGTTACGAGTTGCGATCAGGCCCACATTCCAGATATAATGCAATATTCATAAAGCCGTAAATATGATATTCTATTTCATGCGAGTTCCATTATATGTATTAACACATTGATTGCCGGGATCCATATAACACGGAAATTACACTGAAAATAAAGTATTTTATATGGCAGAATGTTGTGCTATTAATTTAACATCACTTTCCCTTTTATTATATGTACAGTAGTGTGTTTATATTTGCATTTACAGTGCTATGGATAGGACTTTAACCCCCTTGTGGGTACTCTCAAGTACCCATCGGCTTCTTGGCTCCATTTGCGGGTTACGGGGTTGAACGCCAGTGGATCAGTAGCGAAATTTGGAACGTAGCAGTTACGGGCTTGACAGATTAAAGGATTTGCAGGCGTGCAGTTCAAATTTCCGTAGAGTTTTAAACGCACCTAACCTGCAAGTCGGTCGCGAGTATATATTTAATCCGTATTTTCAAGTCTAGTTTTTCAAAATGTATTTAAATATATAAAATCCAACAAATGGTCCTAGTATGGGTCTGCCCTCTGCAGCTCATGAAGACACAGACTCTGCTGCACCTGTGCTGTGCCTCATACTAATAAATCAGTGACCATCTCTTAGCAACATTCTGCTGTGATGTGGTCCCTGATAGGCTAGGACACAAAACTGCACATGCAGTCCTACAGAGTAAGTGTCTGCATACACTGCAGTGGGCAGACCGATACAGGGAATTGTTTGATTGAAAAATACATAGGGATTTTATATACCTAGTAGAAACCTATCCTGTTTTGGTTACAGCAGTGCGGTGAACAACCGCTAGATGGCGCTGCGATACTCCAGTGCCATATCATAGAGTCAAGGCTTAGGTAAGCTGTTAGGGTGATGGTTAGGGTTAGGGCTAGTTTACCATTCTAAGCTTAAAACTGCTCTAACATATTGGCAGCGCTATAAAACATCGGAAGCGCCATCAAGCAGTTGGTCGCCGCACTGCAGCGGTTAACCTGTGCCGTAACTATAATAGGAAAGATCCAAAGCTTCCATATCCCGTTAATAAATATGGTACTGGTCCTTGAGTATGGGTGTTGGACAGCCCTTTAGTATAACTAACTACATAGATAATGCAAACACCGACTCACCCAGCACAGATGGGGTTAAGTATAAAGTTACCATTATCAGGTAATTATCATTGCTCAGACGCTCTCAACTACAGATTAAAATTCTGGGTCACCTCTGAACCGGCGCGGGTGTCTGAGACGCCGAGATCAGCTGTTCCCTGGTGAAAGTCCTCGTAGCAAATTAGTGGGGAAAATTGTGCTTAGCAAATATTCATTAGGACTTCATTTTCTATTAATACAGGAAAGTGCTCTGAGCCCCTAATTGTAATCACGCTGAGACAGAGGAATCTTAATGTGCTTTAAATGGGCATCTGTCAGTCTCCTGATCTGTCTTGTTCCTGTCTGCCAGGGAGGTGAATGAATAGTGGGCAGTAAAGGCAGGAGGGGGCTTCCCTTGTGTCCCCCACTACTCACTCTGCCAAATGCAATCTGAGACCTTAATGAAATCCTGACCCCTCCTGCTGATGTTAATAAGTTTACAGGATCCGTAATGTCTTGGTATTACTTAAAGGGATATGGAAGGTTCCTGGATGTTACTAGGGGCCTCATTCAATTGCGATCTGGCCAATTGAATAGGGCTCTAAATAAGCACATAGCATATTTTATTTAAATATGTTTTTAGTTAGTGAACCTTTATCCAAAAACAAGGTCTGTACTAACTAAAAACTTCTTGAAAAAAAATATACTATGTGCTTATTTAAAGCCCTATTCAATTGTCCAAATTGCAATTGAATGAGGCCCCTGGTATATAATATACGTGTGTAACTATGTATTTGTATTTACTTTATTTTTTTAAGACATACCTGTAGTAATACAAATATTACCCTCTGCCGCTCATGAATACACAGACTCTGTAACACTTAACTATTAGTCTACATATTACACAGATCAGAGGAGATCTAACAAGGTGGAACCTGATGGACTAAAAGTCTTTTTTACAAGTCAATGACACACAGCCTTATTAAATTTGGGTTCGGACAATTCAATAGGGCTCTATATAAGCACAGAGCATATTTTTTTACAGAAGTTTTGCTTTTGGATAGAAGTTCACTAACTAAAAACATATGCTCTGTGCTTATATAGAGCCCTATTCAATTGGCCGAATCACAATTTAATAAGGCTGTATGTAACTATGGGCCTCATTCAATTGTGATATGGCCAATTGAATAAGGCTCTATATAAGCACACAGCATATGTTTTTAGTTAGTGAACTTCTATCCAAAAGCAAGGTCTTCACTAACTAGAAAAATCAGTAAAAATATATGCTATATGCTTATATAGAGCCCTATTCAATTGGCCAAATCACATTTGAATGAGGCCCAATGTGTCTTATACTAACCAATCAGTGACCATCTCTGCTGCTGAGATGTGGTCCCAGATAAGCTAGGACTCTAGCCCTACAGAGTCTGTGTCTGCATACGCTGCAGTGGGTAGACCCACACAGGGACTATTTGTTTGATTTCAGGCAGGGCTTATAAATAAAGTACATGTCAGTAAGTAGATACACAGAGATATGATATACCTAGTAACACCCAGAAACCTTCTGTATCCATTTAAAAGATCAATAAAAGAGTTTTTCCCACTGTACTTGTCTGTTCGTATGTATGAAACTCATAACAAAAGCCATTTTTTTTCAAGAAAAACTGAATTTTTGAAGTTTCTGTTTATGTATAGCCGATTTCTTTTGTTTCATAACTTCCTCATAGCTAGTGCATGAGGGGTGTGTTTATTATCTATCAATGGTGGAAGGCGTGGGGGAGGAGTATTTGTTAGATAATTTGATTTCATTGCACTTGACAACATATGTCTTCTCTCACATGCTCCATAAATGGGCCCTCATTCAATTGCAATTTGACCAATTGAATAGGGCCCTAAATAAGCACATAACATTTTTTTTTACAGAAGTTTTTAGTTAGTGAACATCTATCCAAAAGCAAGGTTTTCACTAACTAAAAACTTCTTTAAAAAAAAGATGCTATGTGCTTTTTTAGGGCCCTATTCAATTGACCAAATCGCAATTGAATGAGGGCCATGGGCAGCTTGCATTGATCAAAGCAAGTCTAGTTTTTTTTTTGCCCAGTATCAAGACCAGTTCTACAAAAGAGCTAATTGGAAATATGGATCTTTGTGCATGATTTGGTATGCTAATTAGTGACATGTAATTTTGTACATGGCTCAGTATGCTAATTAGTGGCATGTTATGCTTTGAAACTCTTTGTTATATTAATAACTGACTGATATATCAGTTCTGCTGATAATAACCAAATATTATCCAAATTAAAAGAAAAGTTAAGAAAAGTTATTTAAGGAGCTTTTAGATCTTTCCTGTTTTCTGCCTGCCAGCAGTGATGGCCATCAGCCACTAGGTGGTATAGTTGGGATTTTAGTCAATTGTTAGTGTAAAGCTTATCATCTGCCACTACCCTAACCCTAAACCCTAACCTTAGCTCTAAACCTTACCTAAACCCTAGACCTAAACCCTAATCCCAAACCCTAACCCTAAACCCAAACCCTAATCCCAAACCCTAACCCTAACGCTAGAAAATTGAGTAAAATCTCAGTCTCATGACCTAGTGGCCAATGGCTGTCACTGCTGTAGGTCAGACAACAGGAAAGGTCCAGGTTCTCTAGTATTTTGGTACATATTGCAATTAGGACTATGTACCAGTAATGGAGCTACTGCTGGTGCAGCAGGTGCAAAGCACCAGGGTCCACACCAGAGCTGAGGCCCTCTGAGAGAGCCAGATTTTTTTCTGGGGGGGTAATCTCACCTTCACATATTTTTGGCTTTTGTATTGACCCCTACCCCCTACCTACCTTTGAATAGAGAAGTTGCTCCTCTTCTTAGTGGTCATTTAACCCCTTTGAGGCACAGGTCCCTGTCTATTTGTTTCTGCCAATCATGTCTATGCTTAATATTTTCATTTCCTAAGTTAACTCTTCCCAACTTTTCCTATTTCAGGACCCGAGGGGTGCAACCTGTTTATCTACCATCTGCCCCAGGAATTTGGGGACGCTGAACTGATGCAGATGTTCCTGCCTTTCGGTAATGTCATCTCCTCGAAAGTGTTTGTGGATCGGGCGACAAACCAAAGTAAATGCTTTGGTGGGTAAAGATAACAAAACAATTAGATTCATCCAGGAAAAGGGCTTCTCTCTAAACACCTACCTTTCAAACTGCTTTTTACCCTTTAATAATTATTTTTCTCCCCCCTTTTCCTTATGTTTCATGCTAAGAATTTGCTTCTTTTTTTAGGAGTTTTATTAAAAACCAAAGTATACTGAGAGGAAAATATAATCTTAATGTATATATATATATATATATATATATATATATATATATATATATATATATACAGATAATATGTGTCAAGCTGCTGTGCCACTTACCCATTCAATTAAATAATAAAGTACTGTGTAGCTTTCAACCTTCATTAATTAATTTAAACATATCCGTAAAATTATGACTACGTAAAAAGTATATACATTTAATGGACTATCTAATTCTTGGCTTCATCAAAAACACATGTAATTAACACAGTGCCAGTAACCAATATGGCCGCCACAATCATGCTAATAACACTGCCAGAAACAATTATCAACACCACAATCATGCAGTAAACATGATCAGAAACAAATATAGACACCACAATCATGCAGTAAACACAGTCAGAAATAAATATGGCCACCACAATCATGCACTAAGCCCTACCAGACACAAATATGAACACCACAACCATGCAGCAAACATGACCAGAAACAAATATAGACACCACAATCATGCAGTAAACACAGTCAGAAATAAATATGGCCATCACAATCATGCACTAAGCCCTACCAGACATAAATATGAACACCACAACCATGCAGCAAACATGACCAGAAACAAATATAGACACCACAATCATGCAGTAAACACAGTCAGAAATAAATATGGCCATCACAATCATGCACTAAGCCCTACCAGACACAAATATGGACACCACAACCATGCAGTAAACATTACTAGAAACAAATATGGCTACCACAATCATGCAGTAAACTCTGTCAGAATTTAATATGGATTACCAACAATAGAGATGCTCAGGCAGAGAACAAACTATCCTTAATAGGTAATTCTATGGATATGGTCATCCACTCTGAGAGCAGCCTCTTTTATCTCACTTGTGCCCTTCACAGGGAGAAATATCCTGTAGTATACCCGTCTGGTCCCACTCACTAGAGTGATCGAGCCCCGAAGTACCAGAAATTATTATGACCAGCACATTTATGCAATAAACACTAGCAGAAAAAATATGGATACCTCAATCGTACAGTAAACAATGCCAGAAACAAATATGGCCACCAAAATCATTCAGTAAACAATACCAAAAACAAATAGGGCCACCCCAATTATACAGCTAACACTGCCAGAAAAAAAATATGGCCCCCACAGTCATGTAGTAAACACTATCATAAACAAACATGGTTACCACATACATGTAGTAAACACTACCAGAAACAAATATGGCTAATGCAATCATGTAGTAAATACTAACCAACACAAATATTGCCAGCGAAATTATGCAGTAAAAACTGACAGAAACAAATACGACCAGCAGAATCATGCAGCTAACACTGCCAGAAACAATTTTGGCCACCACAATGAGGTAGTAAACACTACCAGTAACAAATATGATCACCACAACCATGCAGTAAATACTACCAGAAACAAATATGGCTAGTGAAATCATGCAGCAAACACTGCCAGAAACAAATATGGACAAATCATTTAGGCAGTAAACACTACCAGGAATAATTATGGCCATCGCAATAATGCAGCAAACTCTGCCAGAAACACATATGGCCACCGCAATCATGCTATAAACAAATACAGCTCCATTGAGAGAAAACTGAGATCTCAGTGCTCAGGATCAAAATAAGTTTTTTTTTTTTTTTTAATTATCATACTGTATATTCATAAGACAACCATATATATTTAAAATAAACATAAGAGAGGCATGCATTAAATAGGAAATGTGTTTGTTTGCCAGTTTTAAATGAGTTCTATCTCAGTCCTATTATCTCTAATGGTGAGTTTCTGCAGTGTCGCCAGGTCATGTTCTCACATTTCTTTAATGAGTGTACGTATCAAGTAGTTCACAACTGGACCTTTAACAGATCCAGGACCTCTCCCCTGATATGATTGGTGTTGTCTTCATTCTGCTGTGAAGGTCACTTCTTTGAAGCTGGACTCTGATCTCTGGTCTAGAAGTCATTGCCAAGTCATATCCGCAGGGATAAAAGGAAATTGCTGAGACTCAAGGTGTAAACACAAAAACATCTGAGCATATTATTTGTTAACATCAAGCCTTAGTGACCCAAAAAACACACTGCAAGCCAAAGAATCTTCTTATAATTATTGCTTAGAATAACTTCACTGAAGTACTACTAGAACTTAAACATATTTAAATGGACATTGAGTTATTTTTTACATTTTTATCTCGGTTTGTTGAATTAATTTGATCCTCCTCCAAAGTGTAAGTTGCATATAAAATGTACACTGATTTACTTGAAAGTAACACATTTTCAGCTTTTGGAATCTCCCCCGTTTCTCCCTGTATCCTCTCATGAAGGCTGCCATCTTTTATACCTGTGACTTACAGCACATCATTTTGTGAGCTAAAGTTGTTATCACAGGGAAAGGGATCCACAATATTAGTGTCCAGTAAGGGAAAAACACTAAACTGAGAGAACTTTTAAGTAAATCAGTGTATTTTATACAAAAAATAATTACCCAAAGTTAAAATGTACTTTATTCAACTTAATGCAAAAAAATAAATGAACAATTTGTTTGTCATAAGTAGAATTATCCTATTAAAAATATTGTAGATGTCAAAGCCAGGGCAGGATTTACATAACTGGCGCTTCTAGGCGCCTGCCTTGTTTGCCTAGTTATAAATCTGTCCGTGTTATCAAAGCCAGTTACTGCACATTTCAGGCTTGCAGTTCAAGTCTACACTACTATATATATATATATATATATATATATATATATATATATATATATATATATACAGTGAACCACATATAACCTTTTCAAGTGATACTTTAAATTAAGATTATCCCATTAAAACGTGTTACAAAATCAATATATTGATATTTTGAATATACTTTGCTAAGTGGCACTGCTGCTTGACAATTAATCAAACTGGTCTATTCTAATACAACTTAGGGTTCATCCAGTGTAAACACCGTACAGATTTATCAATAGACACCATCCCTTTTGTTTGACTGATGTATTTGTACAATGTAGTCCAGTTATTTCCAATGATAAAACCTAAGGGGACTCACAACAAAATCTCCTGGCTAAAAAAAATCTTAATTATATGCATCAATAAAAAGGACATTTGAGGATGCTATAAAATGAGTCTTGCAGAGGCCATAATTTAATATATGTGTAGTCGTGAAAGGGTTAGATTAATTTCATACTTCTTTGCCTTGATCAGAAATATTACATGATAAACATAATATAATAATATATTTTTAATAAATATGTATTTAAAAGAGCATGTTCTGATTATTAGAATAACATTAATTTGCATTAACGTTCAAGAAAAAAAGTTGCACTTGTTTGTGAAATATGTAACAGACGACAGTATCAGCCGTGTAAGACATGGACATAGAAACATTTTTAGAGACATTGACAATTTTATGAATAGAGTAATCCATTTTGTCTTTGATAAATCACTTGATTTGTTCACTGTTTTATCGACCCTTGTAAATGAGGTGGCACCAAATTATTTTGCACTGGGGCCCTCCAGTCCTTTGCTCCTCCGCTGTCCCCAAGGTCCTGCAGAGAAAAAATAACATTGTCAGTGTTCAGATTAGTCACTTTCCATGCAGTAAGAACAATGTGTGTTGTTCAGTTGTGCCCGACTCTCTGTGACATCATGGCCAGCAACACACCTTGCTGATCCACTTGGTATTCATGACAGAGATACTGGAGTGGGTTGCTCCAGTGGGCCACAGCATATAGCTCCTGATATTCCTAGGTGGTCTCCCATCCAAGTACTGACCAGTCCCAACCTTGCTTGGTTTATGGGTGGTGTGACCTCTAGTTTGCCTGACTAGAATCAAATCAAGGTCACACTGGTCAAAGCACCAAATCCAAACCACTGGACCATCAGGGAACCCTGTAAGAACATTACTAATATATATATTAAACATGCTCTTTTAAACACATATCAGAAAATGGACTTTACTGTCTACTTAAATATTAAGATAGACTTCCATTAATGGACGTGGAAGGTTCAGGTTCCTATAATATCCCTGTGTATCTATTTACTTGAATGTACTTTACTTTATTAAGAAGTGCTTATAAGCTCTACCTAAAATCATACATGGGACTGTCCACTGCAGTGTATGCAGACACAGACTCTGTATGGCTGGCTGTAGTGTCCTAGCCAATCAGAAACCACACCTCAGCAGCTTGTTGCAGATAGATGGTCACTGATTTGGTTAGTACGAGACATAGCAAAGCAAGTAGTCTGTGTCTTCATGAGCTGTAGAGGAACTGTTTGTTTGATTTTAGGCAGTAATCAGAGTTTATAAGTACTTCTTAAAGGGATATGCAAGTGAGCTGGATTATGAGTGCATCTGATAAAGGAGAATTACATTTTTATTTTTTTTGCATGAAAAAATACCAAAATAAGCATTTAAACACTTACCTTGAAGTTAACAATATATAGTTTAATTTATGTCAGTTGAAACTTAGAGTTAACACCCTCCAACCCCAGGCTAAACTGGTATACAACTTGAAAAATAGTTTTGGCCAATCAGGAGGAAGTAAAGACTGAAACATTTGTATCAAAATCTGTCTGTCACTGTCTCCTTATGGGGAATTTCAGCTGTGACCCCACCAACCATCATTTCCTTTAGAGGTCACACAGTGTACCCTGCAGGGTACACTTTATGTAAGCTTCCTAGGGGTGTGCACATCCAGATATCAGTACCTAGCATATAACTACATTCAACTTTTCAATATAATACATATTTTTCTACTAATCAGCAGCTGTTTATTAGAAAAATTTGAGACCCAGGAGACTTACATATCCCTTTAATAAACTAAAGTACATGCCAGTAAATAAATACACAGGGATATTATATACTGAGTAATATCCAGGAACCTTCCACATCCCTTTAATTAGAAATGCACTTTTTCTTTGTTAGGAGTTTTTGTCCCAGAATTGCTCTACTTTTGCTTTCAATCCTATAAAGAAAGGTCTCCCACTTGCACAATCAAAGCCCGAAAACATAACAAACCCTACAAAAGTGCGCCAGATCTGTACACTTTACTTGCCATTGGTTTGTGGCGTACAGCTGGGAGACTTTGATGTGCGGTCCCATTAGGATTTATTTGTGAGTCTCCCTGCAGCACAACTTCTGCACCAAAACCGACAGCATCAAAGGGAAAAGCGCACAAACAATCCCTGGCTGTCAGTGGGATACGTCTATTGATGGATCAGTTTGATTCTGCACCAGCTTTTTCCAGTCGGCAGGTTTTGTTAAATAAGGCACCATGTGTTCCTGGCACCAACTCAGACGCCATGTGTAAATTTGTTTTTGGAAATGTTATTATTGATTCCAATCCCCTGCAGTGATTGACAGCCCTCGGGCACTGCAAGGGTTAAATTATTCAAAGCAGCATTGCAGATTTGGAACAAGGAAAAAAAGATACATTATACATATACACATATATATTCACGCACACACACAATATATATATTGGTAATAGGACAGTACCTTGCAAAAACTGCATTAAGTGACTTACCTATATCTATAATAGCATTATTCAATATTATATTAATTGTTCAAGATTAGAGTGTTTGTCTCCTCCCTGATAAGGTCATTAAGGGAAGTTTGGGGGCATTGGCCAATGTCCCAAGGGTTTTAAGACTTATAAAATAGGATCATTAAGAGGCTCACAGATTAAGCTTATTGCCAAGAAAAATTATTTTTAAGATTATTGTGAAGGTGGTGGACATTATGTCTGAAAATTTAGCAGCTTCCTGATAAACAAAACCACCAGCCCCATTGACCTTAGAGTGTCAACTAAGCCTGACATTAAGTTTAAAGCTGAATAATGTTTGTTTCTAATCATTGAATATAAATGTTATTAATGATCGATGTCTAATTATAACATCTAGCCATTACAGTGACCTATTAATAGAAGCTTGTTTTGATGTTTAAAGTCTTCGTTACGTTAATGATCTTATTGTAATAGACTTAATTAAAAATACATAGTCTAAATCAGTGTTTTTCAACTCCAGTCCTCAACATTACAGATAAAGACCAACGAAAATACAAAACAACATGCGCCATTATAACACATTTTTACTATCTTTGTTTATTACGGAAAATGCCTAAAATTTAACAAAAACAATCAGAATTAAATCTCCAATGCTGCTTTAAAAAATCGTCTTTTTTTTTCTTTTTTTTTTAAAGAAATGTTATGTGGGGAATATTTGCATGTGGGGATTTCTGAACTGATTAAAGCAGCAAAACTATTAAATTTCAACGAAAAAGAAAAAAATGATGTGATTAACCGGCAGATCGCCCAGCAATGCATTGCAAAAAATGATATGATTAGCCCTTTCACTGGTGCAAAATAATGTATTGCAAACATCGCCCCAACGATATACATCCTGGTTTGACTAGTAGGGTTGATCCATCCTTTGGAGATAGATCTTGTTTAGTAAAGCTTTAGCCTCATGATCAGATCTTTTAGTGAACAGTTTGGCTTTATTTCCTGTAGTATTGATAGATTGCATCTTCTTGCCTTCCTAGGAACTCTAATCAGTTACCACAATTCAAAGGAGTAAATTCTACGGCGCTCAGACTTCTTTAAGGTCCAGCTCTCACATCCGTATGTTACTACTAGGAATACCATAGTTTTACCCACGCTGGCCTTTGTGCAAAATCTTTACTTTTTAATAGCTTGTCCATACTTGCCATAGCTTTCCTCACCCGGTAACAAACATCTTTTAATTTACAATCAGGCAAGCAAGTTAGTCGAGCATATGTATTGATAGCTTTATATATATATATATATACTATGATGCATGTTGACTCTTCATTTGAAGGACATGCTGCCAGTCATAGATAACCCAAAGCTGCTTTAATTGTCCAGTCTCTACAGTGTATTTGCATGTTTTTATTTGTGTTAAACTGACAATGTGTTCCTTTCATATGATTTCCCTTGTATAATGTAATTATTTTACCACATCTATGCAAATGTCATGATAACCTTTGTGTTTAGTTGCATCACCTGCATAGTCTGTCACATGACCTATTAACAGCGTCCTCCAATAAAAAGAGACACAACGCTATCTAGTTTATCATACAGAATGACATACAATGCTCTACGTGTGCTCTTGTGATGAATATTATTTGGTCATGTGCATTGCTATCTTACCCCTGAAAATCACATCACAGATCTCTGCATTTGGATGATATCTATTTTAATACAAGGAGTTTCATTTACAAGAGAAATCGGGAATCTTCTACATAAACAAGGTGTAACTGAACAGAAATAACGTATGGGATATATTATAGTGCATATATAGACTGGAATAACAATTTTATAATGGTGGTAAGACCCATCTACAACAATAGAATGCTCATTTGCATTTAATTACCCAAAATCCCACCCTGCAGTGGCAGCACTGTATATATTCTGGAATAGGCCGCATATTCATAATTATAAAATGATTTCTTGGTCAGAGATATACCTCTACACGGAGCCCGGTCTAATCCTCCATGAATAGAGATCACCGACTCTAATCATCCTGAATTCATTGCGCCAACAATAGAAACCAGTGAGCTGAACAGCTGGTTCTTGCTCATAATGTACAAAACAATATTATTATTATTAACTTTTATTTGTGACACGCCAATATAATCTGTAGCGCTACGAAAAGGAAGAATGCAATGTTAATAATCTGCAGAAAATGTATATATATATATACACATCAGAATCATTAACTAACCCAACCTGACCTGCTCTGAGCTTCAAGAAATAGTTATTGCACTGCACTCTGGGACACTGGGCGAGGACATGCAAATTAGCCCACAATCCATTTTCAGTCTTTAATCCAATACCAAATTATAAATGGCTGCTTTCAGGCATCTGTATTACACAGCTTTAAAGCATAGAATAGATTATTCACAAGTGCACATAGATTATGCACAAGTTAGGAGATCTTCCCACGGACAGCACTGTTTCGATCTTAAATGGATCTCATCAGTGTGGGGTCGGTTCCAACTCATGCTTTATAAATGTGTATATATATATATATATATATATATATATATATATATATTTTAATATCACATATGATAGTTGTCAAACTGCGAGACATCGTCACGCTTTGCAAGGTGCATACGAGTTAGGCGATCAGCGCCGCAGGCGCTCATCTCTTGTGAGCCTTGCGAAGCGAATCGAGCCATTAATGCGTAGGACTTGGTGATGAGTGCGAAGCGAGGAGAGACGTTAAAATACGAGGCGCGGGAAAAAAAAAGATACGAGACGCAAAAATTTACGAGATTAGCGGCCGAACAAAAACCCCTAAAAAAAGACTAAATACACCCCAAAAAATTACAAAAACAGCACATACAGCATGGGGCAACAGCCAGGATGTCTGTGAGTGAGGTGGAAAGCAAATTTAACTTGATTTAGACGATTTTCGCCATTGGTAAATCGCCTAAGCGAGGAAAAAAATGGGCGCCGGAAAGAATGAAAACGAGGCTACACAACCCCGGACCGCGCAAAACACTGCAAAACGCCTAGCACTTTACACATCACACTACGACCAACAAAATACACTATTACAAAAGCCGAAAAATGCTCACGAGACGCGGAACGCATTAATAACATTACGACTATACAATGCCGCTTTACACAATAAACCAACGGCTTTACCTCACGCACGCAGCTTATATAGAATGCACAGTTCGAACATTCATTACACTTTATAAGCAGGGCACCAACACTCACAATGTATATTGTATGCAGACGGAAAATACAAACAGATTGCTAGCTCTTCAGCCTATTGCTCGCTGCATATATCAATTATAAATAATTAAAGTATATTAATTGATTTCAGAAATCATTCATTATTACTTAATTACATATACAGAGAAATATATATCTCTCTCAGAGGACCAAAAGTACACGACAGGAGAGGCTCGCAATGAGCGCCGAAGGTCCTCACAGTAGAAAACGGTTTCAATTACGTGTCAAACAGCATTCCTATGGTTTGAAATTGTATTGCCCCATCATTTTTGTTTATAATAAAGGCCAAAATATACAATGATTAATTTTGAACAATCATTTCAGATCCATTTGTAGATACAATGCTTAGTTTAACAAGACTCAAATCTCTAAAAACATCTGCCATAAAATGCTCAACACCCCTTGGTTCTTATTCCTAACCATTCAATCCCAGATTCAAAAGGCACCACGTGTAACTATTGCTAAATATCCAATACTTTCCATTTAGACCCAGCCACCAATAGATGGAAATACACGTTTACGGGTCAGTTTGCTGAATCTCTTTTTGCCCAACTTTAATACTGATATTGATGCACCAGAATTGGTCCATTTTATTCCTTGGATTTTATTAGTACAAGTTTTATAAAAAGACAAAAAATCAATAATAAATTTAGTGTGACACCCAGGCCTTCGGTGGTTGGATTAGTGTCTGTAATCAGTCCATGTCACCGCTGAGTAACCAGGCCTGAGAGATGCGTTGGAGAGCGCAGCTGACTCCTCCATATTGCCTCTCGCCATGAAATTGCAACGTGTGATCCTGCTATCAGCAAAAAGCAGCTGTTCATTTTCAGCCACAATTGCAAGAAAAAATATGACATTTTATATGAGTTCTCTTTGTCAAACCCTCCTTTAAGCTGTGTTCTCACATTTATCCAGAGGCACATGTGGCAGGTAGCAAATATTTAGAGATATCTATGAGGCTGCAGAGAGCCGGATAACGGAGGCAGCGGGCCGGGCTCTGATAGGGGGATAGTTTGTCTGGGCTTGAAAAGTAATTCATTTAACATAGAGCAGAAAGACTGACAAATAAGTGTATTGTCCGTACTGGTGTGGGAACCAGACATGTTTATACATCTGTCCTGCTGGCCTCTATTATATAGGGACGTCTCACAACGTAGTACGACAGACTGGCACAGATACCCTGCAAGTATATGACAACAACAGCTTGAGGCTATCTCTCTCTGTCCCTGCGGTTATCTCTTCCCTCTGTCCGGGTCTTTGTCAGTCTCTTTTTTCCCTACCTTTAACTTTCTTTCTTTCTTTCCATAATCCTCGCACACTTTCTTTTGTTCGTTCCTTCTTTCCTTCCCTCTTACCATCTTTCTCCCACTTTTTTCATTCCTTCTCTATTTCTTCCTATGTCTCTTTTTTCTTCCTACCTCTCTTCCTTCTCATACCATATTTCTCACACTCTTTCTTTCTTTCATTCATTCTCAATCTTTTTCTTCCTATGCCTCTTATTCCTTCCTTTCTACCCTCTTACCTTCCCTCATTCCTTTTCCTCTCTAACCATATTTCTCATACTGTTTATTCTCTATCTATATTCCTATGTCTTTTTTCCTTCTTTGCTTCCTTCCTTCCTTTCTTCCTTCCTTCCCTCATTCTCTCTTACAATATTTCTTACACTCTTTCTTTCGTTCCTTCTCTCTCTCTTTCTTACTGCAAGACTTAGGAAAGCGCTGAAGGCCGAAGGTGCTCATTGCCATCAAGAGGCCCACAAGACTTTGAAAATGGCTGGCAATGAGCGCCGAAGGCACACAATGAACATGTGGCACGCAACACTTTAAATACAACTTTAAGGGCCACCATTTTTTAAGGGCCTGTAACTCGGAAGCCGTCGGTAGACCGCCAAAATACGTCAATTACTTAAAAATATAACTTTCAACCTCACACACAGCACAGGGGGAGAGGCAGGGAGTCTGTGAGTGAGGTTGCAAGGTAATTTGAGGTTTAATTGGTGTTTTTAGGAGATCGAAAATCGGCTAGGCAAGGAAAAAAATGGCTGCCATAATCGCTTGAAAGAAGGCTCAAAACGAGGCCGAAGGCACTGACACATCGCGATGCCAGCAAGTTAGAGGAGGGAGAGCCTTGCATGGTGTGGCAAACAGCATTGCCAGCCTTCAAATTTTAATGCCGTCATTTTTGACGGGCAAGTCGCTAGTAAGATATATCCATCAAATCCCCTGTATAGCCCGTTTCAGCCCCTGTGGTGCTTAGTGTCTCTTTGTCTCTCTCTGTTTTCTGTTCTGCTGCTTCTCTTTGTCTAGTTGTCTCTTTCTTTTTCAGTCTCTACAGCTGCGGTGCTGCTGTAAGACTATATCTTTTTCATTCTGTCTGTGAGCTCTCCCTCTCGGTCTCATGCTCTCTCTCTCCATCTTGTGCTCTCTCTCTCCATCTTGTGCTCTCTCTCATGCTGTTTCTCTACCTTTCTCTGTCTCTCCTGGGTTCTATCCTTCTGTATTTCATGCCACTCTTGTGGACTCTCTGTCTCTCCCATACTGTCTCTCTCTTGTGCTACCTCTCTATCTCTGTCTCATGCTGTCTCTATCATGCTCTCTCTCTCTTGTGCTCTCTCTTTCTATCTTTCTCTGTCACACACATTAACATCTCACATTAGATATACGCCCAGGCCTTAACAGCCAGGCAGCAGTCTCCATTTGCACATGCTCATTACATTAGTAGCTGACATAAAACAATGACACTCCATGTTTGCCCTAGTTTACGCTCTCATGAAACACTTCTGTACAGTAAATTTGAATTAACAGCTACATTCAATCCCTCAGTTACATTAATATTGAAAATACAGTAAACAGTCACCACAAAGATTATTGTTACCGTTTCAAATGTATTATAGTAGGGCCAATGTTAGAATAATTTGAGTAACTGGATTATAGTAGGCCAATTTTATGTTAGAAACCTTTAGAAATCTGTTCTGAATACTGTAAAAATATATCGAATCATTTATGGGAGCATTGGTGTACTTAGGGTTAGGGTTATTTCATAAATGGTTATCATTATCAAGATCCTATATCCCTATCAACTACCTATGTTCTTAACTATTTCTGTTCAGTGACACTTTGGTTGTATGTAAAACTTAAATTCCTACAGTTTCCATTGGAAGACCCTTCCTAAATGCCCCAATTGACCACCCTCTGGGTATGACAACGTTCAGGTGAGTAGACTGTTATTTGATGTCCATTGGTAAGAGAGCACTGTGCATTGTACAATTACTTAGTCTGTTCACCAAATGTAGACTTTGACCAATCTTCCATTTTGAAGTTTCAATTTTTCTAAGAAAATATTTTTGAGACTTTGATCTAACTTGAAAACAACAGATTTTCATATTGGTCCTACAGAAAAGAGAATCAGTTTTAATTGGTGGTATACAGAAGAGGAAAAACTGAACAAAAAGCATTGTACACAATTATTGGCACCCCACATATTGTTTCGTCAAGTGTTTTTTTTCTGAAAAATAATTAAATTCGTCCTCATAACAATATCACCTATTAAAATCAACTTGTATGGAGGTGTTGACCAGTTTTCCATATATTATGGAGTTTTTCTACTTTGATGAATGTATCTAACTTCCATTACTTTATTGAAGTTTCTGGACAATTTTATTTTTATTCATTATTTCAAGATACTTTTTTTATTTTAGCTTGTTTTTATTTTACCACACTTGCCTGTCAAGAATTTATTGAGCGGTTAAATTTAAAAAACAGCCAAAAAGTTAAGATGGTTTTGTATTTTAATTTAAAATTTTTAATTGTTAACCAGTTAAAAAAGTACATATTAGGGTACATATTTATTTTTACAATTATTAAAACAGTAGAAAGAGCTATAAACTACATTGAGAATAGTTTCACCTATTTATGTATCTATTTATCATTTTTAAGTTACATATTTTACTAATTTACTTTATTGTCACCATAGTTATGCAAGAGAATTATTATGCAACAGTAAAATGCTATTAGAAATCTGTAAATATCTTATATTTTAAATGTATTTTGAGAATATGTTAAATTTTCATTGTATAGCGATGTAATGCAGTGATTATTTAACTATCTAATTAACACGACTGTGTATGTACCAAGTTTCCACAGGACTCATTTCTCTTCAAATGTATTTCATTGATATAGTAATCTAAAGACATGTTGAAATTGGAAAATTATAAATGAACCCTGGAAATGACGTAGGGTAGATACTCAAGTAGAGTGTTCAGCCAACAACATAATATTGATCTCAAATAAGATCCCTAATTTAGCCAAAAATTTGTTTCCACTCTCAATGAGGCTGAAGTAGAGAGTTCAACCAACAACAGTATATTGAAACATATGAGAAAGCCTAAATAAGATCCCTAATTTAGCCAAAAATTGAGTTTTCCACCATCAGTGATGCTGAAGTAGAGTGTTAAACTAACAACATAATATTGAAACACAGGAAAAATCCCAAATAAGATCCCTAATTTACCCAAAAATGTAGTATTCTATCCTCAGTGATGCTGAAGTAGCTATCAACCAACAACATAATATTAAAATACATGAAAAAGCCCAAATAAGATCCCTAATTTACCCAAAAATGGAGTATTCTACCCTCAGTGATGCTGAAGTAGCTATCAACCAACAACATAATATTAAAACACATGAAAAAGCCCCAAAATGTAATTTACACTCTCAATGAGGCTGAAGTAGAGTGTTCAACCAACAACAGAATATTGAAACATACGAAAAAGCCCCCAAAAGATCCCTAATCAGCTAAAAATGGAGTATTCTACCCTCAGTGATGCTGAAGTAGCGTTCAATCAACAACATAATATTAAAACACATGAAAAAGCTCAAAAATGTAATTTACACTCTCAATGAGGCTGAAGTAGAGTGTTCAACCAACAATATAATAATATTAAAACACATGAAAAAGCCTCAAACGATCCCTAATTTAGCCCAAAAACGAGTTTCCCACTCTCTTTATGTTTGAACACTTGTATAAACAACTTTTGGCGTTTTGAAAATTCTGGAACCCACCACCACCATTCCATTGTAGGTGATCCTCTACTACAAATAACATTATAAGTTATAAAATTATAAAAAAAAATAGTTTTGGAATTTATGTTAGATTTTTATTGTTGCATCTCATTTACATATGTTTCACCTTAATATTGTAGCCTAGATATAAGAGTAGTCTGGGTCAACTTATGTATCAACAATAACCTGGAGAATATTTCGTTTTTTTACTGCATTTAATTACTTTTATATAAATATTATTAAGAACACAAGCCCAAAACCAACATGTATTATAAACTAAATTGCCTTGACACAGTTGACCCCGCCATGATTGTAGATCCAGCTCAATACACATTTGTCCACTGGGTCAGATATTTATTGTTAGAGCTCTCATAGAGTTATATATGGCGGGCGGAGGGATGTGGGAAATGGTGGGGTGGAACTGGTTGATGTTATTCTAAGCTCCTGTGCTGTGGTGATGTGTTGGACTTGTGTTATTCTTTACTATAGTGATTAGTGGATTATTGTGATGTGGTGTATTGTTCTCACAGTGGATTGTGTTGCCATATGTGTGAGCATCCTCAATGCAGCACCGATAATGTGGACAAAAAAATAAAAAAATTAAAAAAAATTATAGATAACAACTTTGATTTTTTTATTAGACCAGCCAAGGTCTAAATATTATAAACATCACTTTTTTATCTATTTTTCTAAGATATTTTTTTTTACAATTTGTGAGTTCCTTATCCCCATGAAACAAGTCAACGGTACCGCTACAAATCTCTTTTTGGGAAGAACTAGTAATTTTCTGATATACTTTGAGCCTTTTACTGTCTTTATCTTATCTTGTGTTTAAGGTAGGTCCTAAGGCTTCAAGAAGCAATTTATTGCTAGCATGACCAAGCTTTGGTGGACTCTTGTATAGATTGGTCCTCGTAGCTTAGGGTATATTGGTCAAAACTGGTACGATTATTAATAATAAATATATTGCAATAATATGAAGTAATGACCCATAAATATGAGACATATTTTATAAAGAATAAACAGCTCAATACAGTCTAAAGATATTATATAGGTGGTAAATCTGTGATATTACCCAGAATTCTTCTTGCTCGGAATACTCTACATAGGTATGGAAAGTAATGATAATGTGCTTTCTTTATTGAAGTTGTGTGGGCAGGTTCTTCGTATCATTTTAAGAAAAGTAGCCTAAGAATGGTATCCAGAGACCAATGTAAAGGGACCAGTGCCAATTGCAGCTTTTGTATATTCAAAATACTGATGTGTCTTACCAGTGTGGTATCTCACGCTGATAACCATCTCCACTGACTAGAATGTAATTTAAAAACCTAGCTATGCATTGTGCTAGTCATTAGAGGGTAAAGTAAGTCATTCCTGAGTTAATTCACTTTTTTTTTGCTGTGTTCCTATGCAAATGAGCATCTCACAAATATTAATTAGCTACTAATAAAGATTATAGTCTGTCTGTTTCTGTGGTGGCAAAACAATTCCCCCTCTGAGGTTTTCATGCCTTAAGACCCCCTTACCCATGGGTGTAGGAACTGGGGGGGGGACAAATCCTCTCTAGATTTTTCTATGTTTGTATGTATGTATGGATAAGCTCTTTTACGGCCTGTATATACAATTAGCTGCCCCCCCCCCCCCCCCCCGAATTATTCTGGCTCCCTACACCCCCTACTCCACCCTTAATTAAGCACTCTGAGCCTCCAATTAGCATATTGACCTTAGCATACATGAGCTGCACTTTCAATTATGAATATCTCAGGAATGATTTACCGCAGAGACAAACAGCTAATACAATCTACAGACAATTTTTTTATGCCTTTTAAGATGAAACAAACTTTGTGTCCACTAACACGACTAAGAATAAAGCTTAGCACATTTGTAATTTTGTACCAAGTATATATTGAATATTGTTCTGCCAGAATCTATGTTTATGATCCTCATTGGATACTATTGGAAATATAATTGGCATATTTGGAGTATGTCACATAACTGTAGGACCATATTACCTTAATCATTGCATTACTTGAAGACTATTCTATACAATATAATCTTTGATGAATTAGACTTGATAATCATCAAAATATTTATAGAAGGTAACACAAAATATTCAAAGCCTTTAATAGTACATTATAAACTTTTTACACTGAAACCAGCATAGTGCAACTAGAGAACTTCATGGGATCCTTTTTTTTTTTGTAATTTTGCTTTTGTAAATTGGTATTTACTCCCTTACACCATTTGATATGTTGTGAGGTCATAATAAAAATGTGTAATTAATATTATGACATATTGGGAGTCTTGATGTTTTGGTCCCATTGCACTATATATATATATATGTTTAACCGTGCATTTACGCTGGTGGGTGAAAATAATAAGATGCGGCCAGGTGTCATTGATCGTGATGTCCAGTTATGGGAAGAGAATGGCTTGGAAAATGATTGCAAACTGTTATATTTGGGTGTAAATATCCACTCCAGGTGGCTTGCTTTGGCCTGTCCAGGGATCAGCAGCCTTATTAAATTGTGATTTAGCAAATCTAAAAGGTCTCTATTTAAGCACACAGCATATTTTATGTACGTAAGTTTTTAGTTAGTGAAGACCTTGCTTTTGGATAGAAGTTCACTAACTAAAAACTTCTGTAAAAATAAAATATACTATGGCCCTCATTCAATTGCAATTTGGCCAATTGAATAGGGCTCTAAATAAGCACATAACATATATTTTTTAAAGAAGTTTTTAGTTACTAAACATCTATCCAAAAGCAAGGTTTTCACTAACTAAAAACTTCTTTAAAAAAAATATGCTATGTGCTTATTTAGAGCCCTATTCAATTGGCCAAATCACAATTGAATAAGGCCCATAGTGCTTAAATAGAGCCGAATTGCAATTTAATAAGGCTGTAAGGCTGTATATGTTTGGAGCTTACATGGCCACTGATTCTGACACCGATGCGACTTCCATTACTTTATAACCATAAATCAGCTGTGTTTCTACCTAGGCGGCACAGAAATCAGAATGGGGCAGTATAAAAACTTAAAAATACTGTAAATATAGAGTGAACTCTCTTAATCTGGGTGGTTAGGGGCAATGGTAAAGATAGGGGCAGTGGTAAAGATAGGGGCAATGGTAAAGATAGGGGCAGTGGTAAAGATAGGGGCAATGGTAAAGATAGGGGCAGTGGTAAAGATAGGGGCAATGGTAAAGATAGGGGCAATGGTAAAGATAGGGGTAATGGTAAAGATAGGGGTAATGGTAAAGATAGGGGCAATGGTAAAGATAGGGGCAGTGGTAAAGATAGGGGTAATGGTAAAGATAGGGGCAATGGTAAAGATAGGGGCAGTGGTAAAGATAGGGGCAATGGTAAAGATAGGGGCAATGGTAAAGATAGGGGTAATGGTAAAAGGGAAGGAGGAGGGATTTGTCTGTATGGAAGGAATTAAAAAAAAATCTCCTTTTGAGACAATTGGCTAAGGTTCACTTGGGTTTTTTCTGTTTGCTTCCTCTGGATGAATTATCACTTAATCCGCATATTGCAGTTCAGACGAGACCTAAAAAGGTTGCACTTGATGGACTAAAAGCCTTTTTTCAACCTCAATACTATGTAACTGGTCATAATATAAATACCATATTCTATGCCGAATCAGTTTTATGCAGTAGGAACAAAAACAATAAACACGCCTGAAAAAAGTATACAACTATCCTGAATTTTAATTAAGCCAAGTTTTTATGTTAGATGAAATGGACTTAAATGATAGGCCTTTTAATTCTTATCTGCTGCCCAATCTATGTTGTGTATCAAGTTACAATTGTAGCAACAGGAAGCAGATCAGCAGAAACAAAAATGGTGGCTACCACAGCAACATAGCAGCATACAATACTTATAACCTAAAAGCTGTATAAATTATTTATATCACATATATAGTTGTGAGCATGCGAGCTGTTGCTCACACTTGCGGGCTCGCGCTCCTTGCCAGCAACTGCGGCCCTCGCAAAAAATATGAGACGCGCTATGACCCATTCCGAACACGCAAAAAACGGCTGAAAACGGCGCACATGAAAACATGAGAAACACAAGTGAAGTTACACGTCCATTTAAGTCCAAAAAACTGAGCCGAAAATCACTTAAGCGAGAGAAAAAATGGCCGCCGAACAAAACGAAAACGAGGCTAAAGGTCCCTAAACACGCAAAACACCACTAAATAGCTACGGATATTCCCAAAAAGTCGCACGACATAGAAAACTACTTTCAAAATAAGTTTTATAAATAAATAAATAATAAATAGGTATTTTTTCCACCGAGAACTACAAAATTCCAATCATTTAAAGTAGTCAAATATTTATAATTAGAGATTCAGAGTCTTGGGTAAAAATAATATTGGATGTTGATTTTGATGGAAAATTCCTTTTTAACAAATCACTATATAATGACATTGAACAGCTTCACATTTTTCTCCCTCAAATGAGTGACAGATCGAGCTGCAGTTTATAGAGTTCAGGAATTAGCTAAAATAGCTGTCATTTATTTAATCCTCAAACTGTCATTCAAGGGAATGAGGAATCTGAATTCAATCAACAATAATTGGATTATGCAACTGGAAAGTGCGAGAGCGACAGGCTGTTTATAAAAATGCCCAGAATAATTATTTATAAACTTCTGTTATCTGAATTTTATATCTAGACTGACATCAATGTTCCTCAGTTCAATATACATGAGGTAATGGGAGTTTTTTAGTGTTCGTGAGGTAGAGTTATGGAGATTGAGCCAGATTAGGTACAAATTTATGGTAGGCTTTACTGGTGCCTAGGCCATGTTTCAGTCATTTTCAGCTCCCAAAGTATTCAAAGAACTCCAGAACCATAAATCGACTTCTATAAACACCTCATTAGTCCTCAGAAAAACAAAATGGCTTCTTATACATTTCCATGGTGTAAAATGGCCGAAAGGACTCACATTCTGACATAATTAACCCTCTGCAGACACCAATTTTTATAGAAATCCTGGTCTACCAAGATAGTATGATTTGGTATATATTTACACCTTTTTATTTCATATTTACACCTCATTTTAACATTTTTAGATCTCCTCTGATCCTAGTAATATGTAGATTAATTGTTAATTGAACCACAGAAACCATTTTGGACAGGTTGCATTTCAATAGCTGTGTCTTAGTGTTGCTAAAAAAAATATTTTATTGGTAGTTTATTTGTATTGAAAACAGTTCCAGTGATCCCCATCGAAAAAAAGATGGTAGTATGAACAATAAAAATCTATCCCTCTAAATACAAGATGGCTGAATGGCAAAGCTAATTGGTTGCCAAAAACGTCATGAACAAACATGAAATCAGCCTCCCACAAGTGTTTCAATATGTATGTTATATTTTTTTTTTATAGGAAAATAAGCTCTTGACATTTTTATAACAAAGCATGCACCCAAAAATGTTTTTTTTAAATAATAATAATAATAATAATAATAGTTTCTTTAATAGCTCTCTATAGCACCCGATTAGCTAGTAACAATTGAAAACTATTTTGTAAAAGTAATTCTGGTTGGAGCTTTGGACCAAGATCAATGTACATTTTTTTTAGTATTTTTATTTTATTTATTGTATTAAAATATCTTTCCTGGAGCTTGCTGAGTGGGTCTGAACTATATAGAGACCTGTATTAAAATGTCACCTATAAATAAGGATATTTGCATGTGCTTCCTGTTAAATCACCTGGATGTATATTTAGAATTTATACATCCGGGTGATTTAACAGGAAGCACATGACCAGAATCTCAGAGGCGCTTAGCACTTACAGAGAGGCTCTTAAAAAGTAATTTCTGCTACAAAATAGCAAATTTGGGGTAGATTAGTAGTACGAGCAAGTCCTGTTGGCTGAGTCATAAGAATCTCAGAGGCCTTTAATACTTATATTCCTTTTATGCTTCAACAAAATGGGCATGCTCTTCCTAATCTGAGATATGAGAACCAAGAGGATATTGAAAAGTAATTTTCTGCCTTAAAATAACAACATTCCAGTTCAAGGTAGATTAGCCGGAAGAACATGCCCAGTTAGCTGAATCATAAGAACCTCTTATATTCCTTTTATGCTTCAGCCAACTGAGCATGCTGTTCCTAATCTGAGATACCAGAACCAGGAGGGTGACAAGATCCAATGGGCTTTAGAATAAATAAACACACTGAAACAGTATATCTTGGGAAAATTACGGGCCACAGCTTTATTAAAGCAACCATAACCAATAACCAATTAACATAATTAACATTGTTAAATCACAGCTCAAATAACATCCCGGAGGAGGAGCCCGGCCCGGTCAGTAACCTCACGCCCTGGGCCCGCGCCCAGAGCCTCCCAGTGCTTTCCTAAGCACGCCCATGAGGCATGGCAACGCCCACTTAAGCCCGTGGGCCGGGTGCCTCACCTCCCGCCAACCAAAGACATTCCTATTTTATCCTAACTTAGAATTCACAGAATCTTAACCCTACAACTCTTTTCCAACATTTTTTTTTTTTTTTTAACATAGTTTAAGCTTCCTGAACTTTGCTCAACCAACCTCGCCCACTAAATGAACCCCACTTCCCATCTGCTACCTTCCTATCTAACCACCATTTTAGGGGAGGGAGGGAATCAGATCAATGGCCGGCGCGGAGTAAGGAGGAAGCCCGCAAAACGGGCTTAAGTCCCTCCTCCTCCTCCCAGCCAATCCGGAGCGCCAGGTGGGTGGATCTTGAAAAGTAGTTTCTGCCGAAAAATAGAAACATTCAAATTCAAGATAGACTAGCAGGAAGATTAGCATAAGAATCTTTTAACACTTACATTCCTCTTGAAAAGTAATTTCTGCCTAAAATAGCAACAATTATCTAGCACTAATTTACATTTTTAACAATAACCAGTTATAAATATCTTTATTTATTTGTTAAATCTTAATTTGTTCCTTGTGCTGTATTCGTTTACCGTAATTTGCATTCTATACTAATCAGCAGCTGATTTTAGAAGAGTAGGAGAGTCATGTGCAGCTTTGTGCAGATCACCGTGGTACCTGCAATGGGATGATTAATAGGAGACTCCAATAATCCCACCCCAAATACAGGTAGCAGTCAATGCAATTAGCCACCAGGGAAGACTCCTGGAAAACATGTTAGGCGTGCAAGCAATTTCTCATTTGCAAACCATAATTAATCTGATGTTTAGATTAATTTCTTATGTTCTCCCAAAGGTGCAATGAAGGCATTTTTCCGTTACAATGAAGTTGATGGTTTATTGGGGAGATAAATCTAAATGACAGTTATGCAACTGACTTCACCGAAACTTTAACACCGGCCAGACTCACTCACAACAACTTTTTCCTCTTCCGAATGTACTACTATATTTAAAAAAATCACTTTTAAAGAACTACACTAGAAAATAGTTTACATTTTTTTTATATTTTCTTTGCAATTGGGCTGCAGTGGAATCTCCCGTTTTTGTTTCTACTAATAAAATTCATGTTCCATTATTTAAAAAATAATATTCAATATTAAACTTAGTGTAGTCTCAGCTGCTGCTCTAAGATCGATGGAGGTAAACTGCTTTGTCTAGCTGCCAGCCGATAAATTTTCAGACATAATGTGTACCAATACAGTGATTTCCATTGGCTGTGCAAGAGTTTTTTTAATTGCTGGAAGAGCAATGACTCTTTTTTTTATTCTCTTATCATATGTAATTATTTTTAAAACCATTTAGACCTCTATCTCAGCCAGCTTCCACCCTCTCACTAATGAATTTATCAGGGTGCAGACAAACAGCTGGAGGCTGTTCCTTTAATCTGAGAAAATCCATTTAATATCAAATTGTGCTATTATACATTTTCAAAATAGGACTTTTATTAACGATCAATGCTTAAAGGGATATGTAAGTGAGCTGGATTATGAATGCATCTGATAGAGGAGAATTAGTAGTGTATGAAAACATGTGTTATATAGAAAAGTTCAGTTTATTTACAAAGTTATTTGCACAAAAGTCAAATCCAGCTTTTCACACCCACAGGATGCTTACATAAGCTGGGTAAACACAGGAAATACAGCATGGTACATATTTTGACCTTTCTGGTACAGAGCACATTAAATAACTGTTGCAGTTCTTGTACTGAGCACATGCTAGAAGACACTGAGGTGAAGAATGATACAATTTATTGGCCTGTTTCTGAATTTTAATGTTATGCTAATTCAGGTGGGATGTTCTAGGGGCGTACACGATCAAATGCAAATGCCAAAAAACATGGGACATTTTGCTAACTTCAAGGTAAGCTAATTCATGTTTATTTCGGGATATTTCATGCAAAACAATGTTTTCATACACTACTAATGCTCCTCTATCAGATGCTTTCATAATCCAGCTTACTTACATATCCCTTTAATTAAAATTAAAAAGTATCAATGTTATGGTCCACTTTGATTTACTTTTATGTAGTAAATATCAGTATAAAAACTTTCAACACTTTCTGTTTAATATTATTTTTGTGATAAAAAAAAATAATTATATTTTGTGAGAAAACTTTCACTGAAATCTGTTGCTTTTCCAACCATTTTTAGGCTGAGCTCCTCCCATCTTTTACAAAGTTTTGCAGATTGCAAGCACCTGTCTATTTACTCTACAGCTTTACTGGCTGAATCTAGTAGGTGAGCTGCACATTGTGCTACAGTTTGAAAAGGATGAGAAGATCTACAGCCCGAAGGTGAAGGAAAACAAGCAATATCCAGTATAAGTTTTCTCACAAAAGATTCATTGAAACTTTTTACTACTTAAAAGTGATGAAAACTGAACCATTATAGAACATGAATCAATAGGTTACATAGAAAAGATAACAAATCTAATGTTTTGCCCCATTTATTTTATACCTTAAACTTTATAAATCATACTTTGATTCTTGCAAATGGGAATTTGTCAGTTCAGTCTGGATAGCCAGACCTTCTTTTCCAGTGAGCATCAATACTCTGGTATTATCTATCTATCTATCTATCTATCTATCTATCTATCTATCTATCTATCTATCTATCTATCTATCTATCTATCTTTCTATCTACCCATCCATCCATCCATCTCTCTATCTATCTATCTATCTATCTATCTATCTATCTATCTATCTATCTATCTGTATCTATCTATCTATCTATCTATCTATCTATCTATCTATCTGTATCTATCTATCTATCTATCTATCTATCTATCTATCTATCTATCTATCTATCTATCCATCTCTCTCTATATCTATCTCTCTCTCTATCTATCTACCCATCTATCTATCTATCTATCTATCTATCTATCTATCTATCTTTCTATCTCTCTATCTATCTATCTATCTATCTATCTATCTATCTATCTATCTTTCTATCTACCCATCCATCCATCCATCTCTCCATCCATCCATCCATCCATCGATCCATCTATCTATCTATCTATCTATCTATCTATCTATCTATCTATCTATCTATCTATCTATCTATCTATCTATCTATCTATCTATCTATCCATCTCTCTCTATATCTATCTCTCTCTCTATCTATCTACCCATCTATCTATCTATCTATCTATCTATCTATCTATCTATCTATCTATCTATCTATCTATCTTTCTATCTCTCTATCTATCTATCTATCTATCTATCTATCTATCTATCTATCTATCTATCTTTCTATCTACCCATCCATCCATCCATCTCTCCATCCATCCATCCATCCATCGATCCATCTATCTATCTATCTATCTATCTATCTATCTATCTATCTATCTATCTATCTATCTATCTATCTATCTATCTATCTATCTATCTATCTACCCATCTATCTATCTATCTATCTATCTATCTATCTATCTATCTATCTATCTATCTATCTATCTATCTATCTATCTATCTATCTATCTATCTATCTATATACCCATCCATCTATCGCTCTATCTATCTATCTATCTATCTATCTATCTATCAAATCAATCTATCAATATATGTAAAGTTCAAATGTAACTATTACAAATTACTTTTTTTAAATCTTCAAATACAGATTGCTAACCAATTATTACATAAACAGATGATATTTAGTCACAAGTAATATATTATATTATGAGTATAGAACAGCATGTTTGAAAGAAGTAATTAGTAACAATTTATGCTTCGCAATGCTGTGCAGGCCCCGCTGCCATTGATAGGACGTGACACTTTGAATTACAATGTTTAAATATCACAGTTTTTTCTTTGCTCCAATTATGTTAGTTTTGAGGTAAAACTTCAGAGATCTATGAGAGATAAGCCATTATTGAGTAATGCGTCTGCCTGAAATAGTCTATAACTCTGGCTGTGCCCATCTTTGTGATACGCATCCATGATGGTTTGATGTTGGCTTTGATGCCAGGCCCGGCCGCCATCTCATGCCTTGAATCCAATTTAATGGCTTGTCCTTTGAATAACTATAAAGAATACTCGAGCCCAGGTGTATCCACCATTTATTGTTGGCTGCGCCTATAAATACTGAACATATATGGCGCAGCGCTGTTATGTATCTGGGTACAGAAGATCCACCCAAGCCTTTGCCCAATTACCTTGTAAAACTGACCCCCGACATGAGTTTAGCAAGATAGAAATGCACACCACCTTCTTATATCCAATATACAATGCTTCCCTTAAAGGGACAATGTCTTTATTAATAAAACCCCAGGGGCCTCATTCTATTAGCGGCCGCAGCCGTTGCGGGGCCGCAAGGACCGGCCGCAAGCTATTCTGCTATTCTATTCCCTTACGGCCGGGGATTCCGGCAGGCTTGCGGCCGGCGCCTTGCTATCTCTTGCGGCCGCTCGCGCCGGAGGAAAGCCTTTGATCTAAAACGGCTGCAAGAGATTTGCAATTCAATTGCTCCGGGAAACCTCTCTGCAAGGCTAAAAGCGAGCCGCTGCTTACTTGCAGGAAAGAGGTCCCGCTAGCACCAATTAAGCACATAAAATAGCCCAAATAAAGCCATCCTGCACTTTGAGGAGACTATAAAGGGATTTTAGGTGTTAGAAAAAATAGCACATAATTATCCTATACTCAAATCCGTAAAATATTTTATTTTTAATATCCGTAAAATATCCATGTAAAAAGTCCATAGGGCTTGGAGCACCTCAGACATGCCCACGCCGCAGCCGGAAAATAAACAGTTAATTTGAACTCGGGTTTGGGCTGATGTGCAAGCTTGAGAGGGGGTTACTTTTAATCCTCTTGTCCCCCAATATGATCCCTAGCATTTACAGAGCTGTACAGTGCAGGCTTGAATTTATTTTTGAGTTTTTAGATTTCACAGATTACGGCCGGTTCCAAGATATGCGGCCGGCCGTAAGAGGAGATCCTTGCGGGGCCGTATAATAGAATCGCGAGTTAACAGAACCCCCGCAAGGAATCGCAGCCTTACGGCCGATTTACGGCCGATAATAGAATGAGGCCCCAGGTATTTATAACATTAATCTGTATATTTTCACTTAATCTAATAGCCGTTCCTTATAACAATCTCTTGATCTGATAATTTGGCTCTTTAATTATAAAAGTCTGATGATACTTATAAAAACTATATTGAAAAATGGTATGGCAGATATAAATAATAATAATAATACATTTATATACTGATTTTTTCTTAGCAGAGAGAAAAAGAGAGAGAGAGTTAATAAATGTATGAATTAAACATGAATGTATATGGGTTTTTTAAAGAAATTTACTTAAAGGGACATAGAAGGTTTCTGGATTTCACTAGGAATAATATCCATGTGTATCTATTTACTTTTATGTATTTTATTTTATTAATAAGTTCTGTTTTTCTACCTAAAACCCTATTTTACATATATTTAACTTAATCACATATTTGACACAATCACAATTTGTACCTGTTTGGGTCTGCAGCTCATGAATACACAGACAGTTAAGTGCGGTGTATCAAATTAGCCAATTAGTGACCTCTCTCAAGTAGCATGTTACAACCTCTGTACATGTTCATGAGCTGCAGTTAGAAATTATTTGTAAGATTTTAAGATGAAAAACAGAACTTATAAGCATTTCTTAATAAAATAAAGTACATAAAAATAAAGCGATTGATATATTATATTCCGAGTGAAATACAGAAACCTTCTATGTCTGTTTAATAATAGGTAAATGTTTTTGCACAGTTTAAAATGAATAATTACAACCTTTTAGTTTTTATCTATTGTATTCAGTTGTGCTCTAAAGATGACAGACATAGTATCTTTGTAACCTGAGGAACAGTGTACAGTGATAAGATCTGTATTCTGTTCTGTTAAAAACGTCATCTTCAAATAGTCCCTGGACAACAGAACTAAATGGCAGAGTAATGCAGAGTAATACCCATAGGATAACCCTCCCCCTCAAGCTACAGACAGACTAGGGGCCATATTCGATTCCAAGCCCGTAACGCGATCGCAGATAGCCAAATATCTGCGAGTGTGTTACGGGCTCTTGTTCATCTCTGATTATGATACTATTCAATTTTTCAAGCCCGCAAGTTACTGTCCCAAAGCTTAAACCGTAAACCATGCACTGGTTCGTAGCAGTTCAGGGAGGGAACATGATCAATTAAGCAAGCCCGTAACTGCCTATTTTGAATCAGCCACTAGAAAACTAGACTGTCATGATTACGGCGGGAAAACATGGAGGTTACATGTCAATCAATTAGGTTTGAGTGTCCAATATGCGATCAGACTCACAAACACGCTAAATGCAGTATTATGAAAATGAATGCCAATACTGTTCTAGTCCATGCGGGTGGCCTGATATATATTAACTCATTGATACCCAAAATTGATTTAACCCCGAAATGAAACATAAAAATAAATTTTATTTACCTCCGATTTGCGAACTTGAGCCTGTTGTGCAATGAATTCTCATGTCTGTCATCGCTTTCCACATTATTTACAGTGCAGTAGAGATTTTTTATTTGCATTTACAGCGCTACGAATAGGGGTTTAAGCCCCTTGTGGGTCCTCTCTAGCACTCGGATTTTCTCTTACATTAGCCATTTACGGGTGTGAAAACATTTGCGGGCTTGGGGAAATTGAGCAATTGAATACGGATTTGTGATTTTAGCCATCGTAACTCTTGCGAAAGTGAAAGATCAAAGGCTTCTGGAAGCTGTAAGTTACGGGTTTAACCATCGCAATATTTTCAAGGCCGTAACTCGTAACCTGTTTGGAGCCCGCAAAAAGACACCAATTGAATATAAGATTAACTTGCAACCTCACTTACGGGCTACCAGATTGCCTTGAAACCTCAATTGAGTATGGCCCTAGTAGTCCAAGACGTAATCCCACATGTTACAATTACAGTCATCAAAATAGATTTTCTGTAAACTGTTTTTATATTCCTGTTTTTATATTGTTATTTTCCTACATACTTCACAAACGTGCAATTTTGACTAAAACTACACTGTTCCTTTAACACATAATGGAAAGTGCATCAGTTTAATACATTTTTTCTACATTAAGGAAAGTCATGGACATTATTCTATTTTGACGATGACATAAAACCATGAACAGTTACAAAGTGACTGGTATTAATTCCCTTAGCTTATATTACATTGACATGTGTTTCTGGGCTTTTTAGGCATTTTTTTGTTTTATATAAATGTTTTAACTATGTTATTGATGTTATCCTCCACAGTGTAATTGTCATATAAAATGTATACTTCACTTACTTTTAAGAAGCCCCCAGAGTTTCACCTTTTGTAACCGCCCCCTTTCTTCCTGTTCTCTGTCATGACATGATTCCCAGCTGGATGTAAAGAAAACAGTCACAATACATACACACAGCATGTCACTGTCTGTTTGTGGCCTGTAAGCATGTCCCTAAGTCACAGTTGGGAAACTTGGCACCCTACATGATAGTGAACAGGAAGAAATGGGAGAATAGGTTCCAAAAGGGGAAAATATGTTACTATTGGAAATAAGTGAAGTGTGAATTTTATATCACAATCACAATGAGAAAGGATACTAAATTGTGTTAAACTACCTCCTTGGAACAGCTGTACGTGGGTAGGATTCCTAGCTTGTATATAATCCATCCTGAGCATTGCTCAAAGCTGTGTAATACAGCAGGCAAATTAGCCATGTTTGAAATGGTTATGGATTACAAAAGACAAGCCCTTGTGGGGACATTTGCATGTGCCTGCCCAGGTTCCCAGAATGCAATGTAATAACTGTATTTCTCAGAATTCTGAGCAGGAAACCCTTTTTTTTTTTTGTACTTGTTTTATACGTTCAAATGTGAGCACAAATGTACTATTTATTTACTTTATATGTATATAATGTATTTCAGTGTCCCAATTTCGGGCCAAACTCTTTAAAAAGTTTATTTAAGGCCATGTATTATTTTATATTTGTAAAGTAAATGATTCACCCCAGAGGTGCTCAACTTCTGTCCTGACTCCATAATTATTATCTTCCCTCTTTAATTGCTGTAAATTTGATGACATAATGAACCATTCACTGACCCGAAATAAAATCGGTTGCGCAGAGCATTCTATAAATGGCAGTTTTATCGGAGGCCATCGCTGTGGTGTGTCAGGATAATTAAGTGTCCGGGCGGCCGGGAGACAATGTGAGTGCAGGTGTCAGGAATTATCCATGTAGTTCAAGCAGAAATCACTAGAAGCTTCTTGGCTACAGGGCAGGTGGGTGTTATCAGCGAGGTGCTTGTTTGGCAGAGTAGAGGATACTGACATCCATGACAACAAATACTGCATTTATTCCCTGTGTGCAGTGCCATCTACACAATTTAAAGGAACACTGTAGTGCTCTATATTATATACTATACTAAACTAGACACAATTGTTACATTGATTGTATTTAATAAAAACAACCTTTTGGCTGTCAGTGATCTCTCTCAAGTAGCATGTTTTAGAATGTTGCCACTAATTGGTTACAATGAAACAGTAATAGATTTAAAGGTTGTTTTTTTTTATCTTGCACCTTATCTGTACTAGTTATATAAAATAGTGTAACACATATTGCGCTATAGCGTCACCTGAGAGAGTAGAAGATTTAGGATTGATATGTGCAAGTGCTGCTTTACTGAAGAATAACCTTCCAGCAAAGTAAAGGAATCCAAGATGGATGATTTATTGAGCGAATGCATCTCGGGTAGATCTAATGGGCACTTTAGATGGACGCGCAGCTTCTCAACGTCTATCAAATCTATGTTGAACAAGTTCAACCTTTGGCATATTCCATCTACTCCTCTCTTTGGAAGCAAGCAAGGCTCAATAAGCTTCATATTAACCCTTTGTATTCAACACTTGTATATTTCCTTAATATATGAGTTTCTTTAACATTTTGATTCTTGTGAATCTGGGAAAAGCTTGGAATTTGTAGTAGAACAGAAAGTCCATCAATTGAAGTTCAAGTCACAAGACCATGGACAGTAGAGGGGTATAGATATAAGAGCTGAGATATAGGTGCAGTTTATGTATGTAGAGCAAGGATCTAAACTGAATGACCGCCAGTCTGGGCAACAGGAGATGAACTGACCAATGTGTTATGTTTGATGAAGGAGTCTTGTTCTGTGTTGGGTAGAAGCGAGGGCAGTGGTGATGGAATGATGAATGGTGATGATTGTATTCAGTGATGAAACAAGCCATGAATTAGACTTTTAGTTACTTCCTGGGTAAATTAAAATAAGTAATAAGCATTTTTAATCAAATGCATGAGTGAAGGAAAAAAACGTTGAAGGTAATGTGAAGGCAGGTATTTGGGAGATTGCGTTAGGTGCTATCTCATTATTTTGTTGGCATGAAGTGTAACATGCCCTCGATAGTTTAGACATTTGGAAGGATAACACAAAGCTGTCGTACTAGGGATCCAATGCAATATGGCATGATGAAGGTCTTCTGGAGAGCATTTTTCTCCCCAGGATCATAAATACAAATAGTACAGTTGATAAATAACTCAATAACACGGGCACGGGATCCCTATTATAGTGCACACCTATTATTTATAAATCTCCTTGGAGACAAAATGTAAAACTTAACCTTTAATTCATTAGATAAAAGAATTATTTAAATAATTATCAGACGCGGCATTCTTATCGTGATATGAAACGAATAAGGGCTTGGACTGGCAGATATAAATCGCTGATATGAGGTGACCAGTGATGTGAATAAATAAAGTGCTGGTGCTATAATAATAATATTAAGGTGCTAAGTAGGGAATCAGATCTAAGTCTGATTCTAATTTTAAAGATAGTTATTATGAGATATAAAGTACAGGTTATATTGCATTTTAGGTGCCAAATTGAATTGTTTTTGCATGGGCTCACTAGGCTAGTATTCCTTAGTATCTGCCTGATAGTGCTGTTAATTATTCTATTAGGATCTTAGGGCCTCATTCAATTGCGATTCGGCCAATTGAATAGAGCTCTATATAAGTACAGAGCATATTTTTTTTACAGAAGTTTTTAGTAAGTGAAGACCTTGCTTTTGGATAGAAGTTCACTAACTAAAAACTTCTGTAAAAAAATATGCTCTGTGGTTATATAGAGCCCTATTCAATTGTTCAAATCGCAATTGAATGAGTCCCTTAGTTTGTAAAGTAACATAGTCTATTTTGTGCTATGATAATATTGTACTAAAATCAGCAAACTAGCATGGATCTCGCGGTTGAGACGCCTCGCGATGACTTCATCAACCCGCGTGCCACGTAGGAATACTAAGGAATACTAGGCTACGTGAGCCCAGCAGCTAAAACGAAATATAACCTGCACTTTATATCTTTATAATTACAATAAGACTTAGATCTGATTCCCTACTCAGCACCTTAAAATTATTATAATAGCACCAGCACTTTATTTATTCACAGCACTGGTCACCTTATGTCAGCGTTTTATATCTGCCATTCCAAGCCCATATTCATTTCATATCCTGATAAGAATGCAGCGTCTGATTAAGATTTTAATCATTATTTTATCTAATGAATTAAAGGTTAAGTTTTACGTTTTGTCTCCAAGGAGATTTGCAATATAATAGGGATCCCGTGCCTGTGTTATTGAGATATACTTATTTGACCCCTAGTAGCACCTAATTTTGTGGGTCTAGTCTGAACCAAGAGCCACCAACCATGTTTTCTTAGTAGTTGATAAATACTTTGAAGAAACCTATGAGGTCTCTATGGCTTTGCATTTCAACTTTTAAGAAATGTTTGTTGGTCTCCAAAACACGAGCAAGTCTTTGTCAGATTGTGGAGGTTTCTTGTTGCTCTTGAAATAATGACCAATTTTCGAGAATATGGACAAAAAAAGTTGGTTACATTTGCAAATATGATTTATTTGGAGAACATTAGTCTTTTTTGTGAAGGCACTGTATCCTAATACTTAAGAAGCCAGCTATAGCAGTCAAGTAAACTACATGGATTACACTTACACAGTCACTTTACCCTTTCTCAGTGCACTCTAGAGCAATACATTATCCTCCACTATAACTCTCATTTCCTAAATGATTCTCTCTGTTTCACATTGTACCCTCTATGTCTAATGCACCCCTCTATCTTCTGCGTTATTCTATTCTATATACCTATCCCCATCATCCTGCAGATAGCACTCATCCTAAACGTATCATTTAGTACTGGTTTATTTGGCTAAGCTAGAGCATCACAATCTTTTTCATTGCCACTCTTTCTCTCCCACAGTATCATTCCACCATTTCTACTACAACTATTCAACTCTCACCTTCACTTCAGTAGCCACTCTGTCACCACATTACTACCCCATGCACTATATTAATGCCTCTCCAACTGCACCACACACTTTCACATGGCACCAGCGACCCAACATCGCTCCAACCAATCCATGACATCACTCCCGCTCCTACTTTACCACTTTCTCACACTGAACTATTCCCAGGCTATAAAATTTGTATTAAATACTATTGGTAGAGGAGGTGGTCATCATTTGAGCTGGTTATTTGAATCTGGTGGCTAGAACATTCATGGGTATCTACTTTTTCGGAAATGGCGGTGGTAAAAGAATGGGCAGGCTGGTGGACCTCTTGGTGCTTACCTTAGCTTATCTTATGTTTCAAAGAGCCTTTGTATAGGATGACTTGAAACTATGACTTGGTAAAACTTTAGTTCAAATGTGATATAACATATTTCATTGGAACTACTGATTAAACAGCTTTGATACTGTTAGTATGACTTCTCACATCTGCTTTTTTGTAAATTTGAATTGTTCCAATCAATATATTGTATAAGTTTTTATTTTTTAGACCCAAATCTAGCATTTTGGCTTGTGCCTCTGCTCTCTCGCAGCCTTCAATAAATCTGGTTACAACGTAGCTACATTCAGACTGGGTGCTGCTTTTTAGGATACTGCAACCTACCCATCAACATCCATCCCTGCTCACGTCCCACCTTCCTTGGCATCGTCATCCTTAATGGTCTCACTGTATGTGTGTCATGAGCTAGTAACCTTCGGCTTGTTAAGCCCCCACATTGCTTCGTGTTTTGACAGGTTTTGTGAGTTTTGACAATCCTGCCAGTGCCCAGGCTGCCATCCAGGCCATGAATGGCTTCCAGATTGGCATGAAGAGGCTGAAGGTGCAGCTGAAACGGCCGAAGGATGCCAACCGCCCTTACTGAGACATTGCAGGAGCCTCTGGAATCCAGGACTAGTACAGGTAAGACAAGGCAGTAGACAAGGGGCAAGAGAGAGAGCTCAAGCCAAACCAGAAACCACTGGTGTTTTGTGAATTAGACATAGGCATAGTAAACAAAGATGTCTGTGTTTCAGAGTGATATCATAACCTATTCTTGAATATTAACAATGTTTTTTTTTATGTTGTGAGTTAGTGGCACCCACTGAAACCATAATGGGAGTCATTCACAAAGATCTTATCCCAGATATAATTTAGGTCCATGGGATTAACAGCAGAATTCGGAAGTAATGGCGCAATGTGAATCTCTTCCATAGACAATAGATCTACTTTAATTGTAAATCTATGTCATTTGTGCACATTGTATCTACAATAAGAGACAATGGGGGATGTATGTATAATATATACACATTGTATATCTATCAGAAGAAAATGTGAATATATATTCATATGCATAATGTATATATTTATATCATGATATTTTTTATATAATATTAGTAAAACATATAAACAGTATTTATAGATGTAAAATGGAAGAAAAATCTTAAATAATAGAATCTTTGCTTAGTTACAGGTGCCAATAATCCTAAATTAGGAGAGTAACTTTTTCCTTAGGAGCTAATCTGCCACTCCCTCTTCTGTAGTCACTATAAAGCCTCTCCTGTCTCACAAATCATATTAATCTTTATATTTCTACAGAATAGGTTGGTGGGTATGCACATTTTACCACATTTTAGTAGGTAGCTAAATTCATAGCTTCCTTATCACATGTAAATTCAATATACTGTTTTACTCCAGCACAAAAACATGGCAAAGTATTGAAAAGCAATGTGAATACCACAGGAAGTGACTTCTGGGAACAGGAAGTGACATAATTTACTAAAAATAAATATTTTTGACAGGTTGCATCTAGTTGCATTATATTCTTCACTGTTCGGAGTATAAACTATACTTGATAATTCTCTTTAATACAAACATTTACTATTTATTTATGTATTTATTTAACTAAGTGTTTGTGGACTAGACCTGGATAGTAAGACGTCTCTGTTTCAAAGAGATATCTTGCCTGTTTGTGTAAGAAGTGGTCTGTAAAAATAAAATTCTGAATAAATAATCTATTTTCTTATTACACATAAATAAGATTTAATATTTGTTACTTGCCAAACAAAAATAAATGACTGATGATTTAGACTTGTGAGATGTTTGAGTTGTGTATGCTTTAAAAGATTTTTCCAAAAGGTGAAGAAGGACAGATATTTGGTGTGAAGTAGCAAATAAACGTTTTAGGTTGGTCTTGATCTCTTTGTTATGGCGTTCCTCAGCTTTAGAAAGGCCTAGCTTTTGGGGCAAATGGATCAGAAAATGGCGTACTGGTGTCAGTAATGTATTTTGGACAAAACCAAGAGCAGCTAATTTAAATCTCATGAATTTAGATTTTTTTTTTATAAATATGTATATTTAATCTAATGTCTGTGGTTGGACCCATGACACAGCCATGAAAGTAGGAAGGGGTAGTCATCTAAACATGTTGAAAAAGCAGATTTCATTAGTCTTTATTATAACTAATTTTGATCCATATAGCATTTATCCATATAGTGTGGAAATGTTGTAAACTATCTCGCCATCGTAATCATATATTAACTTACTGATCTCATACAACACAGTACTGATATATTATACATGGAGTTAGAGACACTGTAGGATTTCATTTGTTTATTTATTAACAGAGTATTTGAAGAACACTAATTCAGTGCAGATTTTAAAACTTACATTAAAGTTTTTGGGACAAGCAGAGCTGCTCCTCTCCACCCCTATTAGGTGTTCAGGAGTTTATCTGCCCAGGAGGCAAATCACAACTCCTGGGCAGGTAATTTTCCACACCATGGAATCTGATATGAGGTGGAGAGAAACATGACTACTGAAATCGGAAACACTAGGATAAGATCTAGATTCAGTTCTATTGAAAGGTCCGCCACAATGATGTGTAACTTAAAATAGAATTAAATGGAAGTGCAACTTACAATCACCTTCTCATGTGGCAAATAAGTAAGTTGTAAAAAGCTATATTTCAATTATTTTTTCAAGTATTGATTTTATTTTTTAGTAGTTATTAAATTAACAAATTAAATTCTGTTGTATAACCCAGTACAGTGGTGATTTAATGAAGGGACATACAAGATGGTTTAATATGAAGACATAAGTGCATCATTGGTATAGTTAGAAGTTACACGAGATCCATATTATTAATAAACACTGGTGCTGCCCTACTAGATAGATTATAATTAGTACAATAAATTATGTCTCTCTATCAAGATACTGTCTTACATCACTTTATGACCTGTGGTCTAATATTGTGTCTTGTATTTTGACTTTACCTAAAAATTGCAGAAATAATATGTAGTAATTCAAGGGTGTACATGATATATACTGTATATAACTTGCTTTAGACATTCAAATGTGAACACAGATGTACTTTTTATTTACTGTACTACTGTACGCTGGAGGCTTCTATCGCTCTTTTGCCCACCATATTATAAATAATTGTTGTGGTGAACTACCTACTCAAAATTTCCACAACACAAGCTGAGATCCCGCTCCATGCTGATGATAGCCAGTAAGCTTGAAACAGCTGTACATGGATAGGATACTCAGCCTGTGTTTATTCCAACCTTGGCTTTGCATTAAAGCTGTGTAATACAGCATGCATAGGCTTAAAAGAAGCCATGTTTGATGATGGCTACGGAATGAAGAGCGAGGCATTTGTGGGCACATTTGTGTGTCCCAACTCAACTTCCCAGAATGCAGTGTAATAACTGTTTTTCTCGGAACTCTGAGCTGGAAGCAGGTTTTTTAACTTGCTTTAGACTTTCAAATGTGAACACAGATGTACTTTTTACTTACTATATATATATATATATATATATATATATATATATATATATATATATATATATATATATGTGTGTGTGTGTTTGAAAAAGAGCATAATTAGACAGGGAAAAAGTCCTACAACTATTTTTTTAAATTAGGCATACTACATTATGCCTGTGCTGGAACCTGGATGGTATAGGTTGTGGTTGTGTGTGTGAGTGAGGTATTTATATTTCTGGAGAGTAGTACTAGAATCTATGGCTGCAAGCTGCCTCCTTCAGGAGATTTGAAGGGAAAATTGGGATTTGTAAATCTCAATCAGACCCAATTATTTAATAAAAATACTCATAACCTTTCTCTTTTCCCTCACCCTTCCCTCCACTGATGGGTATAACTAAACTTTGAGGAAGTCATGGACATAGTTTTCAAAACTTCAAATTTTCTCTAAAAATAAAAGTTCATGACTAATTCACAAACAATTGCTGTTTTTCTTGAAATACAGTACTGTATGTATAGTATTACATTGAATACATTCTATAAATAATGGTCATAGACTCCATTTTCTGCCCTCCTACTGACCTTTACCAATATATTGTTGAATATTTCATTATTGATTTTGGTGCCCACCCTCCCACCTCCATCGCTGAGCATTGATTGGCATCAGGAATTTATATTCTTCAGTGTCCATTAGATAGTAAGCTCTGCGTCTTTCATGAGAGGCATTCTTTGTATAGAAGAAAATACTACGAGCGACTGTTGTATAGGATCAATGCGATTCCACACCATTAAATCACTCGCTTGTAATAATATAAAGGAGTGATAAACTAACGCTCACAGGAAAATGAGATTGGTGCGTTACGGAGCTCTAGGAAACAGGAAGCACATTGAAAAGACATATGGAGAAATATAGGAGGGCGATTAAGAAACCCACCATCTAAATCACAGCTGACATGATAGATCCTTTAAATATAAGTGTTTGAGTTAGAGTCTGCATTGTGTGCAGTTTGTAGAAGATGGATGAGCGAATCTGGGCTGCTAATTTGAGCCTAAGTGATGAACACCAATCTTCCTCTTCTATCATTATCCACAGTGGTATTTGTTTAACCATTTTGCTGCCAGAGGGTATGGATAAACATTATAAGGCGGTGCTAGCAAATACCGTTGAATGAAATGGACATTTAAATCCCATATTTTCAGTGCTTTATTTTAAGAAATTAACATTAATAACAGTTAAATTGTTTTTAGAAAGCTAAATAATAAGTTTTAATTTCTTACTTATTATATGCAGCCATGTCTGTCTCCATTGTTCCCTATTGGTTATGCTTTATCTTCCTGCATTGTTCAAACAGCTTCTCTCACCTACTTGACAAGAAGCTGTTACTCATAGATAGAGGGAGACCTAATTACAACAATGGAGGTGGATAGAACTACATGTAGGTGCATAAATAAATAGATTATACGTTTAAAGTTTTTTTTTAATTTTTTTATTTAGCTACTAACACATTTTACACATTTTCAATACTATCTCTTAAAAATAGTAACATATCAGACAAGAGTGTGCACTTACATGGTGCTTTTTTGATTAGTCCGCATAGATTTATTGTATTACTTACTTATTACTTGTCTTAAAAAGGACATAAAACCCCATGTATACCGGACAAGACTTGATAATGTGCAGAATGTAAAACAAAACACGTAGATTTATTTTATTAACAACTATATGATATCATGATGGCTGACATTGCTTGTTATTTAAGCAGCTTTGACGTGTGCCTGTGTCCTGATCAGTGTGATGTGGAATCCAAATGAGTTCACCCAGTCTTGTATTTGGCTTACTACCACTGAGTTCATCCCATCTTATATTTAGTTTACCGCAAGTAAGTTTACCTTGTCTTGTATTTGACTTACTCCAAGTGAGTTTACCCCATCTTGTATTTGGCTTACTACAAGTGAGTTTACCCCATCTTGTATTTGGCTTACTACAAGTGAGTTTACCGATCTTGTATTTGGCTTACTAAGTGAATTTACCCCATTGTGTATTTGGCTTACTACAAGTGAGTTAATTTATTCTTATATTTGGCTTACTACAAGTTAGTTTACCCCATCTTGTATTTGGGTTACTACAAGTGGTTTCATTCCATCTTGTATTTGGCTTACTACAAGTAAGTTCATGCCATTTTGTATTTGACTTACTCCAAGTGAGTTCATCCTATTTTGTATTTGACTTACTACTAGTATTTTCGCCCCATCTTGTATTTGGCTTACTACAAGTGAGTTCATTCCATCTTATATTTGGCTTACTACTGGTGAGTTTACCCCATCTTATATTTGGCTTACTACAAGTGAGTTTACCCCCATCTTATATTTGGCTTACTACAAGTGAGTTTACCCCATCTTGTATTTGGCTTACTACAAGTAAGTTTACTCCATCTTGTATTTGGCTTACTACAAATGCGTTCATCACACCTTCTATTTGGCTTACTACAAATGCGTTCATCCCACCTTGTATTTGGCTTACTACAAGTGAGTTTACCCCATCTTGTATTTGGCTTACTAAAAGTGAGTTCATTACATCTTGTATTTGGCTTACTACTGGTAAGTTTCTCGCATCTTGTATTTGGTTAACTACAAATGAGTTCATTCCATCTTGTATTTGTCTGACTACAAGTGAGTTCATTCCATCTTGTATTTGGCTAACTACAAGTTAGTTTACCCCATCTTGTATTTGGCTTACTAGATTGTGTTATTTTTACATAAGGGTTTTGAGAAGCCAAGGTATTTTTTGTATAATAATGAATTTATTGCAGAACAATTGTATATTATATACATATGTTATAAATATAATACATATATTTACACTTATTCTAAATACACTTAACAATTCATCTCAATATATTTTTTATGTGCTTGCCAAACTGACTATTCAACCATATAAATCCATTATTATAGGAGATATTAAGGCAGAAATCTCAGCTATATTAATTACTGAAGATTTTTTTTTATTCTGTTTATAAAGCTACCCAAAAACAACAATATTTGAAACCACTGAGAGATAATGTAGTTATCATTAAATATCTATCACTGGGCCTGATTGGTATTGCTCTGGTTAATATGTAAAACTGAATATTTAATTTACCAGTTCTTTATCCAATATACTATTAACTACAGGATAGTCCCATCTAAACTAGTAAGATTATGTCCACAACACCTAAAAGGCATTTGTAAACCTGAATCAATGATTTATCTTACCATCTGTCATTGACCATATAGATGCGTATGATAGATAAAATATAGTCCATATTGCTTTCCTTTTTCTGTATACCTAGTAAAGTCCATGCTTATTTATGCCAGATATGCTTAATGTCCTTTATTGTCCATGCCACTTCTTTTGGAAGATTTGCCACTTATCTACCACCCATATCTCCCATTTTGCCTCAGGCCTAATCAGGTCTTCCCTTATATGTCACCCCAACATATACATGTCATGTATTTATTAAAGTCTAGATATTTTTTCTTATATATTGCTTACAGATACAATATTGTCCATTGAAGTTGTTGGTGTGTGTATCTATCTAGGCATTAAATGTATTGAACCAATTTTGATTGGTAGCTCATATCATGTTGTTCAGTCGTGTCCGGCTGTCCTTGGGCCTATAGACCGCAGCACGCCAGGCACATTTATGTCTCTGGTTGAGCATATTCATAAGATTTTCTTGGCAAAGATACTTGAGTGGGTGCCAGTTCCTTCTTCAGTGGATTTGTCCTATGACCTGCCCATTTTGGTTGACCCTACATGGTAAATCTCACAGCTTCATTGAGGTACACAAGCCCCTTCATCATAATAAAATACACAAGCCCGTTCACCACGACAAGCCCCTTCTCCATGACAGAGATCCAGAAGATGTTCCTCATACCATACCCCTACTCAATTCCCTCTTCCCTTGACTACTCCACTTCACCAATGTATAAAATATATTAGAAAAACAAAAAGCAGTCATGGGTCTTAACGTTTCCTGGTTCAAGTTGTATTTTTGTGGTTCAAGTTTTACCTATTTTGTGGCAGGTTTTGCCTCTTTATTTTGTCTTCTAGGCCTTAGCCTTGTTGGCCGATTTCTAAACACACCTGTAGTATAGGAGTCTGCCATAGCGTGAAAACAGCAGCCATTGCGCATGGGCATTGGTGGCAGTGCTGGACGTCTGCCAGGCCATTTTACTTCTGGTTTAAACAAACAAACATGAAATGAGTTCTGTGAGCGCTCATTATTTGTACCAAGGATAACAAGAGCGACTGCAGGGAGTGGGGCTGGAACAATGTCACTGACGGCAAATGATAACGATGCCATATTTCTGCATCCCGCTCTGAGCACGAGATTGTTTTTTAATGAGCGCAAACTGCCTCCCTGTCACGACTGTGTGCAAGTCGCCACGTCTGCCTGTTCTGCAAAGTGCAGGGCCCTGGTCCTCCATCAAAATAATCCAATTTAAAGAAATGATTCATATTAGTGAATGCATCTGTCTGAGGCCAAAGCAGAGCCTGCGCGTTAGTTTAATAAATGATCTTCATTAAATTCAGCTGAAAATATAATCTGGGGAGAGACGAATGGTGAAAGCATAGCAAAGAATAAGCAAAAGGAGTTAGCAGCCCAGAGTGGTTATTTGTTCTGCACAGGGCTCCAAACTGGTCCTCGTTTGCTGAAATTTTAATTTTGTTATGAAGACACCAAATCCATCAGAGGAAGCAGGCAGAGTCATTGCTTGTTACTGTCATATTCTAGTACAATTGCTCTTTTTTGTGTTTGTGTAACCTCTTCTATGTCTGAATGCGAGGCGCTCAGAACAAATGTCTTACTAAAAAGTTTTTGTAAACTTTTTCTAATCATTCTTCAATATAATCAATCAAAGCAAAAGTGGTGCATTGTGGTGCCCATGAATAGGTGGAATTTCAGTATAAAGTTAATATGCAACAATATCTGTGATTTTTTTTAGATTATCACTCACTAATTAGAATACTGTATAGTATAATGGGTGTTGCATATAATTATTATAATTACTTGAATTATAAAGCAGGTTCAGAGTTGTATATGCTACGAAGAAGACGAATGTCTGGCTTCCTTATTAGTAATAGCAGAATTCTCCGTTAGCTTTACCAACAATAAGATGTGTTTTGTTATTACACAAATGGCAAGACATCAAATTATTGAAAATCAGCCCAAAGGATTTTTATTATTATTATTATTATTATTATTATTATTATTATTATCCTTTATTTGTAACACACCAACATCTTGTACAGGTTAAGTACAAGGCCAAAACAATATTAACACGTAGCAAAAACATGGAGGATCTTTAAGCTTAAAATCTAACATACACAGTGCTTGTTCCCGACACAAGATTGAAAACTCTCAAACTTACAATCTAAGGGTTTGGGTGTGGTACAGGAGGGTGATAGAGGTGTTGTGCATATTAAGGCTGATGGTGATAAGCTTCTTTAAACTAATGCATTTAGTGAGTTTTTAAAGGTTTATGAAGCAGGAGACAGTTTGGTGGAGCAAGGCAAGGAGTTCCAGAGAATAGGGGCAGCATGAGTAAAGTTCTGAAGGCGGCGTGAGAGGAGGTGACAAGAGAGGGGGATAGAAGAAGGTCATTAGCAGTGAAGAGGGTGGTTTGGGGACTATTTTGAGATAAGACCAGATATATGAAGGTGCATTATTGTTGGGGGCTTTATACGTTAGGGTCATGGTTTTATATTTTATTCTGGAGACTATGGGAAGCCAGTGGAGACTGACAGAGAGGAGCTACAGACGTGGAGCGCTGTGTACGGTAGATGAGTCTAGCAGAGGTGTCATTATGTGTTGGAGTGGTGATAAGCGGGTGATGGGGAGACCAGCAAGGAGTGAGTTGCAGTAGGCAAGACGAGATATGATGAGAGAATGTATTAGTATGTTAGCTGTGTCTTGTGTAAGATAGTCACATATTTTGGAGATGTTTCTAAGTGAAAAAGACAAGATCTTGTTAGTGATTTTGTATTAGAAATGAGGACTAAATCAGAAATGTAGTTTTGGAGTATAAAAGTTATGTTAATTTATTGTGAAACTGTCTATTTACTGGCAAACAAGTGGTTTATGTATCCACACAACCCACGTTATTTTGAATTTATATAATTATCATATATGGCATTAGTAAAGTAGAATATTTCTGGCATAGTTAGTTCCACAATATATGACGTTGAATAGCAACACAGCATATTATGCTAATATACACTTTGTAGTCTTACTATAAATTCATAAATCATTATATAGGTGGTCCCTGACTTACAGATGACCCATACTTAAGAACGGGCTCCCAAGGCTTTTTGTATGAGTTTGTTTTTATGTTCTGTTTGTTTGAATTAAAAGAACGAGCACACTAGTTTCTGTAAATTATTATTATTATTATTATTATTATTATTATTATTATTATTATTATTATTACAGTATTAGACTGTCATTATTACAACAACATATGAGCCATTATAGTATTATTATTATTAATAATAATAATAATAATAATAATAATTATAAAAATACAATAATGGCTCATATGTTGTAATAATTTATAAAGTGCCAATATAATTGTAACACTATTTACAATGTGACCGTAAAATAAAATGGAACAGTAAATACAATCAGGTAAGTTATACATTATGTAGAAAATTCAAAGCCAATACAATCCCATCATGCATTAGACAAATTAATGAGAGAAAACTGAGATGTCCTATTTGGAGATTTATCTAGACAGAGCAGAATATATAGGGATGGACAATGGTTTTAGTTTATTGGGTTCATCTATACGTGTCAGATTCAAGGCATCGTTTAGTTTGGATTAATATAATTTAGATTAGTAAAATATGTATGAATTACACAAGGTGATTGAGTTTATGGTATTGTAGATGTAGCAAAATTGCAAGATTTTTGTTACAACAGAGATTCTTAATAACCACTGCTATTACAATAACCTGATTATTGTTGTATGTCCAAATGGTCATTCCAATATACACCAAGCCTCATGTTCAATCAGATGAAGCCTGTTTTTTGGTCGTTGCCCTTGGGCTTCCTGAATACTTATTGTACAGAAACCCACATTGAGGTCTAGATAATAGTGTACATTTTATGTTTTTATTAAATATGATAAGTATTTCTAAAAGTGATATTCCTAGATTTTTTATAAGAATAGAAACTGTAGATCTCTCAATTGCTCGACTCACTATATTTAGTAACTCTAAGAGACTCATGAGTTCAAGGAGTCTTCATAACTGTAGGCTTTCTATTTTTGCCCTATGGATCAAGGTTTTTTTATTTGAGTATGATAGTTCAAAACAGCCCACTGTGTTCATCTGAGAAGTCAGAGGTCTTACCCTGAGCTGACATTTCCATTATATATATATATATATATATTTATTAGTCATGTTGTTTTCTCTTCTATATTTAACCCAAGGCAGTCATGTTCTACCCTTTGTCTTCAAAAAGGCAGTTCAGATGTTCATTTTCATAAGGTTATCCATTGACGTGAACTCTTAACCTAGGTTATGGTACTGGTGTCTAGGTTGTGGTACTGGAGAAAATATGAAGCAGTTCTCTTAATTAAACATATAAAAGAAAATAAAGTTGCCAACTGACCATTCTCCTATGACTGAGATATGGAAATCAAGATAGATTTTGGTGTATCGAAAATCAGGCAATTATTTTAAGGATAAAAACATAGATTTGATGGTGGATAAGAATCAAATTGTCCACTAGTCTACCAATTAATTGGGCAGAATGAGATAGTAAGAGAGAATGTGAAAGAGGAGAAGAGAGAATAGGTTAAGGATGAAGGGTGAGTGGGGAATCACAAAGCTTTTTCTGGGGTCCCGTTACACAACTTTTCCTCTATCTGGGTTTTCTTTCCAAGTTTGTAAATATTAATTGTTTTAAAGTATTATTGTGGTGCATGATCTTCTAGTTTCTACTTGTTTCTGCATCAATATATAAAATCATTTTTTTGAAATTAAAATACTATTGAGCCCAACCATCATCAAATTGACAATCATTTAACAAATAACAAAAACCTTAATTTTGCTGCCAAATTGGAAATGGTCAAACTATTTTATGTATAACTAAGTATCATAAAATACTAAAAATACATGTTGAAAAATGTCAAAGGTCTTAAGCAAAAAATCAATTGGTTTTCTGAATATGTTTTTAATGTAACTTTATCTGAAAGTTTTGTAAGAACTGGATCCATACTGTAGGTCTCTCAGCTCATCGGTGCTTAATATTCAGGAACAGAATTCAACCCTAAGTTCAAGGAGAAATCATAACTGAAGGCTTCAAACATAGAATCCTCATCTCCAACAAAATATATCAAAATTATAATTCCCTAAATTTTGAATTTTATTGAAAGGAAACTTGCAAAGACATGGATTATAACCCAATTAGAAGTCTTTAAAATAGGCAAACTTTGATTGCAACCCTAGAAGTGAAATATTTTCGACAATAATTATTCAGAATGGTCCACTGACTTAATTTCAGAACATAACATTTCTCTCCCAGAATATATTTAATAATGTATGTTATTTTTCCAGATTCCCATTTGAAACCCATTTGAAAAGTGCTTAACAACAAAGCAATCATGTCCCATGTTTTGTCTTCAAAAGAATATTGTGTCAGACACGAGAAGAATTGTTCATCTTGATAAGGTCAGGAGGTGTCGTGAACCCTTAACCTTTGTTATGGCACTGGGGTCTTGGTAGAGGAATGAAGCAACAGCCTCAATTAAATTCAGATGATTTGAGATTGGAGAGTATATTCTGTAATATGTCACCGGCAGTTCTCCAGTGACTGTACACATGGCTAGCAACATGAGAACAAAATGTGCATAGAGGAAGAATTGTAGATAACAAAAAAATAAAAATGAATAGAAATAGCATGTGTTAACCTTTTATTGAGTATTTTTAGCCTACACTTCTATCATATCCAACATTATTTAATACTAGAATTACAGATGGCTTAAATATACTTTCAGTATTTGTACTTTTATTACTAGTTAAGTAAACAACTTATTATAAGTATCATTCACATTGTGATATCACAATGAAGAAAACTCCAAAAGTCTGTTTTAACATATCCATCTATGTTATTATTATTATTATTATCTTTATTTGTAATGCACCAACATATTCCGTAGCGCTGTACATGGGGTTTAGTACATGGCAAAAACAGAATTAACACCTTACAAAGAATGGAGGGCCCTGTTTTTGAACTTAGAATCAAATGTACATAGTGCTTGTTTCCAAGGCACCGACACAAGATTGAAAACTCTCAAACTTACAATCCAAAGGGTTTAGGTGTGATACAAGAGGGTGACAAATGCAAGATGGCGGTGTGAAAACAATTTGTTTAGTCAAGTGGAGGTGTCTGTGTGTTGTAGTGTAGATTGTGGGTGTATGTGTTACTAAGCTGTGGAGTGTGCAGTTGTGCTTATTAAGGCTGAAGGTGATAAGCTTTCTTAAACAAATGTGTTTTTAGTGATTTTTTTTAAGGTTTTGAGGCAGGAAGATGGTCTAGTGGAGCAAGGTAAGGAGTTCTAGATAGTAGGGACAAGATGAGAAAAGTCTTGTAGGCATGAGTGAGAGGAGGTGATGAGAGTGGAGGAAAGAAGAAGGTCATTAGCAGAATGAAGGGGGTTGTTGAAAGAGTATTTTGAAACACGAGCAGAGATATAATGGGGTGCACTGTTGTTGAGGGCTTTATATGTTAGGGTCATGATTTTAGATTTGATTCTGGAGGAGCTGCAGACACTGAGCGTTTAGTATGGTGGATGAGTCTAGCGGAGGCGTTCAATATGGATTGGAGTGGAGACAAACGAGAGATGGGAGGCCAGCAAGGAGGGAATTGCAGTAGTCGAGTAGCGATATAATGAGAGAGTGTATTATAATTCTAGCTGTGTCTTCTGTAAGATAGTGGCACATTTTTAGAGATGTTTTTTAGGTGAAACTGACTTTTTTTATTATTGAACCCCAAGACACTGGGCCTGGGAGGTGGGAGCGATGATGGCGTTGTCAACAGATATATATGAGGAGTGAAAGCTTTAGTAGAGGGATGGGAGATAAGGAGTTCAGTCTTAGATATGTTGAGTTTGAGTTGACAGCAGACATCCAGGAGGATATGCTAGAGGCGATTCAGACCTTCTGCTCTTTCAGAAATAGGTTAGTGATTTTAAGTACCCAAACATTTTGTATTCTCAGAATGTGGAGTAAGATTTTAACTAAAACCACATTTGTACATAACTTAAAGGGCCACAAAAGTTCAATATATAGTCCAATAAAGTATTTAATTTCTTAATCATTACATGCTCTTATGCTACAGCCATGGTTGTTTGTTAGCCTGGCTGGTCATCTCAGAGGGTTCATGGATGAAGAAAAGGTTCTAGTTGCTTGTTTTGTAAAGTGTTCCTTAATTCCATCATGTTCAATAGAATTGAGTGGAAACCATACCTATATCCAAGCTTTCATGCCAGGTGAATAAACAAAGCTATGGCAGCCCACTACAATATAATTGCAATGTAACAATGGACTAGAATGGCATATTTGGCAATGTCCTGGAAGGGTTATTGGCCACTTTTCAAAGCGCTCATCCATTTGAAACGTGGGAATAGGAGTATTCCATATACCCCCTTCTCGTCATCATCCCATCATGGATACATGCATTTCCAGTTCCTGTGACATAAACATTGCACAGGCATGGAGAGAAACTGCACACTAACTTGCTTAGACTGCAAGACTGAGAAATCCACCAATTCATTAATTTAAATGTTCTACCAACCACCCTGCCCCTTAGAAGCCAATACTATAGTTTTACTATACAGGTGACCCTCAGTTCCTCAAACCACCCTCGTAAGGAGCACTAACAAAAGGTAGTGAAGATTTCAACTGTGATATAATTAGTCAAGACTTACCAAAACAGCCTAATCAGTTTTATCACAGTTGAAATCATTCACTTCTTTTCAGAAGTCATCAGGACAGTGGATGAGATGGCACTGGCCATTAATGAAGTAAACTGTGTTTTTAAATGATATTTTATGGCTTAAGCTTTGCTGCTGTATGTTTTATGTTAATCAATACTCAAAATAGGTTTAACTTAAAAAGTTGGTACGCTGGTCCTTAAGTAAGTGATGTCAGTGTGCACATCAGTATTTGCCTTTTCAAACGTAAATGCAAGATGTTCAGAGCTAGACTACAGAATAAATCACTTAGTGTCTGACTGCTCTTTCTTATGTTGCCTACAGCTATCCCTGCCAGGGAAGTGTACATCAGAGATCTATACAGCAAGACCTGTATACATCACCATCTGTCCTCACAATCTTGGTAGCAATGAGAAAGAATTGATCTCTTTCCTTGCAAGCTTCCAGTATTGATTGTTCTGTGGATGCTTGTTGTCTGTGAGCTTTTCTTATTTGGAGTAGCAGATCTGTGAAATGGTTTATTTCTGAGCTGTCTGACTCTCTATTCTTAAGGACTGATTAATGTCCAGTGTCCGTGATGGTTTGTAGTGCCGCCATATTGTTCCTGAGCCAGATTGGGTTTATTTCACTTGTGCGAAGCACCATACATCACCTGTATGCAATGTTTGGCATATATTGCATTGGCACATCACATATACAGAGCTTAAATAACAATAATTAATAATACTCATTAGAATTATTTTCTTTTCTTCATTTCTGTAGTTCTGTTGCCAGGAAATAAATATACAGAACAAACAACAATGACATACAGAGACAATAGAAACATATTGGTCCCAACCACTTGGAACTCTTTAAAAAAGCATGATTTAATGGGTAACCACTTTTTAAAATTCATTACTATTTATTTATCTAGCTGGTCAGATGGAAGGGGTCTTGGATACAAATGTTCCTATCCATAGTCCATTGAGTAGACCAGGGCAGTTACTACTACTATTCCTTGGCAGGGCGATGGCAATTTAAGGTAGCCTTCTACCACCTGTTGGGCCTAGCCAGACATACCACTCATGACAGCCCCACCACTTCATACAACCACATATAATAGCTACAAATTATAATCTGATTCTTAACTTTCTAAAAAAAAGTTTTTTTTCCTATTAAAGCATAATTCTTGGGACTTCAGTGTTGCATACATGTATACAATCTTGGTAAAAATAATAGTATTAGGTTATACATTGTACTATCCAGTTTTATGTAAGATAAATAATCCTGGTCAAAGGTGCTCTTTTCACTAAGTGGCATATTAGTATACTGACTTGGTGATAATTATAAGCCTATGGTGAGGCTTAAGTAATCCAAATCTTTAGACAGATTGAATAGGCAGTTTAGATGTATTTTTCGGGTTTTTTTTGCTATCAAATCTACCTTTCTGTGTTATGAGATGGGAACCAACTGCATGCAATGGATCATATTATAGGGGAGATCCCATGTTACTAGGACGTGAAAGTGTTGTATGGGTGTCAGATGTGGATGAACTAATCATAGTACATTTTTTAAAGGTTTGCTTTAGATCCAACCAATCTAGATGGTGACTTTTAAATATGGTGAGGCAGCCTAGTGTATCCATGTGAGTAGAGAAAGGTTATAAGTAAGTATCATGTATTTTGAGGTCTGAGCAGATTATATTTGGTAAATTGTACAAATGAGTGTAGTAGGGTGAAGTCATTTTTAGAGTCAATGAAGATAGATGAGTGACAAATATATTAGCTTCATGTTTTTATACCGATGTCATCATAACCAGTATTTTGGTAATCTGAATGTCGATTGACCATAACGTCATACCTTTTTGCTCTTTTATTTTCCTTCTATTCTTGTTTATTTCTTGTTTTTTTTTTTTATGTTGTTTTTAATTCTATCTTTTGTGGACCAAACATTTAGTGTTGTGGAGAGCTATACTATCTATTGTTGAAGATGTTATAAACATGTCACAATACGAGATTTAAAGAAATAGTTTTGAGCTTTATAAATATGGTAATGTTTGAATTAATTAAAATACTAAATACGTTTGTCTGACAGTACGTCTTGAGTGGAGACAAAAAGGGCAAGGGGAATGACACTGGAGGAGATTTTAATAGATTATTCATTAAAACAGTCAACTGATGATATCACTTTTTCTTTGAAGGAATAGCATTTAAATATTACCTGACTGTATTTCACTTTAAAGGACCACTGTACTATACAAATAATGGCTGTTAAAATGATAGTATATGCATAAGTATACTTTATTTACAATGTTTGAACTTAGTAATGCTAGTAGGTATTATTTAAAGCTCTTACCTTTATAGGTTTCTGGCCAACATGCTTTGCCGCTTAGCTACACCCCTTTTGCATATTTAGAGGTGGGACAGCTGTAGCAGACTTCCTACAGTGTGCTCTGGGATTTGAGGAAAGCTCTATTACTATTAGCATTACAATCTTTAAACATTATGAATCAAGTATGTGTGTACTTTCATTTTAACAGCCATTATTTTATAGTACAGTGGTCCTTTAAGCTCAATCTCGTATTCTATAATGTTGTAAAAGTATCTTAACTATAGAAGATAAAGCAGGGGACTTTGTATGAAGGTGGCCTATAGCCTAAACCTCAACAGAGAAGACCTGAAATGCCATATTGTGAGAAAAACAATACAAATACTGGTGCATACTGGTAAAATTATGCATTAAAGTGGTATCCATTCATCAAGAAGGTAGTGTTGTAAATCCCATTATGATTAAGTGTATGGATTCCACTCAGATGCAAATTCTCTGCCGGTTTAGTACTTCATACATATTTCTCTAAATGCTGAAATAATCAACCTGGTTGGAAATGTGTATTGTAGACCATACAAGACTATGTTTGTAATGTCATGCAATAGAAGCATGGGTTTCTGATCAATCACCAAGAAATGTTTCCATTCTTGTTCTCTGTTTATCATGCTTCCATAACTATGTGTGTCCCTTTGCTGAGCCTTTCTAATTCTCTTTTTACTTTTTTCCTTTATTTCATTTTGCTGTTGCTTTACCATCCATCGCCTGCCTCCATCGCAGTTGTCCAACTGATCTGTGGGTGCTGCTTTTATTTCTCTTCCCTCTCCCCTCACTCTTTCCTCCCCGTTCCAAAGAAAGAGCAACGAACAAAACCAAACACGCACACACCAAAAAAAAATTATTTTCTTCTTTTGTCATTCAACCAAATCCCAACCAAACCAGACCCAACATGGTCTCGCGCCGAAAAAGTTCACGTAATGACGTGAGAACGGAGAAAAGAGCCCCCAGTCCGTAAGTTCAATCAACTAGAAGTTGAAATTGTGAAATGATGGCGTCATGTAACAAGCTAATGAAATGGTTGCATGACACGCCGTTAAGTTTTGTGGAGGTGCCGTGGTTGAAGCATTATTTCTTGGATGTTGTATCAGTTGATGATTGGCCAGTCATGATCACATGTGCCTTTTTTTGTTGTTTTTTATTATTTGTCTCTTTTGTGCTGCCACAAGTTTTTGCTGTGCTCATTCTGTTTCTTGGTGCTTGCAGTGGTATTCTGTTCTTTAATTTATTTGTCTAGCGTTGTTTTTATGCTTCTTTGGTGTCATGTTCAGTAGATGGTAAAATCAAAACATGGATTTGTGATTCTGAGACAACTATATGTAAGAAAAAGCTCAAAACTCAAAGAACAAGAAAAATGTTGTGGTTGATTATTTTGCACTTGACAATATTGTGGTTTTGGTATATATTTATATATTTTTATATATTTATGGAGACTTTGGGGCCTTTTTCAATTGACTTGATCTTTCTGTTTTAGGAAACCATGAACTACACAATGATTTTTTATCAAAGTAACACTAAACAATATGTTCTATTTAATTCAGTTCAGGCTCCACAATATTAGCTAAATTTCAAATATCACGTCTTTTGGTTAAAGTTGCAGTCCCACATTGTGCAAAAAATAAGGACACTTTTTCATGATATATAGAATATAAAATATATATCCTATATATCATATTGATAATGTCCCAGAAATCAATACTTTCAGCAATTAAGAAATATTTAATTTTATTTGCCATTCTTGTCTGGAATATAGATACGTTGACAGTCGCTAAAGAAATCACTCAAAAGTATGCAGTTTGTAAGACAAGACAAGTTTGTAAAATAAAATATAATACAATTCTGGTTGGTCATTTTTGAAATCAGTACTAGAACCGTAATTAAATGGCAGATTGTCAAACATTTCCAATGTTTAACATTTATATGAATTTCCACAACATTAACAGCACTATATCTGGAAAAAAAATAAAAATCACAAAAGAAATTGTCATCTCAAACTCAATAGTTCACATACATTGGAAAATATCCATATTTGCTTTCTGCTATCTTTAGTGCCTAACATTTCTAGATAATATACTTTGTAATGGGGAAAATATACTTTGAAGAAAATTACAAAAAGGCATACAAAAGCAGAAAAGAAGAGATTCAAATAAAAAAACACTTAAAATTATATTTTCCTGTTTGATTATAGAATAAAAAAAATCTATAACTGAAATAATCTATTATATTCGTTAGTGTCAAATAAATGGGGTCCGATTTAGTTTATTTACTGGTGGTTTGGAGGTGTGGATTATTATTCCAAATGTTGACACCACTTGCCTCCACCTAAATTCAACAACATACAAGCATTAATGATCATCCCAAACTGTGTCACCATTAGTCTTTATGTAAAAATCCAACAATACAAAAAATGATATACATTGGAGACTTTGGTGATTACCTCAAGTTTGGACACCACTTACTTCCAACTAAGTTCAATAAAACAAAGCCATTGGCTTATTTAGTAGATGTTGATGATTTGAACAGCACTTTTTCCTTATTTAAATTAAAAATATTTTTTTTTTGGGAAATATAGCAATATTTTGTAATCAGGTGAGTGTAGTTGGAAATCCATACCTGGTTGAGTGGGACTGGAACTTTAAACAAATTTAAAAAATGTACTAACAAAAATTAATAACTATCTGTATTTGCAACTGAAAAAGGGTCCTTGAGAAGTGTTTTTCTTTGTTTCTATTATTTTTTGGTGTTGTAATTGTTTTAAACTGCTGTGTATGGGTTGCTATCTGTTGAAGCAACAGTGTTGAAAACCTGCCAGCATGGATTGATAGTCCGCATGACCAGCCCACTAGAGTGGATCCTCTCAGCTCCAGTTTCTTGATGTAATAAATCAAAGGGTGTTCAGAGAGAACCTGCTTGCTTGCAAGAGATAAGGGTTTCATTTGCTAATCTGTAGTGATTAGGCATTCAGCTAAAATGCCAAGCTTAACCTGATCATGATTACACAGTTTAAAAAAAAATCAACTTTCCTTTATTATGATCATTACAGTTACATTTAATTAACTTAAAAATCCAATAATCACTCTACTCTTTGGAAATTCAATTTCTTTTTCTTTTTTGGTGAAAAAAACTATTTCACATTTTTAATGTATGACAAAACAACTAGGGCAGAAAGTCCACACATATTTTGCTTCAACAATTATTGTGTCTTTATATAACAGTCTATTTAACATTTCACAGGGAAATAACACTAATTTTTAAACTAATAAATCATCTGCATATCAGTCACTAAATGATCACGATTTCATCCTTTGCCCTAGAAATTGATCTCTTAGAATATTTTGTTCAATTAATGAGAATGTAAGATCACAAACTAATTATTAGCATCCCATAAATATATATCTTGTATATAGTACTGTATATTAACATGTTAATTTCTATTTTAATCTCAGTGAGTTTGATTGAGGTTCGAGAATGGTTCCCCATCCTCATTCAAACTCTGGATGATGGAACATAAAGATGGTGATGAATTCAACAAGGATTCTCCTCTAAGATACAACAATTATTTAGTGTAGTTTGGATGAAAAATCACTGGTCGACGTCATATGTGGCGGTTGACTCAAGAGTCCAAACACAAAATGTTAATGCCAAAGGTGCTACATTGGTTCATTTCGACCGATTCCACAATAATCATATAACAAAATAAATTTTGACTCCATAATTCCAGTGTTTTGTATCCTTTTTGTTATGGTTAAATTCCTATAAAACCAGACTATTTATATTTGTGTCAGTGCGGGAGATCCTTGATGAATGATTTTGTCATGGCCTGAGCTACCACATTTAAAACACACATTTTTTATTCATTTAAGGGCAGGAATTTATTGTTTTTTTCCCTTTGTAATTGCTAAACTTGTGACTGTTTTCTCTTTTTCTCTTTATTCTACCTCCAGGGCAGGAACAGAATTGGCCGTGTTCTTACAATTCAACATACATATATAAATATATATGATCGAGAAGCGCTGGATCACAACTTTGACATATCAGCAAAGTATCAATCGTGCTGAAGACTTTTCTCTCTTTGATTGTTAAGACTGTAATATTTCTTCAATGAAAAGTATCACGTCTGCTTGCGTGGAAGAGAACTCAAGTCGGAAATATAAGACAGGATCAAGATCAATCGAGATTTCCGAATAGACACTGATAATACCACAAAAAAAGGCTTTTTCTTCTGACAGGAAACCTGAAATCTGACAAGGAGTGCCTGGCTGCCATCATGAATTCTGTTGCCATGGTAACCCCATAGCAACAAGTACTAGAAGCATCGTATTTGTCATTCCTTAGCTGTTTAGGGACCAAAGGACCAAACTTTTTATCGCAGACTTGTAGCTGTATGTAAAATATGGAATTAACTTCCTACTTCTCTACTGTTCTTAAAACAGGCAGAGAGCAATTATATGAAATATGTAAAAATAAAAAAATGCTTAAAATGCTTTTAAAACGGCAAGATAATAGTTATTTGATACTATGGAAGGTTCTTTGGTTACATTAATTCAATTATGAAAATTTCCTATGGTTTTCTGTATATTATGTAAGGAGTAAGTCATTAGAGATTTAAGGAAGGAGAGCTATTAAAAAAAAAAAGAAAATTAAAAAAAGGAACTAAAAATGGAAAAAGAACAAAAAAATAAAAAAATATATAAAATAAAATAAAAAAAATAAAGGTTTAAACACATTAGAAAGATGGATGTAGTGGAAAAAGGGTTGTAAATGCTTCTAACTATTCCCATTTAAAATCCTAATAGTTGTACAGAATTTAACAGAAAAGTTTAACATACCTATATAATAGAAATAAAAATTAGAGAGCAAAAAAAACTTTTAAAAAAATGCAAAAAAAAAAAAATTTAAATAGACGTTAGCGATATTGCTAAGAGAAAGATGTTGTAGAACTGTAATTTTTTGTAGAGTTTAGACTAAGCATAAAATCTTACTCTTTGCCAATTGCATTATGTATTGAGGAGGATATGAGAGGCTATAAAGGCAGCTTTTAACTGCAAGCATTCCACCTATTAAAAAAAACTTGACTCTTGTAAACGATGCAATGAAATAATAAAGTTACAGCAGCTAATGTCTTTTTATCAGTTAGTTTTAACTTGAAGAATGACACGGCTCTTGCTTCATATCTTCGTAACCTGCTATTTGCTAATCTTCCCATCATCCTCTGCTTTAGTAGTTTCCATATTTGTTCTAGACCTTCAGGGCAAAAGTTAGCCTAGAACCTTAATATTAAAAAAAAATATTTAAAAAAAAATATACAATCTTTGAAGAATTTCTGAAACTGTTTACAAGGAATTTTGAAAAACAGGGGATGTTTAAAATGATGCTGGCTCTGTTTTTCTGTAAATAAATTTGCATATTTTGTAGGACTTTTAATTGTAATGATAGAGAAAAAAACAAGGAAAACTATTTAAATGAAAGCACGATATTTATCTTTGGTAATTGACTTTAGAGCAGTTTAAAAAATAAGATGTTGCTTTAGAATAAAAAACTCAGATTCAGAAAAAAAATCAATAAACTATTTAAGAACACATATATTTTAAAAGATATCATATTTATTCTAATTTATTTCCACTTTATGAATTATTGCTTTTTATCTTCTTGCTTTGTTCTCACTCATTTTAGTTGAACTAAATGAGTGCAATGATCATGTTTTAATTTTATTTAAAATACATACATATATATAAAACAAAAATATATATATGGAAGATTCTTAAAGTGTTATCTTGGGATTAATTATGCTTTGTTTTCTTATTCCAATTTCCTAATGGGCTGTAAACCCTTTCACTGCTGGAGGGGCCAGTAACGTCACCTTGTAGCCTTCTCCTGCTTTCAATGGGTCAAGAAGAGTCCTCAATCCTTATTTCATTGCCTAGTTCATTGAACTCTTTTCCCATAATGTTGCAGACCCCTCTTGCATTGGAAGGGTTATTTTTCTCTAAGTTTCTTGCATTTATTCCTTAGTGCTTTGCCCAAATATTTTTATCTCTGAAGTGAACACTTTCCCTCCTCTTTAATTTTCCTTTCTTGCTCTATCTTCAGAATTGTCCTCATTTCCTACTCTCTCTCTATCTCTTTATCTTTATTCCTTTTCTTCCTGCTGTTAGTAAGTACAGGTGTGTACAGCAGCTGCATTTCCGTCCAACTGCTCTTTTCACTCTCAATTACCTAAAAAAGAATTCTCCTTGTAATCTTCTGTAATTATTGAATGACGCTTTTCAGCTTAGCCCTAAATAAAGCACAGTTTAAAAAAAATATACATCAATTGCTTTGTTGTACTTGGCCTATTTCCAGTAATGTGTCGATAACGTCATGTGGTTTTTAGTTAAATTTAATTTGGTTGGTGATCATACTTTATAGTAACTGGGTCCAGACATTAAATTCCAACCATCTTCCATCCAGTGTTTCTCTAAGATTTTTTAAAACTGTAATTTGTAATTATATTTGTCTTAAAAAAATGTCATTTTGGATCCCTTAATACAAGGTCAAGAAGTCCATCCACAAAGTTCATCTAAATATCATGGAGACCACCTAATGATGATACCATATATTTTTCTTAGCTGAATATTAAGGGTCACCATGGTAGACAAATTGATTCCTAATATGGTTGAGATGGTGGCAACATAAGTTGAACAAAAAAATTTGGCTTGAAGAGTCTTGGGATATTTACTGGTTTACAATCAGCTCTCTGTTCCCCCTCCCACCTTGCACATCATTTTCGGGTATATTCTCAAGGGCTATGAATGAAAATAAACCATGGATCTGCTTCTTAGACTTTGTGAAAATTAGTGAATCTGGTGGTTTATGTGCATCGTGGCTATCTTATAGTTCTTGTGACTCATACCTTCTCTAGATTCACTAAGCCAACATTTGACAGCCAATTTTGCAGAATAACCCTTTTAGATGAATGGACCACAAAAATCAGGGTGGAAAATAATGTTTATTAGTCAAAAATTGGATTAAGAAAGCTGGAACTGTTATTCATTGTATTCTAGATGTATGCTGTCTTTAAAAGCAGAGAGTGGTGGTGTAGTTGTAAGTGTTCTGTTTCAAATATTTTTTCGCTGGTAAGTCTTAGGTTTGATTTCCCTGCCTTCCACTTGTTTTATTTTTGTTAACCAATGTACTTACCATATTTATTTATATAAATTAATCATATATGTGTTAATAAATACATTAGTCAATACAAAAAGCAGGTGGAAGGCATTAGATTAGAACAAATAACTTAACAATAAAAAAATGTAAATTGCTAAAAAGCAAGTTAGGTTATTTGAACTATATATATATATATATATATATATATATATATATATATATATATATATATATTGACTAATTGTGTGAGCTTCATTATTTAAAATGTATATAACTATATAAAATGTATATAACTAAATATATAACTCCATAAATGTAGCATCAATTGTAAAAAGGAAAACACTTTTCCACATGCTTTTTCACCCACTAGCTAATCGTCCAGAAGACATATGGTGACTTTTGTGGTCCTTTAAGTTAGAGCGATGACCATTTCTATAACATTATTTACATTGTTATATTATTTAACATATTTATTTAACATTAGGTGATTTTGCATTAGAAAAAGTATTATACCAATTATTTCAATTATGATAGACTGGGGTTAAAGTACAATAATCTTTTTTGTATACATGACTAATTCTTAAATTACTGTTACACATATTCTGATCTGCATTATAACTATAAAACATTATAACATGGATCACAATATGATACTAATTCAATGTTAATATATTATTTATTGTACATTTCATGTGTTGGGTATTATTTTAGACACATACAATGCACTGAGCATGTTAGCCTAATGTCGTAACTTAACAAATAATTCTTTATCATTGTAATTATTATTACTAGGTTCGCCAATATACCTTGTCTCACATGCTCATTTATAGAGCAGCAAGTTATAGATCCTCAAACTTACAATTTTCTTAATGGAATAATATAATAAGCTTGCCATTGTTGGAAAAAGTTATAAATTATTTTTTGTTAATAAAAGTGTACAAGAGAATATTGTGTTACCAAGGAGTATTACAGAATATGGTACTGTTAATATATTCAAAATACATATTAAGATCATAGTTCAGTACAAGGGCATAAAAATATAAGAAACAGTTGAAGGAAAATTAAAAGTTAAAGTAAATAATATATTAGATATGTATATAAAAATAAATACATATAACATCATATTTTTGCAGCAGCCGTTATAGAACATTCTAGTCGCTCGTGGTGATCCCCAAAAGGGGAATAGGACATTTAATTTCACTAATATATCCCCAGCTTGTCCAGAGGAACCTGAAAAATGCTAAATTAAAACATGTTGCTAGCCATTCTAAAAATCAAGGGTCTAAGTTTTACGCACTTGTTTTTTAATTGAAAACATTTTATTTTCACTTTATCACCAATTCTTGTGAAACAAAAATGAATAAACAGTTTTACATTAGTTTTTATTAAGTGGGTGAACCATAAGTGACAATGTTGCAAACCTATGTGTTCCACTTTTTAGAATGCCATGTCTGCTAACATGAAGTAGTGGGATTCCTGGGCAACCCGTACAACCAGGACCATCTCCAGGGGGGTACCAAAAGTATAGGGGTGTGGACCACTTTTTCTGGTATACATTTGTATTAAATACTGAGATACCTCTCAGGTGGGGAAGGAACAGAGCTCCCCGTCTGTTGGACTGACAAACTAGTACTTCACTGTGATTTACAAGTATCGGCACATGAATGAGTTACAGGAATACCCCGCTGAGTCTGAGTCGCTGGTGTCCTGAGGTTCCTGTGTGCCCTGTTCAGCCAGTTATTTAAGGTCCTCATTGGTGAGGCTCTTACCTGAAGCCTGGACTAAATACTCGATGTCCTGATCATCAGTGTCTCCCAGTCTCCAGCCATGGTCACAAGGTCCACTATCTCCGCTATGATGGGCTCTGGCAGTTGCACATCCTCACACAGCTCTGGCCAGATCTTTTTCCACACAACCTTGAGTCACTGCTGTGTCACCTCCTTCAAGGAAAGTTCAAGTTGTAGACAGCCTTCATGATGTGGTACTGATTCCAAAAGTCCATTGATTGCTTGTCCTGGCGGTCCGTGTGTTCAATCAGCTGGTGGAATGTGCAGCGCAAATACTAGGCCTTGAAGGTTGCAATCACCCCTGGTCCATAGACTGGATGAGCGACATTGTGTTGGGCGGCAGGAACAGGATCTCCACAGGAATGCAGGTGGGCAGCTCAGCCAAGTTAGTCGGGTGGCTCGGCGCACTGTCCATGATGAGCAGCGCTTTCTCCTCCAGTCCCTTACACCGACAATAACGCTGCATGGAAGGGCAGAAATGGTCAGTGAACCACTCTAAAAATATTCCGGGTGATCCATGCCTTCATGTTTGCCTTCCAAACGTCTGGCAAGCTGGACCTGCTAATGCCCCTCATTGCCCTCGGTGTCAGGGACTAGTACACCAGCAATGGCTTTATTCTGAAGTCACCGCTGGCGTTCCTACCCACAAGAACGGTCAGCCTGTCTTTCGCCGCTTTAAAGCCCGGTGCTCTCTTCTGCTTCATGAAGATGAACGTGCGGCTTGGCATCCACTTCCAGAAGAGCCCGGTCTCATCCACACTGAAGACAAGCTCTGGCGGATAGCTTCCTCTTTCCACCGTGTCCTTTAAAGAGGTTGGAAAGGCTGCAGCAGCCTCAGTGTCCTCACTTACCGATTCCCCGGTGATCTTAATATTGTAGAGGTTGTACCTTTTCTTAAAGCGGTCAAACGAACCTCTACTTGCTGCAAAACTCTTCGTCACATCTGGATCTTGACTCTGGATGTGGACGTAAATGCTATTTGCCTTCTCCATCACGATGGCCTGGCTAAGAGGCATGGTACGCTCCAGATTGTCATCTATCCAGATGTACAGCCTCTTCTCTATCTCCTCAAGGGCGTAGGATCTGTAGCGGGTGATCTTCTTGGCCGATGAAGCATTGCTGGTTGTCACTGAAGGGCGGATCTTATCCTTGTTCTTAAGGGTAGTGCGGATGGTGGAGGTAGGCAAATGGAGATCTGCCCCAATATCCACCTGGCGCTCTCCTTTCTTCAGGCGGTCCAGCACTTGAATCTTGACATCCAGAGGAATACTCTGGCGCTTGCCCTTAGCCTGCTCCACTTTGCGCTCAGACATCTGTAAAACAGTACAAAAAATACAATGAATATAGATAGTATTAGACAATTAACAATCACATTATGCAACACAATGGCAATACAGTATTCTTCACCGTACCTTGCCACTGGATGTAGTCTCCAGGATATGCGGGTCCCTGCTGGCAATGGCTCTCTCCACCACGACTTTCTCTCCCTTACAAAAAAACACAATGAATGTAGATCTTATTAGAAAGTTAACACTTAACAATCACATTATGGAACACAATGGAACAAAGGTAATAAAGTATTCTGAACTGTACCTTGCCAGGGGATGTTCTCTGCAGGATTTGGAGCTCTCTCCAGATCACTCTCTCCAGATGTGACTGTATCTGCATTATTACCCCCCCCCCCCAAAAAAAAATATTAGACAATTAACAATTATTAATTTACTAGCGACTTGCCTGTCAAAAATGACGGCAATAAAATTTGAAGCCTGGCAATGCTGTTTGCCACACAATGCGAGGCTTTCCCCCCTCTAACTTGCGGGCCTCGCTATGAGTGCTTTGTTGCTCATTGGAGGCCTCTCCCTTCGTCTACTTTATGGGCCTTGCAATGAGCGCCTTCAGGACTCATTGCGAGCCTCTACCCGGTTGATTGCGGTTCATTTCATACGCCGTCCAATCCGCCTTTTTCGTGCCTCGTGCTGAGCGCCTTCGGTGCTCATTGTAAGCCCCTCCCTACTCTCTGACCCCTGTGTCTTTTTCTCCCTTCTCCATTCCATGTGTCTGTTTTCCCCTTTCTACCTCCCCCCTCCTCTCCCTGCCCTCCCCCTCTATTTCCCTCCCCTGTATCTCTTTTCCCCCCTCTCTCACCCCTGTATCTCTTTCCACCCTCTCCCGCCTCTCCCTCCCCTGTGTCTTTCTCCTCTCCCTGCTCAAGTCTTGCGTGCATCATAATGTGCGTCTTGCGTCTTTTTCAAAACAATTACGGGTTTACGGCTGACATTTTTTTTTCTCGCTTAGCCGATTTCGGATCTCCTAAAATTGACAATTAAACCTCAAATTAACTTGCAACCTCACTTACAGGCCCTGCCTCTCCCCCTGTGCTGTGTGTGAGGTTGTAAGTTAATTTTTTAAGTAATTGGCGTCTTTTGGCGGGCTTCTGGTGGTTTCCAAGTTACTGGCTTGAAAAAAATCGGAGGCTGTATGTAAGTGTTGTGTGCCTTGAGCTCATTGTGGGCCTGGCAATGAGCGTCTTCAAACTTCTGTGGCTGTCCACTTTGAAACTGCGATTGACAGGACCTTCAAGGAAACTTACAGATAAGCATATGTGACCCTTTCCTATCAATTCTAAAGTAAATAATGTCCCTTCCTCAGTGTTACAAGAACCATCCAGTCTTCCACATCTCCCTCCTTAAACCTGCGGTGCTTGATCTAGGTCCTGCTCCTCGTCCTTTCATGGTAAATGGCTGAAAAGAATATGTGGTAGGAAATATACTGAACTCTTGTATGATAAGTGGATAAAGTGTACCTGATAAAGTAAATAAGGTCGGGGCCTCTAAAAAATCTAGGGAGCCTGCCACACAAGTTTATGCGCCTAGATCGCTGCTGAAGTTCCATTTAACACATATCACAAAGCCGAGGCTCTGGGCATTCAGATGCCACCCCTTGGGGAGGCAATATCATAGTCCTCAAGGTCCTCCTGGCTACATTACGGCATTTACTTCTTGCATAGTACAGTGTCCTTGGGTGCAGCCATGCTTTATGTGTATCTTACAGCTGGAGATACATTTTGGATAAATTAAGATCGCCCAGATTTTACATTTGCCAAATCCATTGCAGTTGTTTCACTGATCCACTGGTCTTGTCAGCTTAAGGAATCACAACAGGGCCTAGCAGCTTGGTGTGCTTTTATATTCTGCTTGCTTTCCTGGTTCTGACCCATAGGATTTCTCTGACTCTCTGGTTTCCCTTGACCTCTTTCTTACCCGCCCGGTGCTGCACTCCACTTCCTGGGGTGAGAAGGGTCCACTGAAGGCTGGAGGGCCCAGGGGGCCACAGAGGTCTCAGAGGGGCCTCTGGGGCCAGCAAAGACAGAGGGGGCCACAAGGGACAGAGGGAAGCCACAGTGGGCCGCATGGCCCACAAGGGACTGAGGGAGGCTGCAGAGGTCCGTGAGGGCCACAGGGAGCTATGGGAGGCTGCAGAGGTCTGCAAGGGGCCACAAATGATCCATGGGGGCCCCAGGGCCACAGTGGGCCATAAGGGGCTGCAGGGGACCCATGGGAAGTCTGCAGGGGCAATAAGGGGCCATGGGGCCACAAGGCCTGCAAGAGGCACAGGGAGCCCCTGGGGCCTGTGGGGGGCCAGAGTGAGCCATAAGGGGCTACAGGGGACCCAAAAAAGGTCCTGGGGGCCATAAGGGGGCCCCAGGGCCTGATGGGGGCCCCTTGGGCCTGTGAGGGGCTACAGTGAGCCTTAAGGGGCTGCAGGGGATGCACGGTAGGTCCGCGGGGGCCATAAGGGGTCGTGGGGGGTACTGGTCCATGTGGGGGCCACAGTGGAACAAAGGGACTGCAGGGGACTCATGGGAGGTCTGCAGGTCCATAAGGGGCCGTGGGGGTCACTGGGCCAGCAGGGGGCACAGGGGGCCCCTGGCGACTGTAAGGGGCCACAGGGGCCTCACAGGAGCTCCACGGGGCCACAGGTTCCCATAGGAGACCTGCGAGAGCCACTTAGCCTCCAAGGGGCCACATAAGATCCACAGGGGCCAGAGGGGACCCCTTGGGCACAGAAGATCCGCCGCAGCCACTGGAGGGCTGTGGGATCACGTGAAGGCCGCAGGGGCATCATGGGGGCTGTAGGGGCCAAAGGGGACCCGCAGGAGGTCCGCAGGGGCCTCTCAGAGGTCAGGGGCCTTGGTGCCTTGCACCAGCTGCACCAGCAGTAGCTCCACCACTGGGTCAATGTAGTAATTTAATAAGGACAACAGCTGGAACACAATATATGGAAAAACAAACTGACTTATCACCTAGTCCAGAGCATGTTTATGCTTGGCCACTGTTGTTGATGTAAGATTAGCAACTACTTAAACTTGGAAGAAGACTTGCAAACCTCCCGCTCTCAGATATTGTAACTCACTAAATATTGTATATATATGACACAGTCAGATTGGAATAAAGGGATTAGTAGTAAATAAAGCAAAAACGGCTTTAAAACAGGGACTTTTCATAGAGAACAAATGTCTTGAAAGATGGACTAACCGTTTAAAAGAAGAGAAGTTTGAAGTTTTGGATCAGTATGTCACAACCTCCACTCCCTGCTCACTGCCAAACCTGATCAATAAACAATGTAACAACCAAATACTGGTGATTATAGGTACCGATAATGATTCAAATAATTGTTCCCTAATCGGTGTAGCTCCGATATTGAATTCTCATTACAAATAAAGAAATACACATCTATAACCAATATATGTACAGATAAAAATAAGAATTATTGGTATCACCTCCCAATCCAGAATAAAAGGAGGAGTGCTTTGAAAATAATCCCACATGAACTGCTGTTTGCGTTTTAAAATATATATTTATTGGCTCATTAAGTAAAAAATCATGAAAGAAATATCGGAAACAATCACCCACAGTCTTCTTCAATTATATATTTTAATTTAGTATAAAAAATAGATTTATGGAAATAGAAGTGGAAATGCACCAAAGATATGATATTAAATAGATTGTCAGCTTTCTAATAAATAGGACCTTTAAACTAAAACACGGTGAAGGACAGAGCTCCCAGATTCAGATTCAAATATAGACTATTGGGGGTTTAAATTGTCTAACATTTCTCTGTACTGACTGCTTCAGCCAATCCTATCATCTGAGGTTTGATGTATTATCTACCGTATATTTTTGACATTACTTTAAGAATATTATAATTCTACTAGCGACTTTCCCGTAAAAAAGTGACGGGGCAATAAAATTTGAAGCCATGGCAGTGCTGTTTGCCACACAATGTGAAGGTTTTTGTACTGTGAGGACCTTCGGCGCTCATTGCGAGCCTCTCCTCTAGTGTACTTTTGCTCCTCTGAGCAGCCTCTGCGCTCGTCACAAAGACAGATACATATGTCTATAGTTTTGTAAATAATAATGAATTAATTAGTTACTTAATGAATTAATATACTTTAAATATTTGTAATTAACATATCCAACAATGAATAGGCTGAAGAGCTAACAATCTCTCTTTATTGTCCCGCAGCATATAATGTCCAGTTGGACTGTTGCTGCCCTGAGGAGACAGTTTTATGAATGTCCCAACTGTGCATTAGGAATAGGCTGCGTGCGCCAGGGCATACCGTTGGTTTATTTGTGTAAAGCGCGACTGTAGATGCGTAATGTTGTGATTTGCAAATTCGCAGTGTAAAGTACCGTAGTTTGTGTATGTGCTACGCAGTTCGCGAGTATTTGGCATCCTTTGTTGTATTGTATTTTGTACCTTGTACGTTCCTGTGTGAAAGTGGAACGCGCTTGGCGGTGTGTTGCGCGATCCAGGGTCGTGTAGCCTCGTTTTCATTATTTTGGCCGTCATTTTTTCTCTCGCTTGAATCTCTTGAAAATCGACTTAAATTCGCGTTCCACCTCACTTCCAGACGTCCTGGCTGTTCCCCCATGCTGTGTGTGATGTTTTTGTTGTT
>CM050163.1:555178103-555303103 GCA_027410445.1 Discoglossus pictus
AGCTCCTCCCACGTGCATGGATATGAATGTGGGACAATCTTAGAGCCCGATTCAATTGAGCAATCGTAAGTTACTGTAGCCCGTAAGTGAGGCGTAACTTAATTTGCTATAAAATTGGCATCTTTTTGTGGGCTCCAAACGGTTTACGGGTTACGGCCTTGAATACCTTGAGTCGTTAAACTCGCAAATCGCTATTCAATTGCTACAATTCCCCAAGCCCGCAAATGTTTTCACACCCGTAAATGGCAAATGAAGGAGAAAATCCTACTAGTGCTAGAGAGGACCCGCAAGAGGGTTAAACACCTGATCGTAGTACTGTAACTGCAAATAAAAAATCACTACTGTACTGTAAATGACGGGAAACCGATGAAAGACATTAGAATTAATTGCACAACAGTCTCAAGCTCAGAAATCGGCAATAACATTTTTTTTTTAAAGATTTTATTTCAGGGTTATACTGATCTCGGGAATCAATGAGTTAATACATAAGGCCACCCACATGGACTAGAACAGTATTGGCATTAATTTTTATTAGTTTGTATTTTGCCAGTTTGTGAGTCTCGGACCCCCAAACCTAATTGATTGACATGTAACCTCCATGTTTTACTGTCGTAATGATGGCGGTCTCATTTTCTATTAGATGTTTCGAAATGGGTGGTTACGGCCTTGCCTAATTGATCATGTTCCCACCCTGAACAGCTACGCCCGGGTGCATGGTTTGCAACTTCAGTGCTCGGTCCGTAACTTGCAGGCTTGTTTAATTAAATAGCATCGGAGATGAACAGGAGCCCGCAGCAAACCTACAAACACACGGGCTGTATCCCGCTAGATGCAGGCTTGAAATTGAATCGGGCTCTTTTTTTCCATGTTTTTTCCACTTTTTACCTGTTTGGTAAATATACCAATTTATCTAATATTACCGTGAACTCCCGTATTTGAAACATTTGATTTAAAGACGGATTCCTCTTCCCCATCCAAATTATTTATTTGCAGCGTGTTATTTTTCAACAGCTAAGGGGAATTGACCTTTTAAACTAAGAGGTGTCTGAACATTTTCTGTTAGCCAAGCCAAGTTGAAGATGTTTTAAATTAGTGAACATGGGTCAGTAAGTTCTATGAAGTGATACATAAGACAGTCGAGCTTTCATAAAAATCAATGAGAAGCCATAAAACGTATTTCAGTCGTCGGTGACGTACCGTAACACTTATCATTCATTTCCTCAACCGCAAGCTTCTTGCCAAAGGGGCAGATAAACCTTTTGTGTAGTGCAAAAACAGTCTGAAAATCCAAAAATAATGAAGTGTTATTGCCTTTGATTTGGACAGCGACCTTCAGTCACTCCAGCGTACCGCGTTCAGGGCCGAAGAGACAGTGTCTCCAAGCAAAAATCTACACAAAGCCACATTTCAGAGGCCATAAAACTGCATAACGTCTTTAGCTTGGGGTTTGGTTGCATTTCAAACCACTTGAGCCTTTCTTCCTTTTTTTATGATGTTCCCACAATCCCTGCCTAGATATATTTCTTGTTGTTGCCTTGCAGTGTGACTTTTATTCCACCTAGGGTTTGACAATGAGCACTAAAACAAAAAAAGTAGGGCAAGATGTCCAGAATTTTTTTTTTACATGGCCAGAGATGAGAGTAAAAATATTGTTTGATTTAAACTGTGTTTTACTCATTCAACTTATTGGCCTACATTCAGTTGTGATGTTGGTGTGCTGCGTTGTAATGTTGGTGGGCTGCGTTGTAATGGTGGTGGGCTGCGTTGTAATGTTGGTGGGCTGCGTTGTAATGGTGGTGGGCTGCGTTATAATGGTGGTGGGCTGTGTTATAATGGTGGTGGGCTGCGTTGTAATGGTGGTCAGCTGTATTGTAATGGTGGTGGGCTGCATTATAATGGTGGTGGGCTGCATTATAATGGTGGTGGGCTACATGATAATGGTGGTGGGCTGCGTTATACTGGTGGTGGGCTGTGTTGTAATGGTGGTGGGCTGCATTATAATGGTGGTGGGCTGCGTTATAATGGTGGGGGGGCTGCATTGTAATGGTGGTGGGCTGCGTTTTAATGGTGGTGGGCAGCGTTATAACGGTGGTGCGCTGTGTTGTAGTGGTGGTCAGCTGTATTGTAATGGTGGTGGGCTGCGTTATTATGGTGGTGGGCTGTGTTGTAATGGTGGTGGGCTGTGTTGTAATGGTGGTGGGCTGCATTATAATGGTGGTGGGCTGTGTTTTATGAGAAGATGAAGTACAGGAGAGTCTTACTAAATCCTTTAAAGTGAATATTGTTTGTTTGGCCAAGTCTTTACCAAACAAACAATATTAGAATCTGTATAATCCATAGACATAAAACATTTTTTTAGAAAAATGGAATTGGTGAAGACTGACTACAGGAATCCATTTTGTGTTTGTTACATCAGATCCTGAGAGCTGGATGCTGGGTGGGTCTGTTCTTAGTTTTCAGTAAAAGGGGGGAGTGCGGCAAACATCCAGTGTCATTGTTCGATCAATGGATAATATTAAAATTGATATAATAACCTTCGATCTCAATGGTCCAGAAGCAGGACATTGCATCAAAGGATGGAACCATAGCTCTCCAGAAATATAAACTCCCCTCGCCAATATATCATGGATGCTTCCAGGTTCCTGCAAAGGCATTACTTTTATTCTGGATTAATTATTCTCTTAGTCAAACTTTGAGAGTTTTCAAACATACTGTAGATTTGTTTTTTTCACTGTGCTGTGGTCCTTTAACTATTTTCCATGTGGCTGCACTACCATCACATTTCTCTGCAGCCATGCTAATTTCATGAAGAGCAGGGTGGTCTAGGTCGTTCCTGGACACACACAGCTCAGGATCTTAGGTTTTCTGTCATTTTGATTGACTCACCGGTACACAGCAGGGAAATCCTGAAATCCTGACATGTCTCCAGGTGAAGCTCTTTACTACCCTGAATTAGAGGGATTTTGCAATCATCCCTAGGTGTGATCACGAAGCATCAAAGTGACAGAGCATTACCATGTCACCAGCTTATTCTAGTGTTGGTGTTGTTGTTAAGCCGTTCAGCACATCCATTGTGATGTCCTGGTAGTGGTTATCCATAAAGGTTTTCTTGTCCAATGGACTGCAATTTTTCTGACTTCTCTGCTATAACCTACCCATCTTGGTTGACCCTACATGGTATGGCTCACAGCTTCTTTGAAGTACACAAGCCCTTAACCACAACAAGGTAGCAATCCAGACCTATTAATTAACAGACCCGTATACATGATGCATTATGACTAGAGATGTCCCGAATAGTTCGCCGGCGAACTGTTCCCGGCGAACATAGCATGTTCGCGTTCGCGCGAACTGCAAACATATGCGAGATTCGACCCGCCCCCTATACTTTATCATTGAGCAAACTTTGACCCTGCATGTCACAGTCAGCAGACACATTCCAGTCAATCAGCAGCATACACTCCCTTCCAGAGCCTTCTAACTCATGGACAGCAGCCATTTTGGAATCATAACTAACTTGCAGTCTTACTGAGAGGAGGCTGAGTGTAGGTGATACTGCATCAATAGGGCCAATCAGGCAGGGTCCCTACGTGGGAACCATGAGACTCCTCCCAGGTCCGCCCACTAGGTGTGGCTACCTAATTTATTTGGTCTCTGGCTTTCAAGGGAGAAACATCTCCCTGCCCTCTGGACTTTGCCCTGATTCTCTGAGTGGGAATCCCTGTAGACCCCCTGGGGTTATGGTGCCTCTGTGTCTGTGGAGATCCCTTTGTTCCTGACTACTATCATTTCAAGTGTTTACCTTCAGGACCATATGGGCAACTCCTGACTGAGAGTTTATACAATGGGGGAGGGTTGACTAATCAAAACATAGCTATCACTCCATAATACAATATACAATATAATACTAACATATTATAACCCATAACATATTTCCCCATTAATATATTATACCTAGGATACATAATAACCATGTACAGGCAACATATAACCACACAATAACACATAATCCCAATGTAACAATGTCATGCTCCCTTGGACATACTCACAAACCACTGACAATATGAGTCCTTAAACAATTAAATCATGACATTATGCTAATCACCCATCCCTGAAACATTGCGAGAGAACTGCTACGAGTGACTGTGGTCGGAGACGAAAATGACGGCAAACTTTTCTATTGATTTATTCACTGGCGAAATATTACGAGTGCAGTGCTGTAACCCCAAAAATATTAGAACTAAAGACCACTAGCAAATGGTTTTAAAACCATGGTGGAGTGCCACAGCAGCAGTTAAAGAGACAGTATAGCATCAATAAACAATATAAAACAATGAAAGTTCATTATTTAACTCCTATCAGTCCAATATACACATATGTGTAATTACAACACAATATTTTATTATTATGTCCGTTTCATTACACAACATGCAGGGTAACACACAACTCATTACTCAAGGGGTTAATACATATCAGGAAACCACGTGGACTAGGAACAGATGCTCCAATGCATTGTGTGTGTGTATATGTATATATATATATATATATATATATATATATACTGTATATATACAAAATAAACACAATTATATATGCTATATCTATAAATACAATTGTCACATATATTACATTTAAATAAATATTAATAATTAAAAAATAATATGTATATATATATATATATATTTATATTTATACATATATACTGTAAATAGAATGGTTTCTTGTCACAATTATCGGCACTTGTTCTCACTCATTATAATAATCATGACATTCTTATTCACTGTTGGTTCATAGAGCTGTTTCGCTTCCGTAAAGCTTGGTTTGGTGTACTGAACATATACTGCTACACTGAAATCTCTTGCGGACAAGGAACAATTAACGTGTGGGCTGAATGAAAAGATTATCATGAACCTGTTATATAGGTAAAAAAGCTCCTGCAGCCAATTATCGGGTATACTGCAAACTATTTCATGGGGACCTAGTTTTTAAGCTACTAGGAGGACACATAAGAAGTGATTTTAATAAAAATATCTTTAATTATTATAATTTTTACAATAATATATAATATATTTTTATGATAAGTCAGTGTGAAGTGAGATCACTTGGAAAATACCTTTAGTGCACCTCATCAACATTTGAGAGCTAAGTGAATGTGGACCCTTAGAGGTGGGTTATGGTGAGTCCGTGCAGGTGGGCAGTTACTCTTACATATGCCAACATACTATAAAGCATTGGGGATTTCTTTGAACTGCTTCTTATGCCAAAATGGCCCCAATTACTCAAATATTTCCATTCTGTTCATGATTCCAAGCGTTATTGCTTCTATTGGCTTTGCATTGATTTGAATAGAGAACAGTTACTGCTGTGTGTTAAGCTCTCATCATCAGGACCACCAGGTAAGTTCTCATGAACCCGCACTGGTCCTAGGACAGGCTATGTAGAACCACAGGAAAATAACACTATCCTTGATAGTAACAAGATGGGTATTTAGAGAGCAGCTTGGTCAATAACCTCAAAAAAAATGGTGCTGCTCCTGACCATATGCTTCCAGTGGCCCTTAAAGGTCAAAAGTGCAGTTTATTAAACTAAAATACAGAAACACAGCTCTTTTAATTTTCTATCTATTTAGGCCACTGGTGGACAACATGCAGCGTGAAGTCCCAACCTATTGTCTGCGGTGGGAGAGCATGCCCATCTTCAGGAATACACAGTACATTATAGGTAAGTAAAACTAGCAAATAATACCCAGTGGTAGTGATGTCGCAAACATCAAATTTTCGGTTTGCAAACTGCGGACGCGAATTTCATCAAATGTTCGCGAACGGACGAACATCGGCGAACCGCCATAGACTTCAATGGGCAGGCGAATTTCAAAACCCACAGGGACTCTTTCTGGCCACAATAGTGATGGGAAAGTTGTTTCAAGGGGACTAACACCTGGACTGTGGCATGCCGGAGGGGGATCCATGGCAAAACTCCCACGGAAAATTACATAGTTGATGCAGAGTCTGGTTTTAAGCCATAAAGGGCATAAATCACCTAATATTCCTAAATTGTTTGGAATAACATGCTTTAAAACATCAGGTATGATGTTGTATCGATCAGGTAGTGTAAGGGTTACAACCGGTTCACAGTAACAGACCAATCTCCCCGTTTAATGCACCGCAAACAACCGCAAACAGTCCCTTTGCACAACCGCAAACTCCCCATTTGTCCCGTTCCTTGTCCTCACTGATGTCATTGAAGTTCTCTTCCTCCACCCAGCCACCAGGGGTCCCCGAAAGGTGACAACAAGCCCCCTGGGAGGCCTGCTGTGTTTGGTCTTCCACCTCCTCAAAGCCACCTTCCTCCTCTGACTCCTCTTCTTTCTTCAGACTCCTCTCTCTGCGTTGCCTCTGTCTGCGTTATTATAATGTGTGTACTGTTAAGTAGTACTATTCCTATCGGTTTAATCCCTGTTACTTCCACTATTAGGGGACGTGTATATGGCATGGATTTTTGGAACAGGGAGATGGAAAAAGATGCTTGGTCGGTCCTCCCACTTCAAATTTGGGGCACTGCGCCTGCAATCTAAGGTGCCACCAGATATGACAGTCAAAAAAGGGTTGTTTTATGTCACTGTACACTACGGTTGCACCAGATATGAGTGTCACTGTGCACTGGCAAAAGTTGGCAGAGTAGATGCAATAGGCCTCACACACACGCCTGTAGGCAGGCAACTGATATTTAATTGATTACAGAAAAAAAGGGTTGTTTTATGTCACTGTACACTACGGTTGCACCAGATATGAGTGTCACTGTGCACTGGCAAAAGTTGGCAGAGTAGATGCAATAGGCCTCACACACACGCTAGCAGGCAGGCCTATGCAATTAGATTACACAGAAAAAAATCATAAAATAAAATAAATGATGTTCTAGCCCTAAAAAGGGCTTTTTTGGGTTGCTGTCCTTGCAGCAGATATCAAATGAGTCCTTCAGGTGTGTAGCGAAAGCTAAATACACAGCCTGGCTATCTATTTCCCTATTAAATCTCCAGCAGCTACATTATCTGTCCTCTCTCAACGAATGTAGCTTCAGAATGATTCTAAAATGGAGGCTGTCCTTCAGATGGAAGGCCCTGGAAGGGAGTGTATGCTGCTGATTGGCTGGAATGTGTCTGCTGACTGTAAGGTGCAGGGTCAAAGTTTCCTCAATGATAAAGAATAGGGGGCAGACCGAAAAGCGCATGTGTTCGCCGTTTGTTGCGAACGCGAACATGCGAAAATCGCAGCGAATAGTTCTCCGGCGAACTGTTCAGGACATCACTACCCAGTGGCAGTCATAAATAAGTCCTGAGCTCAAGTATTTTGGCCATGTCATGAGAAGACTGGGTTCCATAGAGAAGACTCAGATGCTGAGAAAGATTGATGGCACATGAAGAAGGGGACGGCATGGGTGGAGATGGATATATGAGGTCATTGCAATGGACATGAGCTTGAGGGAGCTCTGAGGGGCAGTGGGTCCATTTTGTTATGGAGAGTTGGAAATTACTGAACAACGAAACAACGACAACTTAACAATTCATTTCTTTCTTGTAGCAAGTTTGCTTTAAGTAAATTAAAAAGGCTTAAACAGTGCAAGCCATTTTAAAAACTCGGGGGCTGCATATGAGACCCTTCAAGTAAAATAGCTTGTCCACCACTGATATAGGCCCTATGTAATTCTTTTATTATTATATTCATTAGAGCACTATTATTGTGATTGCTCAATTTCCATTCTATATCACACTTCTCCTGTTTCAGTAATAAAGTTTTGCAGTAACAATATGGCAGAATCTATCGATAACATAAGTAATACTAAGGGTGGACAAGTCTAAATAAATCTAAGTGTCAAGTCTTGCCATGTCATATACTTAGTGCTGAGTGTTAACTCACTAAATATAAATGATGCCAAATTCAGATAGGACTGATTTAAAAATTAAAATTAAAATAACCAAAAATCATAAATATACTATATTTAAATGTAGATAACTAATCCGCAGGAGTTTTTGTAATATATAAAAATGTTCTGGATCTTTCCTTTTGGCTGGCCGGCATTTCAGTGAATTTCTTGTGCTACTACCCTAACACTAACCCCTAACTCTAACCCCTTAACTCTAAACCCTGATCCCAAAACCCTAACCCCAACCCACTGAAATGTCGGCCCTGCCACCTAGTGGATGATGACTGTCACTACGTCTAGCCAGCCGAAAGGAAAGGTCCAAGTGTTCTAATTTATCATATGTATTCCATAGATTTGTGCAATGCTTGGTTCTTAACCGGAAACTTTCCCCTGTGAAGGTTCACAAAATGGACAATTGGCTAATTTTGTATGATGTGCCAAGTTAATTAATTTTTTTTTTTTTGAATTTGTGTTTGCATCTACGGTCAGTGTTTGGGGTCAAGAAGGATTTGTTCCCCTTATGAGGCAATTGGTAATATTTCAATTGGCTTTTCTGTTTGCCATAGCAATTAATCCACATATTACAAGGACCAGAGGAGATCTAAAAAGGTTGAACCTGTTGGAACAAAAGTCTTTTTTTCAGTCTTGATTACTAGGTAACTATACAACTCCCCATCTGGATCTCTACTTTGTCATGGTGATGGGGCTTGCTATGAGCTATACCGTGTAGAGTCACCCAAGATGGGCAAGTCATAGCAGAGAAGTAAGAAAAATTGTGGTCCACTGGAGAGGGAACTGGCAACCCACTACAATATCTTTGCCAAGAAAACCTTATAAGAACAACTATAACAATGTGCTGCGTTCCTAAGGGTCATGGAGAGTCTAACACAACTGAACGACTAAACAACAAACTATGTAACTTTGGGTTAGTTCTCTAAATGACCAACATCTAACCTCATTGCCTACCCATTCTTGGTAGTTAACTGTTTCCAGTGTCCTTGTATATGTATATATATATATATACATATATACCTTTAGTACATGACTATTGGTCTACTGAACATTCTTTTGCATCTCCACCTTCATGAATTATTGTTATGTACTAGGAAATTGCCCTTTAAAAATGAGGGGAATAAAATTTGAAAGCTGGCAATGCTTTTTGCCAGAGAATGCTTGGCTCTTCCCCCTGTAACTTGTGGGCCTTTGGCGCTCATGGCGAGCCCTCCCAGCATCTACTTAATGGGCCTTGCGATGAGCGCCTTGGGCACTCATGGCGAGCCACACAATGAGCGGCTTTGCTGCTCATTGCTGGCCTTGGCCAATCTGCCACTTGTCACTTGTCTTGGCCAACCAACCCTGTGTCTTTTGCCCACCTCTCCCTCCCCTGTGTCTCCTTCCCCCCTCTCCTTTGTCTCCTTCCCCTCCCCCTCTCTCCCCTGTGTCTCCTTTCCCCCACTCATTCTCCTGTGCCTCCTTTCCCCCTTCCCCCCCTCTCTCTTGTTGCCTTTCCCCCCTTTCTCCCTCTATTGTTCCTCCTTTCGCCCTCTCCCTTTCCCCCTCTCCCTCCCCTGTTTCTCCTTTCCCCCTTCTTCCCCTGTGTCTCCTTCCTCCCTCTCCTGTCCCTCCTTTCCCCTCTCCCTTTCCCCCATCTCCCTCCCCTGTGTCTCCTTTCCCCCTCTCCCTTTCCCCCCTCGTGTCTCCTTCCCTCCTTCTCCTCTCCCCCCCAGCCTAAGTCCTGCGTGCTTCCACTGCTCGCCTCGCTTTGTGACCAACATCACAAGATCCACCACTATATATGTGATACTCCTCAGCTTTGTCTCCGAGACCAACTCTTGCGCACGTTCTCCTGACCAGACCTCGGAAACATGATCCTGTCATCTGCCTATAAACTAAAAATTGGACTATTCTTATTACTCCACCTCTATAATCCCAGGGACTAATGTATAATAAATCCCAATAATGTATTAATTAGTGGGCATTAAGGGAACGTACACCTGTTTGCCGAAGAGCAGACTTAAAAAGCCCATGTCTAGGTGAGACGTCTGCGCAACCAGAAGAGAATTAATAACTTATACGGACCTGAAAGGATGACTATAATATTATAAGGACGTGCTTTTTAGCCTTAATATGTATAACCTTAAGTTATATTTTGTAATTTAAAGGAATATTATATCAAGAGGCCCTGATTTAAAGCTGGAGGCCGGTAGATTCAGGAGTAAATACATTTTTTAAACTAGCACTTAATTTAAAGGATAGCAGATAAAGCCTTCCAGGTGAAGTGGCTGCAATAAATTCATAAATCCAGTAATGCCTTTTATTTGCATAAGGATTTAATAAAGAGACACAACGTGAGGTTTAACTGTATCCAACATGGCAGGTGTAGTAGTTAAAGGGATATGGAAGGTTTTGGGATTTACTAGGTATATACTATACCTGTGTTTCTGTTTACTTTTAATGTGCTTTATTTTAGGTTTTAAGCAAATAGTACCTACTTGGTCTGTCCCTCTGCAGCTCATGAAGACACAGACTCTATAGTAGTGACTGTGCAGTGTCTCATACTAACCAATCAGTGACCATGGCTCAGCAGTATGTTGCAGCATGTTGCTGAGAATTTTCCCCTAATTGGTTAGTATAAGACACTGCACAGCGAGTACTACAGAGTCTGTGTGTTCATGAGCTGCAAAGGGCAAAACCAAGTAGGGACTATTTGTATTTTTGTACCTAAAACCAGAGCTTATAAGCACTTCCTAATAAAATAAGTAAATAGATACACAGGGATATTATATATCTAGTAATAGCCATATCCCTTTAAAAGTCCACTGAATCATATTTAAATTATTCTCTGAATATAGGCAAAATGTTTCTAAGTTTAAAATAAATAGACGTAACTTTTAACTTTTGAACTATTGTTTGAATGGCGCAGACATTTCCTGGGATGGGACAACTGGATGGGATAGGAAGAACCTTAGATTTAGATAAGATTTCTATTCAGTTCTGTTTAAAGACTGTCACTTTAAATAGCAACTTGCCAATAGAACCTTTTATTCTCATGGCTTACCTAGCTGCTAATAATAGTTTGTTATATGCATCACAAATACACATTATTTCTTCGTTTTTTATATGCTTTCTACAATACACATCCTCGCGCGCGTTTCTCTTGCCGCCCTTGACTTGACCTTGTATTCCATATTTATACAGCATTAAATGAGCATAAAGAACTAGAATGTGTTAACTGAATCTCTTGTATTCTTAAAACTATGTGCTTATAATTCAGTGCAGGAAACCGAAGCATAAAAGGTAAAACATAAAAAGTACATAAAAGGTGAAAACACAAAACTTTATTTGCTGGGATTTATTTGGAGCCGTAATTCAGGGGACAAAATAAACATAAGTAAGAAAATGTAAATATATAGGAAATAACTTCACACATATAATTACTTAGAGTTGCATATGACTGTATTTTATGACAATATCTATGTAAGAAACGAACACCATTAGCAGCGGTGTAAGTACTGCGCAGAAAGATACTTTTAGAGAAAATCTCTATTTTTGAAGATTCTCTTTGCATCTGGCACATTTCCATAATTTAACTTGAGTACACTCAAATTACTTTGGGCCTGAACAGTGGGGGGGAGGAGGGAGAGAGGTGGGGGAGGAGGGAGAGAGGTGGGGGTTTGTTAAAGGACCACTGCAGTTCAAGAAAAACAACACTTGTTTGTCAGGTATGTACAAAACGAAAACTATTAGCAGCCATGGAAATAAGTATGAGCATAGGAATCCACTTTGTATTTGTTACATTATACCCTGAGAGCTAAATAATGGGGGGGGGGGGGGGGGGGGGGGGGGTTTGTTAGTAGCTATCAATGGAGGGAGAGGTGGGTGAAGAGGAAATAGGCAGAAGTCCAAAGCCTTTGTTAGATAATAAGATAAGATTGAAATTGACATCACTCCCCTTCCACCTCACTGGCTCAGAATTAGTCACCTTGCACCATTCAGTGCAACCACATCTCTCCAGAAATGTAAACTCCCCTCTCTCATGCACAACGTCCACCAATGTATCATGTAACCATCCAGGGACCAAAATAACTGTATGACCTTTTTCCTGATTAATTCAGCTATTAGTCAAATTTAAATTTTCAAACACAAATATATATATATATATATTAAATTTAAGAATGAAGTAGCCATAAATGTCTAGTTAATTGAATTATCGGTATTGCCATTTATAGTGATACCTTTTTTAATTGGACAAACAATATATTTATAAGGACTTATAATCTTCGTCCAATTAATACAAAGTATCACTATTATATCTATCTATCTATCAGTCTATCTATCTTTCTATCTATCATGTATCACATATAATAGTTGTCAAACTGCGAATCGTCGTCATGCTTTGCAAGCACGCAAAGCGAGGGACGTATCTCTGGCCGCATTTGTGGAGGTGGAGGCTCAACGCCGCCTCACTCCCGGGACAAATAAACCCCAAAAAAGCACGACTTTGAAAAAAAAAAACACGCAGAGATACTTAGAAAAAAAATAAAGTACGACCCGCAGGACTTAGAAAAAAACACTCACGCGTAAAGAGGAAATACGGACTTATACAAAAGAAAATACGAGAAGCGGGACTTAGAAAAAAAAAAGAATACAAGGTCACAAAAATACGAACTTAAGGGCCGAAACGCGTACAGCAAAACCCCCAAAAAACAATGAATTTTTTTATTTATTCCAAAAACATCACACACAGCACGGGGGGAAAGCCAGGACCTCTGGGGGTGAGGTTGCACGTGAATTAAAGTCTATTTTATGCAGTTTCGCCACTTGAAATGCGGCTAAGTGAGAAAAAAAATTTCGACGGAAAAAAATGAAAACGAGGCTCAACGACCGTAAAGCGAATAAAACACTCACAAGGACGTATGACTTTTCATTACGACCCACGAAACATCGAAAAAAATAATATGAGCTCGCAAAAATACGAGGTTAACAGATCTCAAACAACACAAAACAATACAAAACACAACAAAAAAAACAAAAAAAACACACAGAGCATGGGGGGACAGCCATGACATCTGCCAGTAAGGTTGAACACTAATTAAATGTCAATTTAACAAGTTTTGACAATTTAAAATCGCGTAAGCAATAAAAAAAATGGCGGACAAAAAAAATGAAAACGAGGCTACACAACCCCAAAATGCGCAAACCACCGCCAGACACGTAAGAATTTTGTCAGGGACGTACGAGGTACTTAGATACACACGCAAAATGCTCGTGACCCGCTTAGCACATAGACAAACAACGCCATTTTACAACACTAACACTATAAATCTAAAATGGCGATTTACACAACTAAAGCAACACTTTGCCCTCGCGCACGCAGCATATCTCTAATGCACAGCTAGGACATTGATGACATTTTATCCTCACAGCACCAAAAGGGCAACTGTACATTGTATGCTGCAGGAAAATAAATATACATACTTAGCTCTTCAGGCTATTCATTGCTGATATATCAATCACAAATAGGTAAAGTATATTCATTTATTAAGTAAATAATTATTTAATAATTAGAATAAAAACATTGACATATATCTGTCTTTGTCATTAGAGCACAAGTCACTCATAGGAACAAGTAAACGAGAGGAGCGGATCGCTATGAGCACTTAAGACGTTCATTGCAAGCCGCGCGATGAGCAGCCACGGCGCTCACTGCGAGGCTCTCAATGAGCGCCGAAAGGCCCTCCTATAAAAAGCTTAACATTGTGTGTTAAACAGCATTGCCATGGCTTAAAATGTTATTGCTTTGCCATTTTTGACGGGCATGTCGCTAGTTATATATATACTAGCGACTTGCCTGTCAAAAAATGACGGCAATGAAATTGTAAGGTAGCTAATGCTGTTTGGTGTATAATAATGAAATATATAATACATTAATAAATTAATATACTTTACCTATTTTGAAGCATTGTGTTAAAGAGCTGACAATCTGTTTTGATGTTGCTGGAGCATTAGTGAAGGGGTGCTGCTGTGTCTCCTTTCCCCCTCCTTTCCCTCCCTTGTATCTCCTTTTCCCTCTCCTCTCCCTTATGTCTCCTTTTCCCCCTCCCCTCCCTCCCTTGTGTTTCCTTCCCCCCCTCCTCTCCCTCCTTTGTGTCTCATTTCTGCCATTGCCTCTCTCCCTTGTGTCTCATTTCCCCCTCCTCTCCCTCCCTTGTGTGTCATTTCCCCCTACTTTCCCTCCCAGGTGTCTCTTTCCCCACCCTCTTCCTCCCCTGTGTCTCTTTCCTCCCTCCCCTGTGTCTCTTTTTTCCCTCTCCCTCCGCTATGTATTTTCCCCTCCCTCCCCTGTTTCTCTTTCCTCCCCCCTCTTTCTCCCCTGTGTCTCTTCCACCCCCTCTCCCTCCCCTGTCTTTCCCCTCTCTCCTATGTCTCTTCCCCATCTACTCCCTCTCCTGTGTCTCTTTCCCCCCTCTGTAACCCCCTGTGTGTCTTCCCCCCTCTCTAACCCCCTGTGTCTCTTCCCCCCTCTTTTCACCCTTTCCCCCCTCTCCCTCTGCTGTGTTCCTCATGACCCTCACCGTGTCCTGGGGGCCCTGGATGTCGGGCTCGGCCCTGTCCCTGGGGGCGGGGTTCCCAGCCTCCTCCGTGGGTGTCGGAGGCCTGTCCGGGTGGCTGGTGGACTACTGTGTGGTGGGTTGTGGGTCTGGCGCAAGTCCCCTGGTGTAGATGACATCTCCCAGCAACTGAGGGCCGCGGGCTCGCTATGCAAGCCCGCAAGTGTGAGCAACGGCCTCAGTTGCTGGGATCCATCCCAGCAACTGAGGCTCTTGCCCGCAGGCCCTCGCTATGCGAGGGCCGCGGGCTCGCTATGCGAGCCCGCAAGCGTGAGCAACGGCCCTTACGCTCACAGGCTCGCCTCGCTTCGCCCGCTAAAGTTCTACGGGTTAACGGCTCGCCTCGCTTCGCGAGGCTCGCCGGGCGATGAGCGCCTGCGGCGCTCATCGCTAAGCCCGCTATTCATACGGACCACGCAAACAGGATGACGACGATTTGTAGCAGGACAAATATAATATGTGATCAATGTGCAGTGGACCTTTACATCACTGAACTATATGGAATTTGACAGCCACCCCCTTTCCCTACACAAGCTCAAAAGAAAGCACCTTGCATTAATAAATGCAAACTGTGTTCTGCAAAAATGTAAAAAAAAACTCTCGCCCATGCAATACTCATACATGTCTTCAGGGTCCGGCAGAACCATTAACATTTATTTTTTTTATTAAAAACCTGCTTTATGATATTTTCTCTGCCTAATTATGCTATTGTTAACATTTTTGCGATATGCATTTATTTTCATCATACATTGCCTGTATTTTTACTGAATCCTTTTAATATATGGACTTTCAGTGTGTGTGGCTATTTTTTATCATTCCTGCCCTAAAATAAGGGTATAAAAGCAATCCAAGCTCAGCAGACACCACAGATGGTTGACTAAATATTTACTTAACTTCCATAGAATAGGGAAATAAAAGCTTTTTCATTTATTTGATGCAAACATTTATTTTATTAATGCCGCACCTAACGCGCTGAGAGCCATTTCTAAAGGCATTACACAGTATTAATACTCTATATATAATAACACAAGGCAGCACATAACTGGACGTAATGGCATAAAACTGTGGAAGGGGAATAAAACAGAAGGAGACCAATTAAGAGCTAAGGCTCGCTAATGCTTGTTAATCTAGCAGCTAAGCTCGCTCTGACAGTCAATGCTATCATTAGTCGCTATGTGATGGCAAGTCATCTAAATGCAGGGATCGTACATTAGGTTTCAGAGAACAGAAAAAGACCCGATAGCTCCCCCGGAAAACTGGAATAGAAGTACTAAAAGCTTTTTAAGTAATGCAGCAGATTGACAAATATAACAACCCTGGAAAGTCAGGATTTCTCTTTGTTCACAAGTGTTTTCACCCAAACTGTGAGGTTATCAGGTAAAGAAATGTAATTCTAAAATGTATATGATGCCTCCTCACCCAAAAAACATGGAGCTAAATCATATTCATATAACCGTCTGTAGTTGTCTGCATTATAATGTTATAATGTAATGTTCAGTTGTCTGTGCTGTCTCTGTGCTGTCTTTGTGTGCCCTCCCTCTCTCCCCCTCTCCCCTGCCTCCCTCTCCCTTGCCTCTCTCTGTCCACCCTCTCTCTCTCTGTGCTCCATCTCTCTCTCAGTGCCTCCTCTCTTTATGTGTGCACTCTCTCTCTCTTTCTCCATGCCCTCTGTCTCTCTTTGTCCTGTCTCTGCGCTCTGTATGCTCTCTGTCTCTCTTCCTCCACCCCTCTCTCTCCCTTCCCGTCTCTTTCTCACCCTCTCTCTCTACCTCCCTCTCTTTTTCCCTCCCTCTCTGCATCCCTCCCTCTCTCTCTGCCTCCCTCCCTCTCTCTCTGCCTCCCTCCCTCTACCTCTGTCTCTCTCTCTCTCTCCATCCCTCTCTCTCTCCCTCTCTCTCCTCCCACCTCTCTCTCCCTCTCTCCCTCCCTCCCCTCTCTCTCCCCCTCCTCCCTCTCTCTCCCCCTCCCTTCCTCTCTCTCACTCTCCCCTCCCTACCCCTCTCTCTCTCTCCCTCTCTTATCCTCTCTCTCTCCCTCCCTCTCTCTCCCTCCCTCTCTCTCCCTCCATCCCTCTCTCCCTCTTCCTCCCTCTCTCTCCCTTCCTACCTCTCTCCCTCCCTCTCTTTTTCCCTCCCTCTCTGCATCCCTCCCTCTCTCTCTGCCACCCTCCCTCTCTCTCTGCCTCCTTCCCTCTACCTCTGTCGCTCTCTCTTTCTCTCCATCCCTCTCTCTCTCTCTCCCTCCCTCTCTCTCTCTCCTCCCACCTCTCTCTCCCTCTCTCCCTCCCTCCCCTCTCTCTCTCCCCCTCCTCCCTCTCTCTCCCCTCCCTTCCTCTCTCTCACTCTCCCCTCCCTACCTCTCTCTCTCTCTCTCCCTCCCTCTCTTCTCCTCTCTCTCTCCCTCCCTCTCCCTCCCCCTCTCTCCCTCCCTCCACCCCTCTCTCCCTCCCTCCATCCCTCTCTCCCTCTTCCTCCCTCTCTCTCCCTTCCTACCTCTCTCTCTCCCTCCCTCTCTTTTTCCCTCCCTCTCTGCATCCTTCGCTCTCTCTCTGCCTCCCTCCCTTTACTAACATGTTCCAGTCTTAAACTGGCATGAGGGGCAATATATGAGCACTAATAAAGTAAAATATATCTTTAAGCAGTCCCGTTATGCTTTCCATCCTCACTTTCAGCTCTCTGAAAATTGACAATTAAAAAGGAGTCCCACAATTTTACAGAAAAAAATCTAATCTAAAAAGGTGCTCTTCATATGTGGAGATCCACCAGCAAAATTGTGTTTTTCCCCGATGCAAGCACTTTTGCACACGTCAGACCAGCGGTTATTGGCTGAAAAAGTGTTGTCAGTCATTTTTCTAGTCAGAAAGCGAGAAATAATGGGGCAATCCAAGAGTGGGAAGTCATGGGGAAGCCATAGAGTGGGGGATCATGGGGCATTCCAAGAGTGAGAAATCACAGGGCAATCATAGAGTGGGGGATCATGGGGCAATCCAAGAGTGGGAAATCAAAGGGTAATCATAGAGTGGGGGATCATGGGGCAATCTAAGAGTGGGAAATCAAAGGGTAATCATAGAGTGGGGGATCATGGGGCAATCTAAGAGTGGGGAAATCACAGGGCAATCATAGAGTGGGGGATCATGGGGCAATCCAAGAGTGGGAAATCACAAGGCAATCATAGAGTGGGGTATCATGGGGCAATCCAAGAGTGGGAAATCAAGGGGCAATCATAGAGTGGGGGATCTTGGGGCAATCCAAGCGTGAGAAATCATGGGGCATTCATAGAGTGGTGAATCATGGAACAATACAAGAGTGCGAAATCATGGGGCAATCAGTGGGGGAAATCATGGGGCAATTCAAGTGTAGGATATCATGGAGCAATCCAAGAGTGGGAAATCATGGGGAAGCCATAGAGTGGGGGATCATGGGGCATTCCAAGAGTGAGAAATCACAGGGCAATCATAGAGTGGGGGATCATGGGGCAATCCAAGCGTGAGAAATCATGGGGCATTCATAGAGTGGTGAATCATGGAACAATACAAGAGTGCAAAATCATGGGGCAATCAGTGGGGGAAATCATGGGGCAATTCAAGTTTTGGATATCATGGGGCAATCCAAGAGTGGGAAATCATGGGGAAGGAATAGAGTGGGGGATCATGGGGCATTCCAAGAGTGAGAAATCACAGGGCAATCATAGAGTGGGGGATCATGGGGCAATCCAAGAGTGAGAAATCACAGGGCAATCATAGAGTGGGGGATCATGGGGCAACCCAAGAGTGGGAAATCAAAGGGTAATAATAGAGTGGGGGATCATGGGGCAATCTAAGAGTGGGGAAAAACAGGGCAATCATAGAGTGGGGGATCATGGGGGCAATCTAAGAGTGGGGAAATCACAGGGCAATCATAATGTGGGGGATCATGGGGCAATCCAAGAGTGGGAAATCACAGGGCAATCATAGAGTGGGGGATCATGGGGCAACCCAAGAGTGGGAAATCAAAGGGTAATAATAGAGTGGGGGATCATGGGGCAATCTAAGAGTGGGGAAAAACAGGGCAATCATAATGTGGGGGATCATGGGGCAATCCAAGAGTGGGAAATTACAGGGCAATAATAGAGTGGGGGATCATGGGGCAATCCAAGAGTGGGAAATCACAAGGCAATCATAGAGTGGGGGATCATGGGGCAATCCAAGAGTGGGAAATCAAGGGGCAATCATAGAGTGGGGGATCTTGGGGCAATCCAAGCGTTAGAAATCATGGGGCATTCATAGAGTGGTGAATCATGGAACAATACAAGAGTGCGAAATCATGGGGCAATCAGTGGGGTAAATCATGGGGCAATTCAAGTGTAGGATATCATGGGGCATTCCAGGAGTGGGAAATCATGGGGCAAACACAGAGTATTAAAGGACCCCCTATACTTTTATGTAATTTAGCCACTTACATTTCCAGTGCATTTATTTCTTACCCACATGGGTGGGATTTCTAATAATATTTTTGACATATTAACAGATGATTTATTGTGTTATGGGAGAGGGTTAATATTTTAGCAATAAGATATATAGATAAGCAAGTGGTAGTTTGAAACCCTTGTATTACAGTAGCTAGTGAGTTTTTGTCCCAATGTTTTGATTGGCTGCTCGATTTTGGTAATCTATTACGACTAAATTCCATTAGCATGTGTTTATCTTGTTTCCTAGAGACTTTTATGTGAATTTAGTTGTAATGTGAATTCCGGTGTATTATGTCTATAACTACACACACATACATATATATATACAGTGGATATAAAAAGTCTACACACCCCTGTTAAAATTTCAGGTTTCTGTGCTGTAAAAAAATGAGACAAAGATAAATCATTTCAGAACTTTTTCCACCTTTAATGTGACCTATAAACGGTACAACTCAATTGAAAAACAAACTGAAATCTTTTAGGTGGAGGGAAGAAAAAAAATAAATAAAAATAATATGGTTGCATAAGTCTGCACACCATCTTATAACTGGGGATGTAGCTGTGTTCCGAATTAAGCAATCACATTCCAAATCGTGTTAAATAGGAGTCAGCATACACCTGCCATCATTTAAAGTGCATCTGATTAACCCCAAATAAAGTTCAGCTGCTCTAGTTGGTCTTTCCTGAAATTTTCTTAGTCGCATCCCACAGCAAAAGCCATGGTCCACAGAGAGCTTCCAAAGCATTAGAGGGATCTCATTGTTAAAAGGTATCAGTCAGGAGAAGGGTACAAAACAAATTTCCAAGCCATTAGATATACCATGGAACACAGTGAAGACAGTCATCATCAAGTGGAGAAAATATGGCACAACTGTGACATTACAAAGAACTGGAGCTCCCTCCAAAATTGATAAAAAGACGAGAAGAAAACTGGTCTGGGAGGCTTCCAAGAGGCCTACAGCAACATTAAATAAGCTGCAGGAATATCTGGCAAGTACTGGATGTGTGGTACATGTGACAACAATCTCCCGTATTCTTCATATGTCTGGGCTATGGGGTAGAGTGGCAAGACGAAAGCCTTTTCTTATGAAGAAAAACATCCAAGCCAGGCTACATTTTGCAAAAACACATCTGAAGTCTCCCAAAAACATGTGGGAAAAGGTGTTATGGTCTGATGAAACCAAGGTTGAACTTTTTGGCCATAATTCCAAAAGATATGTTTGGCGCAAAAACAACACTGCACATCACCAAAAGAACACCATACCCACAGTGAAGCATGGTGGTGGCAGCATCATGCTTTGGGGCTGTTTTTCTTCAGCTGGAACTGGGGCCTTAGTTAAGATAGAGGGAATTATGAACAGTTCCAAATACCAGTCAATATTGGCACAAAACCTTCAGGCTTCTGCTAGAAAGCTGAACATGAAGAGGAACTTCATCTTTCAGCATGACAACGGCCCAAAGCATACATCCAAATCAACAAAGGAATGGCTTCACCAGAAGAAGATTAAAGTTTTGGAATGGCCCAGCCAGAGCCCAGACCTGAATCCGATTGAAAATCTGTGGGGTGATCTGAAGAGGGCTGTGCACAGGAGATGCCCTCGCAATCTGACAGATTTGGAGTGTTTTTGCAAAGAAGAGTGGGCAAATCTTGCCAAGTCAAAATGTGCCATGCTGATAGACTCATACCCAAAAAGACTGAGTGCTGTAATAAAATCAAAAGGTGCTTCAACAAAGTATTAGTTTAAGGGTGTGCATACTAAAAGATTTCAGTTTGTTTTTCAATTGAGTTGTACAGTTTATAGGTCACATCAAAGGTGGAAAAAGTTCTGAAATGATTTATCTTTGTCTCATTTTTTTACAGCACAGAAACCTGACAGGTGTGTAGACTTTTTATATCCACTGTATATCCGCACACAAACTTAGCTAAATTTGAGGCTTAGTGTGTGTGAGTGGCCCTAATGTGATTGAGCAAAACAAATCCTTTTTATTACTGCCCTAGCTCTGAGTTCCCTTGTTGGGTTGGTACCGAGCTGCCACCATAACTTGAATCAATGCTGAATCCAATGAGACAAATTTGCAAGGTAGGGATGAATTTCACTCCAGACACTCCATGTAAATGAGGATTGACACAAATAGTAACCAGAACACATAGCTACTAGTTTTTGAGGGTCTTAACCTTGATGAATAAATGCATCAAGCTAACAATAGCTGTACTTGTGCGGAGGGCAGCCGGCATGTTAATGAAACAGTCAGGAAGAGACTCTGCAAGGCAAAATTATGTGGCAAATATTTTATTCAACATCCACTGCTAAGAAGTTAGATCATTTTGACCTTCATTGTGTTACCGTCCTGATTATTAATATAATACTTCAGGATTTCAACAAAAACTTGAAAACTTTTATAACACAGTGTACAGGGAGAGATGTATACAAGGCAAGAGGTCCGTGGTCCACCAGTGTCCCATAATCTTCACATAATTGGTCCGAGCAATAACAAAATAGCATCAATAAAACTGCATAAACATGTAGTTATAAATGTTTAAAGTTTTAAATAATTAGAGATGTAAATTATAAATCTGGAGCATTGTCAGAATTTAAGATTTTTTTTAAACTGCATGGAAAAAAATGCAGCTGGAAAGTAAGATAAGGATCATAATACTTGATTAAATACAACAACGTTTATATTGTTATAAAGATGACATAATGGCAGAAGAAAGTCAGCGCGGAGAGTATGGCTGGATTGCTGTCGGGGGAAATAAAGAAGCCATGTGCTCATCCATACCAAGTCTGGTCTTTATAGGACCACTGTATAATGACAAAATATATATGTATAAAAACTTTCAGTCTGACTAAGAGCATATTTAGACAATAGCCTATGACAATGGCCTATGATATTTTGGTGAAGGTTGCAATGGTGTGTTCACTTTTCTGCAGGACAGAACTTGCATTTATTTATACAAACTCATTTATACAAACAAGAGAACATTCCAAATGTATTTATTTTACAAATCCCTCTGCCCTCTCCTTCCTCCCTCATCCCTTCCCCACTTTTTTGTAGATAAACATTTCTCTCAGGCTTAGGAAGTACTCAAGTCAGACAAGTGGAAGTGTTCTATACGCAAACAGAATATTCATAAATTGTTATTCTCTCTAAAAGTGGCTCAATTGTTACATCACAAGCGTGAGTTTATTCCTAAAAAATATTGTGGTCTCCAGGGGCGGCTGGTGCATAGGGGCAAATGGGCAGGTGCCCCCCAAAAATTATCAATCACTTTAATATTGTATTTTAAATGTATATAGATAGTACAATGTAATTATATCTGTCTATCAGCTGTCATGTCTTCTTTCATATGTTTTTGTTAAAAATATCCATCTATCACTTTAAATTAGCCCTTTGTGTGCCTTCCCCATTGCCTGGTCTCTCTCCCTCCAGTTCTGCACTGCCAGATCATATAACTGTGTAAGAGTCAGGCTGTAATCTCTAAGTTGGTTCACTCTGCTACAATTGTATCAATTTGGCTGACTGACAGCTTGCAGCATCAGCCAATCAGTGCTGCAGGCTGTCTGGTTGCTATGAACCTCCCGTCTGACAGTTCCCTCTGAAGCCTATAGAGCTTATTGTTATGATATGACATCACATCAGGAAGGCTTTATATAAAGCCAATTATCTCAAACACTCCCCCACTCTGTTCCCACTCTTTTTACTGACTGGATTCTCCCCTGCTGATCTCATCAACCAAGTAAGTTTGCACAGGCAGTGATACTGGAGTGGGTTGTCAGTTCCTTCTCCAGTGGAACTGGCTCGAATTAGAACCCAGGTCAATAGCTGGGGAAGCACAGAGCTCTAACCCACTGCACCACCACTGCAGCACCAGCAACAACCCAATTCTTATATACTATATATATATATATATGGGTATGTATTATGTGTCTTTGTACTATGTATAGTTGGGGCTTCTCTTGTTCACTAAATGGTATTCACTTTTTTGCAGGACAGAACTTGCCTTCATTTATACAAACTCATTTATACAAACAAGAGAACATTCCAAATGTATTTATTTTACAAATCCCTTCCTCCCTCATCCCTTCCCCACTTTTTTATAGATAAACATTTCTCTCAGGCTTAGGAAGTACAGACAAGACTGTATATATATATATATATATATATATATATATATATATATATACTGTATATATATGTATATATATATCTGTGTATGTATTATGTGTCTTTGTACTATGTATAGTGGGGGCTTCTCTTGTTCACTAAATGGTATTCCTATAGACACAGGGAAGGGTGAGACACAGAGGGGGGAAGGAGGAGGGGAGGGAGATGGGGGGAAGGAAACACAAGGGAGGGGAGGGTGAAAGAGACACAGAGGGGGGAAAGAGACACAGACGAGGGGGAGAGGGGGAAGAGATATAGAGGAGGGGGAGAGGGGGGAAGGGACACAGAGCAGGCGGAAGAGACACAGGATGGGGGGAGAGAGGGGCAGAGATACAGAGGAGAAGGGAGAGGGGGAGAGACACAGAGGAGGGGGAAATGGGGGAAGAGACACAGAGGAGGGGGAGGGGGCAAAGAGACACAGAAGAGGGGGAGAGGGGAAAAGAGATACAGAGGAAGGGGGAAGAGGCACAGGGGGAAGAGGGAGAAATAGATACACAGGAAGGGGGAAGAGACACAGAGGAGGGGAAGAGTCACAGGAGGGGGGGGGAGGGGGGAAGAGACACAGAGGAGGGGGAAGAGACACAGAGGAGGGGGAGAGGGGAAGAGTCACAGAGGAGGGGAGGAAGAGACACAGAGGAGGGGGGAGACATACAGAGAAGGGGGAGAGGGGTGGAAGAGACACAGAGGAGGGGGAAAGGGGGGAAGAGATACAGAGGAGGGGGAGAGGGGGAAGAGACACAGAGGAGGGGTGAAGGGGAAGAGACACAGAGGAGGGGGGTAGGAAACACAGAGAGTGGGCAAAGAGACACAGAGGAGGGGGGAAGAGACGGAGAGGGGGAAGAGACACAGAGGAGGGAGAGACACAGAGGAAGGGGGAGAGGCCCGCAATGAGCGCAAAATGAGCTTGTTGCTAGGAGCGTTATGAGCACTCATCACAAGGCCAGTAAAGTAGAGGGGGGAGAGGTAGAGGAGGGAGAGGTTTGCAATGGTCCCGAGTGGTGTAATGTGGGTTTTTAAGGTCTGGTTGGGGCTTATATGGTCCCGCTTGGTGTAATGTGGGATTTTAAGATCCGGTTTGGGCCTATATGGTCCAGCTTGGTATTTTAAGGTTTTAAAGGTCCGGTTGGGGCCTATATGGTCCTGCTTGATATTTTAAGATTTTAAAGGTCCGGTTGGGGCCTATATGGTCCCGCTTGTTGTAATGTGAATTTTTAAGGTCCGGTTGGGGCCTATTTTGTCCCGCTCGGTGTAATGTGGGTTTTTATGTTCCGGTTGGGGCCTATATGGTCCTGCTTGGTGTAATGTGTGTATTTAAGGTCTGGTTGAGGCCTATATGGTCCCGCTTGATGTAATGTGGGTTTTTAAGGTCCAGTTGGGGCCTATATAGCCCCGCTTGATATTTTAAGTTTTTTTTTATGTACGGGCGGTGCCTATATGTGCCCTCTTGGTGTAATGTGTGTTTTTAAGGTCTGGTTGGGGTCTAAATAGCCCTGCTTGATATTTTAAGGTTTTTTTATGTACGGTTGGTGCCTATATGTAATGTGGGTTTTTAAGGTCCAGTTGTGGCCTATATTGTCCTGCTTGGTATTTTAAGGTTTTAAAGGTCCGGTTGGGGCCTATATGGTCCCGCTTGGTGTAATGTGAGTTTTTAAGGTCCTGTTTGGGCCTGTATTGTCCCGCTTGGTATTTTAAGGTTTTAAAGGTCCGGTTGAGGCCTATATGGTCCAGCTTGGTGTAATATGGGTTTTTAAGGTCCGGTTGGGGCCTATATGGTCCTGCTTGGTGTAATGTGTGTATTTAAGGTCTGGTTGAGGCCTATATGGTCCCGCTTGATGTAATGTGGGTTTTTAAGGTCCGGTTGGGGCCTATATAGCCCTGCTTGATATTTTAAGTTTTGTTTGACTTGCTAATGGTCAAATATCTTAATGTCATGTTTTTAAATGTATTAACTATTGTATTTTTGTAGATTGCAAACTTATATTCCTTTGTTGGGAAGAAGTACTGCAGTGGGGCAGTTAAGTGGTTACACTTATCTATCCACTCTCTGTTTTCTGTAAATAAGGAATGCTTAAAATATCCAGGAGATAATTCTTTTGTATGATTCATGACCATTCTACAGGTCAGATCGGTTGTATTCTCCCAGCAACAGCGAGAAAGCAATGTCAGAAATAGAGGTTTACTTCTGGTATACAAGAAGATGTAAAAGTTGGATGACCAGCTGAGTGCTTGAACATACCATCTTATTGTCCTGGAAATCCATCTATTCAACAACCTGGAAACTGTACTGTAAACTGAGACTGTGGGACTTGTTGTGTTATAGCCCTGTTGTATTTTAACAATAATCTGTTATGATCCAAATTATTGTATGATCATTGTAGGTGGCTTTGATTATCTAATTTGTGGTTAACCCTTTCACCCACACACTGACCTTAGGTGTATGCCTGTTGGCCCTCTTAGACATTAATAAACATAGCAATGATTCCCCTCTCTACAGTATATTTGTTGTCGTGACACCTAACAATAACCCCTATACCATGGGTGTCCTCAACGGATCCCCATGGTATAATTAGTTATAATTATGGAAGTCCTCTTGAATACCCAAGGGACCTACCATTAAAACCATATCTAAGTTTCCTGGATTATGAGTGCATCTGATAGGGGAGATTTAATAGTGTATGAAAAAAACATTGCATCAGAAAGTACCAAGTTAAAGATTTAAACACTTACCTTGAAGTTTGCAAAATATCTTGTAATTTTTGAAAATAAGGGTCAACACCCCTCCAAACCGAGGCTTATTTAGCATTAATTTCATCATTTGTTTTGGACAATCAGATTTGCTGAAACATTTGATTTAAACTCTGGGGTTCCTGTTTGTGCTGCAAAGTATATGTAGTGTGGCACTATGTTAGGTGCTATGGCAGCAGCACAGCGCAGACAGGAAGCAGCAAGGAGTCATATCCCAGCAGTGAGTTGGGGGCTGACATAAATGCTCTCCTATTGACTGAGGGAAAAACAGCAGGTGAATATTGGGTTAAATTGATCCCCTAATGCTGAATGCTGATTGGGTGGGGGTCAGGGGCCTGTGTAGATACAACTCTGGGGGTGTCAACATAATCATTAGAGGGATTTTAGATATTAATAAAAAATATAATGTTTTATGAGTTGTGCTGAATACATAAAGGCTGCTTTTTGCCTAAGGGGTGCAGAAATGTATTAATACATGACACTTGATTATGTCTTTAACCCTTTGTGCCCTAATGGACTCTCATGTCACCCTTTCTACCATTACAGGGGTCTATATTAGACCCCCATGAAACGTGATCCCCTGCCATAAAGATTCTATATATTACACAAAAATAAAAAAACACTACCAAAAATAAAAAAATCTATAGAACTATAAGGGGGCAAAACTATACATTACCCATCCTTGGACGCCCTCCAGCTACAATAATCCAAGCTCTTGTCCTCACTCTTCCACATTGGATAAGGAAGCACATCCATGTTGATTGAAGATGGAATCCTCTTCAGTCTGTATTGAAACCGTCAATCCTCATCTTCAGCTTTTGAAATAGACCTCCGCCAAAAATCCTGCCGCTCTAAAAACAAATAGCCCCATTCCAATATGAGAATTTGAGATCTGATGGCCCTCAAGTGAGGTCACAGGCAAATTTGCTATTCAATTCTTTTTTTGCGGACTCGGATCGCGTTACAAGTTACGGCCTTGCGAAAATGGAGGCCGTCAAACTTGTAACTTGCACCCTCCAGAATCCTTTGATCTGTCAAAATCGCAAATCCCTATTCAATTGCCCGATTCCCCCAAGCTTGCAAACGTATCCTAACTTGTAAATCGCAAATGAAGGACAAAGTCCTACATGTGCTAGAGAGGACCCGCAAGGGATTTAGAAGCCCTTACGTATGCTCCTCCAAATGTCCCCTCTCCTCCTAACACCCCCACACTCCTAAATTAAACCCCCATGATGCAGGGGTCCTGATTGGGACCCCTGCAGGGTCCCCACTTTAACCCCTTGCTGCAGGGGTCCCGACGTCGTAGGGGGGTTAATCATAGGTGCCATTGGGGTCAATTGAGGTCCCCAGGGGTTACAGGGGTTAATTTTAGTTAATTAGTTGCCACTGGGGTCTGTTGTGAACACCTATAGTATTGGGATTAATTTTGAATGCCACAAGGTACATAAAATGCCAGAAAGCTATACTGGGAGCTATTAGTTCTCGAGTGGGTAGAGAAAGGTAAATAAACAAACACTATAAAAATCAAACAAAAATAAAAACTGAAAGTTTAAAGAACAGTCATGAATGCAAAAATTATCATCTTATAAAAACAACTACAGTTGATATTTTTTAATACGTTTCTGGGGACTCCATGCAGAATCTTCAAGTCGTCATCCCCTTCTCCACATCGCTTTTGCACGAGTAGAGAATAGATACGTACAAAATGACCACTTGACTCTTCTCCAACACGATAAAAATTGGAACACCTTAAAGGTACATGGGAATTCATTTTGTTAGTCTCCATTCATCAGCAGCTTGTAACAATTTTATAAAAATATGTTCACAAAACTTTTAAAATAAACAGCTCTGAATACATGATGGTTCCTCTCCGGGTAGTTTTAAAATCCAGGAGGGGAATTTTCAAAATGATCACGTTTCAATATTAATATATTTTGTTTATGAAATACATGCACGGTTGGGTGCCATATGGCTGGTCAATAAACACAAGACGCAACCCTTAACCGTGCAGGTTTATGTGGCTTTCAAGACCTTGACGCCATAAAATTTAGAGTGTAAGACGGGGCAATGAAGTGTTTAATGCCAAATCTTATTTATGAGCATTGGTTTATGACTTTTTGTTTATAAATGGTCGCTAAATGTGAATGCTCTCACTCATTTTTGCCTCATGACACGTGTACGACAGAATGAAAGATTTACAAGAATAAAACTTTTTCAAAGTAGGATTTGGGAAATTTTTTGCTTGTCAGCGAACAACATCCGTGATTAGCTTGTTCCTGACTTTTATTAGTATTCACCTGCTATATAATAAAATACAGCTTTGGACTTCTCTGGCTGACCAGATTCCTTAATTTATCATAAAGAGTTTCCTGCCATACACTGTGACCCAGTAGCGAGGCTCAATTCTTACCAATGAAGCATGTCTGCATAAAAGTACAGAATAATGGGCCGTGGTAATATTAACAGCACTTTCTCATTTCAGAAGGGAAGTTAACGTCGCACAAGCAAGACATTCGACAGTTGCTTAACGGAGAACACTGGAAAAATATCATGCTGCAAATTAGTGGATGTGTTAGGTGGAAATGCCAAGGGGCACGGAGGAGCTATACGAATAAACAGCTGAAGGTACCTAGCATGTCTTCAGCCAAGAAACACCAGTAATATAGTGATATATAGAACTTGAAAGTTACATTAAAGTTACACTGACACTTCACAACTATTTGCTTCATTTTTTACTTTTTTTACTTAATGGAAACCATTAAACTACGCACTATAGAGAGTACAGAATATGCATAGTAGTATTAAGAACAAAGTCACTTAAGAAAAAAATAAGGACAAATCTCTAAGTGGAATAGAGTAAATAATGATATCAAATGTGTGTTCCCAGTAACTCTGGATCCTATGAGTCTAAGTCCAGTGTACTAAAAAACACATAAGACTCTATTTTGAAATATGTAGCAACTAGTTACTAGAAAAAAACAAAATAAACTTTATTAGAGAAAAAATGTGAATAAGATATATATACAATGTGTTTAATAAAAGATATACTAAAGTATATCAAACAGCAGGCTTATGAAAAGGGGGACGGGGGGTACAGTCTAATGAGTAAACCCCAAAGTAATAATATGAGTACTCACATATGGTAATATAGTTATAAGGTCAGCACCTGTCTATTTGAGAGGACAGATGGCGGCCAACAGTTGCTCCAGTTACTAAAACAAATGGATCTCTATGTTTCCCATGGGAGAAAAGAGCGACAAAGCACTCACCATCCCATAAGCTGAAGTAAGTTCAAAAATTTAAGACAACATAGATAATATCCACTGTCAAAAAATAGTATAATGATCCAGATAACACAGCACAATAATTTCAGTTATGGGTTAGGTGGGTTTCACAATTAATTTACTGCACCAAAAATTACTACAAAACAGAAAACGAGAATTTTATCTCTTTACCTTGTAATGGTGCAGACATCAGCATTTGTACATACCAATGGGGATAGACTGTCCCCTATAGCCTGCTGCTAAGGTCCCAACGTACGTTTCCCCGTTGTTATTATTACGAATTCATCAGGGGATATATGATGCCTATGAAACGCGGGTTTTTAAAGGAATCCCGCGATTTGCGTGACGCGATGACGTCACCGCGTTCACGTTCACGTTGTGACGTCATTGCGTTCCCGCGATCGGGTATTCTCGCGAGATTTGCGGAAAAGTCCTGCGAAAGCGCTGAAAACGCTATCTTTCTGAGTAATAGTGCCTCTACAGGCAGGTACCTGTATGTATTCGTGTTATTGCCTTGTTAATCTCAAATTGGGCTATTAATTTGAAAGGCTGTGTTTTAACCTTGTTGTTAAATACAAAAATAAAGTTTAAAAATGCCCTAAGGAAAGAGATGAGAAATAAATAAATAAACTGAGGGTAATTCTAATTATATGCCCACACGAACCCCAAGAGGTAAGGCCCTCCAATGGAATGGTACTACTGACTGGATAAGTTAGATATAAGAAGATATGATAAACTTCTATAATGATAGTAGATAGACCCCTCATTAGAAAAACATGAAGGGAGAAAAGTATAAGGTTAGAGTAGATCAAATGAAAAAAAGAGAGACTATCGTTATATAGTCCCTTGGTATGTGCTAGAAACCTAAATACTCTAGTTCCTTAAAAATCTAGAAGGGTTTAGACTGTCTGGTAACAACAAAATATAAGGATATGATAGATACTGATGCTGAACTCTGAATAGCAACTAAACCTTAACTGGAGGAAAAAATATATATTAACTTTTAACTGAAAAAATTAGAGGGCAGGGAAGTGTTCGTATATTATAAAAAGAGTGACTAGCTATAACCCAATAGTAAAGAAGGTACGGAGATGTTAAGGGGCTGATGTTAAATGAAAGGGGTGAAAGTAAAGCCTTCATTGAGGCCATGAGGAGATAGTGTTTTAAGGTGAAAGATCCACCAGGCTTCTCGCTGGAGTAGTTTAATTTCCATGTTACCTCTTCTTGGAGAGATGTTAATTTTTTCAATACCCATGAATTTCAGAACCATTATATTTCCATCGTGGATAGTATTTACATGTCTTGCTACTGCCACGTCCTGCTTGTTCGTTATGCTGTTGACATGCTCAAGGACTCTGCGGCGAAGCTGACGCGTGGTTTTTCCTACATACTGAAGGCCACACCGACATGAAATGAGATAAACCACCGAAGTGGTTTTGCAATTAATATGATCGCGGACTGAAAATTCTTTTTGGCTATGGGAACTGGTAAACTTATTTGTAGTGCTTATATGCACACAAGCTTTACACTTTCCGCAGGGCTTGGATCCAGATGTCCGTGTTTGGAGCCAGGCACAGCCTAAGTTTTTCTGTGCCTCAAAGTGGCTGTGGACTAATTTATCCCTGAGGCTAGGGGCCCGTCAGTAGGTAATTGACGCTGTGTCTGGTAGCCTTGACCTTAGTTCCTTATCGCCCAGGAGGATATGCCAGTGATTTTGTAATATTGAGCGGATATTTTCACCAAATTTATTGAAAGTCAAAAATAATTCTGACAGGTTGTTGCTCATTTGATTTTGACAAGGTAGAATTGTACAGCAGGTCCGTTTGTGAACGTTGTTTTGCTTTTGCATAGGCTTTTTTCAGAACGTTGTGAGAATACCCTCTTTGTTTGAAACGGTTATAAAGATCTTTAGCTTGATTTTCAAAACCCGTCAGTGTTGTACAATTCCGGCGTATTCTCAAATATTGCCCAAACGGAATACTTCGAATCAAATGTAGAGGATGGTGACTGGACGCTAGTAAGAGGCTATTAGACGCCGTTTCTTTTCGATGTGTTATCGTTGTTACGGAGTTGTTCTCTGTTTTCAAAATTAGTAGATCCAAGAATTCGATCTTATTAGTGTTAATGATGTATGTTAATTTAAGACCTATGGAATTCACATTGAGTATAGAAATGAACTCCATCAATCTGGATCTACTTCCGTTCCAAGTCATAAACACGTCATCAATATAGCGAATCCAGAGGCCAACTTGGTCCGAATATTTGGCCAGTTCTTCTCCGAAGACGATAGTTTCTTCCCATAAGCCGAGATGCAAGTTGGCATATGAGGGGGCACACGGTGTGCCCATGGCAGTCCCCTTGATTTGAATATAAAAGCTATTGTTGTACATAAAATAATTCTTTGATAGTACAAATTCTAATAGCTTTAAGACAAAATCCCTGTGTTTTGAATGTTGCAGCCCCCGGTTTTCTAAGAATTTCTTTGCTGCTTGGACACCTACTGTATGCGGAATTGAGGTATATAAGCCTTCGACATCCAAACAGACAAGTAAGGATTCATCATCTAGACGTAAATTATGTAACCTTTTTAACACACTATTCGTGTCTTGGGCGTACGATGCCAAACTTTCTACAAAAGGTCTTAAAATTTGGTCAATGTAAGTGCTAATATGTTCAGACAAGCTATTTACGCCTGATACTATTGGACGTCCTGGAGGAGTATTAAGATTTTTGTGAACCTTTGGCAATGAGTAAAATGTAGGAATGGTAGGGTGTTAATTAAACAGATAGTTGTACTCCTGTCTTGAAATTACATTATTCCAAAGGCCCTCCATCAGTATTACATTGAGCTCCTTTTTAAACGTCGCTGTTGGATCAGATGTTAATTTTTGGTATGTACTCTTATCATTTAGTAAACGTAGATTTTCTTTGTCTGAGGGTTTGATTACTATCTGATCATTCTTTTGAAGTTTTGTTAATGCTTGTATTTCTGTTGCTGTTAGATTAGTTTCCTTAGTATGTTTTTTTGCTAGAGTTTCCAGATCTTTGGTTACCAGTTTCACAAAAACTTGAACCTCGGGGGAGATGCTGAAATTTGGTGTAAATCTACTTTTGGATTTGAAGTTGGTATAGGGACCTTCACCCGGAGAAGAGGGTATATCCAGGTCTGCTTCCCAGACTAGCATCATCTTCCTTAGCACTTCATCTTCTGAGATGCTCAATTTTAAGGGGTCCAATTCTGCGTCGATTCTCTTCTTATGATGTTTGATGAGTACTAGTAAATTGTGGTTCAGCCTGTGCAGTTTTCTGTCGTTGAGAGTGACGGTACACCTGTTTATTGGTTAGATCTTTAAAGTCCCTCATATATTTGCGATGTTTACGTTGTTTAAGTATGTTCTTAAACTTGTCAATTTCATTCTGAAGTTTTTGTTCATAATCCTTAAATCGATCAATAATCTGAAATGTTTCTATGTCCACTAAGTGTAATGCTAGTTCCACTTCAGTGGCCTCTAGAATTTTTTCTTCCTCGTTGATAATAAGCTTCATAAGTTCTGCTGAGAATGAATTAAGGATTTTATCCCAGGCTTCGATAAATGTCTCGTTCCATAGGCCTTCATGTCTATGTTTAGACAATGTTATACTTTTTCACTTATGGCTTAGTATATTGCTTATGTGGAACATGACTCGTTTGTTTTTTTTGGCAACAAAGGATCAATGGCATATTCTCCATTTCTGTTATGATGTTTTGTTGTTTTTACAAATGTCCCATATGTAATACTCAGGCATCCTTTTGACACAACTATGCACTGTAGTGGCATATGTTTGGTGTCAAAAGTATATATATATATATATATATATATATATATATATATATATATATATATATATATATATATACAGTGGATATAAAAAGTCTACACAGCCCTGTTAAAATGTCAGGTTTCTGTGCTGTAAAAAAATGAGACAAAGATAAATCATTTCAGGACTATTTACCACCTTTAATGTGACCTATAAACTGTACAACTCAATTGAAAAACAAACTGAAATCTTTTAGGTGAAGGGAAGAAAAAAAAAACAGAAAAATAATGCTCTGGCTGCTCTGGAAAAAGATGGTGTGGTTGTTTCAAGGAGCTCAATACAACGATAGTTGAACAAAAAATGAGCTGCATGGTTGAGTTGCCAGAAAGAAGCCTTTACTGCGCCAATGCCACAAAAAAGCCCAACAACACCTTGACATGCCTCACAGCTTCTGGCTCATTAATTTGGAGTGACAAGACCAAAATAGAGCTTTATGGTCACAACCATAAGCACTATGTTTGGAGAGGGGTCAACAAGGCCTATAGTGAAAAGGATACCATCCCCAATGTGAAGCATGGTGGTGACTCACTGATGTTTTGGGGGGGTGTGAACTCTGAAGGCACGGGGGAATCTTGTGAAAATTGATGGCAAGACGAATGCAGCATGTTATCAGAAAATACTGGCAGACAATTTGCATTCTTCTGCACGAAGGCTGCGCATGGACTTTCCAGCATGACAATGACCCTAAGCACAAGGCAGAGTTGACCCTCCAGTGGTTACAGCAGAAAAGGTGAAGGTTGTGGAGTGGCCATCACAGCCCCTGACCTTAATATCATCAAGCCACTCTGGGGAGATCTCAAATGATTCATTCAAGACGACCAAAGACTTTGCATGACCTTGAGGCATTTTGGCAAGATGAATGGGCAGCTATACCACCTCATAGACAACTGTTACAAAAGACTGCATGCTGTCATTGATGCTAAAGGGGGAAATACACAGTATTAAGAACTAAGGGTATGTAATATTTTGAACAGGGTCATTTAATTTTTTTCTTTGTTGCCACGTTTTGTTTTATGATTGCGACATTCTGTTATAACCTACAGTGGAATGTTAATCCCATAAGGAATAAAAGAAATGTGTTTTTCCTGCTCACTCATGTTTTCTTTAAAAATGGTACATGTATTAACAATTCGCCATGGGTATGAAAACTTTTGAGCATAACTGTATATAGTGAGAGAGTGCTACAAAGGGTTTATGAGAGGCACATACTTTATGAAGCTCCTTTCCCCCAGGATATCTGAAAGAGATAACTTCCTTGAGCAGTGATTAGATCCACCTGATCAGACCTGACTTAACAGTCAGGCTGGAATTTAGGTGTGGCCGTTATGGGCTGTGTTTTTGGCCTGCAGTCTGTGTTAGGATGCTGGATGGGCTGAGTTTTTAGGTGGTCGGGGTTGAAGAGAAACACACAAAGTGTGTGCAGAAGCTGGAAAAAGACAAGCGACAGAGAGACTGCATTTTGGAGCTAATGATGATTCTGCAACAGAGTGAAGACCTGGACTTCTGTAGATTACAGGCCTGTGAATTTGAAATATGGGACAGGTTTTTGTTTTGTTTTTGCTCTACCCAGGTTTATCTGGGTTGTGGCACAGATAGAGAGGAAACTGTAAAAGGCAGTGCTCCGGGGACTTGTTATTTCCTTTCATCTGTTTTGTTTGTATCACTGGCTACCATTTTAGTAGAACTTGGAAAGATGTATAGCCTCATGTATGGTGCCAAAAACACAGGCACAAATTCAAAGCAGACTGCCAAGTTCTCACAATATATATATATATTATATATATACCAAAAAAAACTGAACGTTAAGTGCTCAGCTGTTCTGCTAAAGGACTAGAGCCTGACATACTTTGTTTTCTCATATATTCTGATCTCCAGATTGCTCACCCGTAGACTGCTAGTGGGCTCTCAGCATATGTTGTGACAATAAGGTAGACGTTGTAGGGTATGATCTCTTTGTAACATAAGCATCTGGAATATAATAAAAAAGTACATTTTACGTTTTCAATAAAGTAAAGTAATGCCAACAAGGGTATACAAAAAAAGACATAGCATTAGAACATGGTCTAATATTACATTATAACATCTTTAAGTGTGTTTTTTTTTATTGCTTAATAATAAACCATTAATGTAAGAGTAAAGATTACAGTTAAAAAAAACAGAAGACTTGAAAGTATCAATGTCATACAAGTGCATTTTTTTCATGGAAGCCTATAAGAGACAGTGTTCAAGGCAATGGACTTCATTCAATCTAGGTTCCTTAAATTATAAATCACTCATTGCAAAAATAGGAAGAAATTTCAAATTTGGAATAATGTTTCGCTCTCCTTAATGGGTCAGGGGAATTTTATTAAAATGGTAATATATCCAAGGATTTTATTGTTGCTACAGAACCTTCTTTTTGTGATAAGGAAGGAAGATATCTGATATCTGTGATATCTGCGTATAGATACCTGAGGGGAGGCCAGGAGGCCAAGAGACAATTGGTGACTTCTCATTTGAATGTTTACCTCAGCCCCCAGTATGTTCCCATCTATATATAGTTTATATGTGATAAAATAAATTTGTTGATGGTGAGGATACAAGTCTCTTGCTGTATTATTTGATGTCTCTGGACGTCATTGTAGCCATTTTCAGGGGTTGTTTTATGCTGCTGATACTACATATTTCTGAGTTTTCTATGTAAATCCTGGTATGATGAGTAGAGTCAGAAGTTGTATGGCAGTGAAGAATAATTTGGAAAAGTCTACATTGGTTATTTAGAGGGCTTATTTAGAGGGTCCAGCACTTCTACACCATCCACCAAATATTGGAGATTCAAATATGTGGAACCATTATCCGGCTTAACCATAAACAATATTGCTATTATAATAAGTGTTTTATTTTATTTAAAATGAAAAATCATGTTCAATAGTTTTTTAGGTAAAACGAATAGTCAAATATATTTCTACAAACATATTGAAAATAAATTAAAGTAAGATGAGATAGAATACAGTGTTGTAAAAACTGGTGTTGAGGAGCCTGCTGTTGCGATAACTCACAATCTAATGTTAATTGAGACTCAGTGGGTATCAGTGTTGGAGCTATAATATCATTCATTCATTGCACTCAGTGTAAAGGAAGGAAAAATGTTCTACTATTAAAACAAATTGTTATGTGAAGTCAATGCATGATTATTCTGTTGCCGTGTTTCAGAATTTGTATTATTATTATTATTATTATTATCCTTTATTTATCATGCACCAACATATTCTGTAGCGCTTTACAGGGGTTTAATGTTAACACGACAAGAGAATGGAGGGTCCTGTCTTTGAGCTGAGAATCTAATATACATAGGGACTTATTAAACTGTCAAAATCACAATTAACGAAGCCCGTAATGTAGCCCGCAAAAGCTACTGATATTTAATTGGCCTCCTCTAGCTACCCGCAATCTATTTGCGAGCCACAGGCTAAAAATTCCTACGGGTTGTAAAAAACGGTTCCCCGACCCATCTAAGCCTTTGATCTTTCAAGCCCGCAAATGATACAACCGCTAAAATCGCAATTTAATTGCAAGTCCACAAGCTCGTAATTGCCTTCAAATCCATAAATGGCAAATCTAGCAAAAAATTCTACGAGTACTAGATAGGACTTGCAAGTGGGGTAAACACCTGTTCGTAATACTGCAAAAGGAAATAAAAACACAATATTGGACTTTAAAATACGAGGAAAGAGATGAAAGACGCTAGAATTAATTGCACAACAGTCTCAAGCTTGCAAATCTGCATTAAAAAAATATTTTTTTTACGTTGAATTTCTATCACATATCAATCTCGGGAAGCAAGGACTAGAACAGTTTCTTCATTAATTTTTATTGATTGGATGGATTGCAAGCCCGATCGCATATCTGTCGTCTAAACACTAATTAAATGATGTTTAAACGCCATGTTTTACTGACGTCATGATGAAGGTCTCATTTGCTATGGTCAGTTAGTCAGTGGTCTCTGATTTCTTCTTAAAGGCAATGGTTTCTTGAATCAGGAGGTTGATGGTCAGGAAGTCAATCAATGGTCACTGAGGAAAGACTATTACCTTCTTAAACAATTTGCTAATATATCGTGTGAACAGCATTGCAGCAGCACCGGCTTTCTATCCAGAATCACATGTCTATATGTTCTGGCTACTTCTGTAAGACTCTGTATAGAAACAGCTTGTACTGCAGCCTCCTAAAGCAGCTGTATTTCATATACAGTACAGTAGCTTCTTTAAGACATTGAAGTTCCCATTTTACATGACAATCTGTGAATATAAATATATTACCTATATATGCAACTATATGCAGTCCTGGCCATTTCCATTTTTTATATTCCGCTAATATCTCCACCGATCGCTGAATTTTGGTTTTCTTGTCAAGTAGCTTGCAGTCTTGAAGGCTAAGACTGGCTCTGTACTTTTAAGCCATAGATGGTTGACTTTCCTTATCTCCATGGGTAAAGGCAGGGCCAGATCTACATTTTTGGAGCCCCTGGGTGCTGAAGTGGTGGAGCCCCTGCCTTTTCAGTGCTTGTATATCTCACAGAAAAGGCAATGTAAGGGGTGTGATGTAAATTATAATCTTCTCCAATTAAAAAAAATACTTTCTGTTCCCTCCTTCCTTAACCCTCCCTCCATAAAAAACACACCCTCATGATCCTGCCCTCATGTGATGTAACAAACACAAAATGGATTTTATACACATAAACGGAGATTACAAAAATGTAGGTTTTCCCAAAAAAATGCTATGTCCATAACTTACACGTAGTTGACAAACAAGTGACTTTTTCCGTGACCAGCAGTGGGCCCATAATGATAAAACTGAACGCCATTGTCATATAAGTGGTCAGTGTGTATGATCAGGATCTGTCTCTCCAGCTGCCGGCCCTTCCTTACAATACATCATATAAGAATGTTTGTAATTTACATGAATTATTATCCTTTATTTGTAACGCGCTGACATATTCTGTAGCACTATTCAGGGGTTAGGTTCAAGTATAAACAATTTCCCCACAATTAAAATAAAGGAAGACTCTGATATTGAGCTTTCAATCAGATATACACAGTGCTTTCCCTAAAGCACCTCACAAGATTGAAAACTTGCAAACGTACAATCTAAAGGCTGTGGGTAAGGTACAGGAGAGTGAGAGATGCATAGGGACTGAAGAGGTTAAAGATGATGAGATTTTGATGATGAGATTTTGAAGGATTTGAGGCAGGAAGATAGTCTGGTGGAGCGAGGTAAGGAGTTTCAAAGAATAGGGGCAGCACGAGAAAAGTCTTGAAGATGGGAGTGAGAGGAGGTGATGAGAGAGGAGGAGAGAAGAAGGTCATTAGCATGGTGAAGAGGGTGGATGGGAGTGTATATTTGATGAGAGAAGTGATGTAGAAGGGTACACTTTTGTGGAGGGCATTATAGGTTAGGGTCATGATTTTGAATTTTATTCTAGAGGCTATGGGAAGCCAGTGGAGTGCCTGACAGAGAGGTGCTGCAGACACTGTCCGTTTAGTATGGTAGATGAGTCTAGCAGATGCATTAAAAATGGATTGGAGTGGAGACAGACGGGTGATAAGAAGGCCAGCAAGGAGAGAGTTGCAGTAATCGAGGCGAGATATGATGAGAGAGTGAATAAGAATTTTAGTTGTGTCTTGTGTAAGGTAGTGATATATTTTGGAAATATTTTTTAGGTGAAAGTGACAAGATTGAATGTGAAGAATGAAAGAAAGGGAAGGGTCCAGTAGGAGCCCAAGTCAGCGGGCCTGGGAGGTGGGAGTGATGATGGCGTTAACAACTGTGAGACATAAGTGAGGGGTGGGAGCTGAACAAGAGGGTGGAAAGACCCTGCAATCGTATGTAGCATTTCAGAGCGTGAAGATGATCAATTAAGCAAGACCGTAACTACCCATTTAGAAACAGCCAATAGAAAATGAGACCATCATCTTTATGGCAGTATAAGATGGAGGTTACATGTCAATCAATTAGCGTTTAGAGGTCTGATATGCGATCAGACTCACAAACCCGCAAAATACAAATAATAAAAATGAATGCCGATACTGTTCTAGTCCATGTGGGAGGCCTGATATGTATTAACTCATTGATTCACGAGATCGATATAACCCTGAAATCAAACATAAAAATAAATGTTTTTTTTATTGCCGATTTGTGAGCTTGAGACTGTTGTGCAATTAATTCTAATGTCTTTTATCACCTTCCCCATTATTTACAGTGCAGTATTGATTTTTTATTTGCATTTACAGTGCTACGGACATGTGTTTAACCACTTTGATTGTCCCATCTGATAACTTTCTTCTACATTTGCAGTTTACTGGTGTGAAAACATTTGCGGGTTTGGGGAATTGTAGCAATTGAATGGCGATTTGCATTGGGTGCATTATACTTGCACATCTGAAGCTAAGATGCTTCATATCTAGGGTGTAGTGATTCAGCAATGCCTGCTATACATGTCATTGCACCCAGGCCGTGCTTTATCCTAGGTAGCCCTGTCTCCCATCACTAGTCTTGGTCACAGGGGAGGGAGAGGGAGAGGAGTGAAAAGGAAAGGGAGAGTGAGAAAGGAGGCACAGGAGAGGAAGAGGGGGAAAGGAGAAACAGAGGATGGAGAGGTGGGGAAAGAGAAACAGGGGGAGGCAGAGGGGGGAAGAGACACTGGGGTCGCACATGCGCATTGCGCAGAGGGAGAAAGGAGACACGGGAGGAAGAGGGGGTAAAAGGAGAGTGGAAAGGAGACACAGGGGAGGCATAAGAGTCACAGGGGAGGTAGAGGGAGGAAGAGACACTAGGGTCGCACATGCGCATTGCGCAGAGGGAGAAAGAAGACATGGGAGGGAGAGGGGGGAAAAGTAGAGTGGAAAGGAGACACCGGGGAGGCATAAGAGTCACAGGGGAGGTAGAGGGAGGAAGAGACATAGGGGAGGGAGAGGGGGAAAAGAGACACAGGGGAGAGAGGGGAAAAAGAGACAAAGGGGAGGGAGGGGTAGAGATACAGGGGGGGGGAGAGACACAGGGGAGGGAGAAGAGACATAGGGGAGGGAGAGGGGGAAGAGACACAGGGAAGGGAGAGGGGGGAACAGACACAGGGGAGGGAGAGGGGGAAGAGAAGAGACATAGGGAAAGGAGAGGGGGGAAGGAGGCACAGGAGAGGGAGGGGGAAAGGAGACACAGAAGAGGGAGAGGTGGGGAAGGAGACACAGGGGAGGGAAAGGGGAGGAGAGAAACCGGGGAGAGAGACAAGGAAGAGAAACAGGGGAGGGAGGTGGAGAGACACAGAGTAGGGAGAAGAGTCACAGGGGAGGGAGATTGGGGAGAGACACAGGGGAAGGGGGAGGGGGAGCAGACACAGGGGAGGGAGGGGGAAAGAGACACAGGGGAGGGAGAGGGGGGAGAGACACAGGGGATGGAGAGGGGAGGAGAGGGAGAGGGGGCACATGAGATGGAGAGGGGCAAAGGAGACACAGGTAAGGGAGGGAGCAGGAGACACAGGGGAGAGAGGGGGGGAAGAGACACAGGGGAGAGAGAGGGAAGAGACACAGGGGAGGAAAAGTGTGGGGGGGGAGATGCAAGGGAGAGAGACAGGGGAAGAGACACAGGGGAGGGGATTGGGGAAGAGACACAGGGGAGGGAGAGGGGGAACAGACACAGGGGAGGGACAGGGGGAAAGAGACACAGGGGAGGGAGAGGGGGAAAGAGACACGGGGAGGGAGAAGATACACAGGAGAGTGCAAGGCGGGAAGAGACAGAGGGGAGGTAGAGGGGGAACAGACACAGGGGAGGGGGGAATGACACAGGGGAGGGAGAGGGGGAGAGACATAGGGGAAGGAGAGGGGGAGGAGAAGAGACATAGGGGAGGGAGGGGGGGAAGGAGGCACAGGAGAGGGAGGGGGAAAGGAGACACAGAGGAGGGAGAGGTGGGGAAGGAGACACAGGGGAGGGAAAGGGGAGGAGAGAAACAGGGGAGAGAGACAGGGAAGAGACACAGGGAAGGGAGGTGGAGAGACACAGAGTAGGGAGAAGAGTCACAGGGGAGGGAGATTGGGGAGAGACACAGGGGATGGGGGAGGGGGGAACAGACACAGGAAAGGGAGGGGGATAGAGACACAGGGGAGGGAGAGCGGGAAAGAGACACAGGGGAGGGAGGGGGAGAAGAGGGAGAGGGGGCACATGAGATGGAGAGGGGCAAAAGAGACACAGGGGAGGGAGGGAACAGGAGACACAGGGGAGAGAGAGGATGAAAGAGACACAGGGGAGAGAGAGGGAAGAGACACAGGGGAGGAAAAGTGGGTCGGGAGAGATGCAAGGGAGAGAGACAGGGGAAGAGACACAGGGGAGGGAGAGGGGGAAGAGACACATGGGAAGGAAGAGGCGGGAACAGACACAGGAGGAAAAGGGGGAAAAGAGACACAGGGGAGGGAGAGGGGGAAAGAGGCACAGCAGAGAGAGACTGGGAAGAGACATTAGGGAGGGAGAGGGGGAAAAGACACAGGGGAGGCAGAAGAGACACAGAGGATGGGGGAGAGACACAGGGGAGGGAGGGTGAACAGACACAGAGGAGGGAGAGGGGGGTAAGAAACACAGGGGAGGGAGAGGGGGAGGAGAGGGAGAGGGGGGAAAGGAGGCACTGGGGAGGGAGAAGGGGAAAGGAGACACAGGAAAGGGAGAGGGGGGATAGGAGACACAGGGGAGGGAGAGGGGAAGAGATGGGAGGGGGAGAAACACAGGGGAAGTAGAGGGGGAAGAGGCACTGGGAGGAAGAGACACAGGGGAGGGAGTGGGGAAAAACACAGGGGAGCGATAGGGGGGTGGAAGAAACACAGGGAAAGGGAGAGGGGGAGAGAGACACAGGGGAGGGAGACGGGTTAGAGACACTGCAGGGGAAAGAGACACAGGATAAATGGGAGTGACACAGGGGAGGGAGAGAGGGAAAGGAAAGAGACACGCAGGGTACACAGAGAGATAGTACATAAACAGACATGAAAAACAATAACACTATATCATGTCGTCATTGTTGCCGGGCAAGTAGCTAGTATATATACTGTCTATACAGGGAGTGCAGAATTATTAGGCAAGTTGTATTTTTGAGGATTAATTTTATTATTGAACAACAACCATGTTCTCAATGAACCCAAAAAACTAATTAATATCAAAGCTGAATATTTTTGGAAGTAGTTTTTAGTTGGTTTTTAGTTTTAGCTATTTTCTGGGGATATCTGTGTGTGCAGGTGACTATTACTGTGCATAATTATTAGGCAACTTAACAAAAAACAAATATATACCCATTTCAATTATTTATTTTTACCAGTAAAACCAATATAACATCTCAACATTCACAAATATACATTTCTGACATTCAAAAACAAAACAAAAACAAATCAGTGACCAATATAGCCACTTTTCTTTGCAAGGACACTCAAAAGCCTGCCATCCATGGATTCTGTCAGTGTTTTGATCTGTTCACCATCAACATTGCGTGCAGCAGCAACCACAGCCTCCCAGACACTGTTCAGAGAGGTGTACTGTTTTCCCTCCTTGTAAATCTCACATTTGATGATGGACCACAGGTTCTCAATGGGGTTCAGATCAGATGAACAAGGAGGCCATGTCATTAGATTTTCTTCTTTTATACCCTTTCTTGCCAGCCACGCTGTGGAGTACTTGGACGCGTGTGATGGAGCATTGTCCTGCATGAAAATCATGTTTTTCTTGAAGGATGCAGACTTCTTCCTGTACCACTGCTTGAAGAAGGTTTCTTCCAGGAACTGGCAGTAGTACTGGGAGTTGAGCTTGACTCCATCCTCAACCCGAAAAGGCCCCACAAGCTCATCTTTGATGATACCAGCCCAAACCAGCACTCCACCTCCACCTTGCTGGCGTCTGAGTCGGACTGGAGCTCTCTGCCCTTTACCAATCCAGCCACGGGCCCATCCATCTGGCCCATCAAGACTCACTCTCATTTCATCAGTCCATAAAACCTTAGAAAAATCAGTCTTGAGATATTTCTTGGCCCAGTCTTGACGTTTCAGCTTGTGTGTCTTGTTCAGTGGTGGTCGTCTTTCAGTCTTTCTTACCTTGGCCATGTCTCTGAGTATTGCACACCTTGTGCTTTTGGGCACTCCAGTGATGTTGCAGCTCTGAAATATGGCCAAACTGGTGGCAAGTGGCATCGTGGCAGCTGCACGCTTGACTTTTCTCAGTTCATGGGCAGTTATTTTGCGCCTTGGTTTTTCCACACGCTTCTTGCGACCCTGTTGACTATTTTGAATTAAACGCTTGATTGTTCGATGATCACGCTTCAGAAGCTTTGCAATTTTAAGAGTGCTGCATCCCTCTGCAAGATATCTCACTATTTTTGACTTTTCTGAGCCTGTCAAGTCCTTCTTTTGACCCATTTTGCCAAAGGAAAGGAAGTTGCCTAATAATTATGCACACCTGATATAGGGTGTTGATGTCATTAGACCACACCCCTTCTCATTACAGATATGCACATCACCTAATATGCTTAATTGGTAGTAGGCTTTCGAGCCTATACAGCTTGGAGTAAGACAACATGCATAAAGAGGATGATGTGGTCAAAATACTCATTTGCCTAATAATTCTGCACTCCCTGTATGCACACAAAATAAAAATATTGCAGTATATAGTAATACCATTTGTTGCCGACAAATTCAGTTTATAGTGGGAAACTTCCAAGAAGAACAACTCTTTTTTCAAATCAGAATCATTACTGGTTAGTTTATTAAAAAAAAAATATTTACCTGTTCTCCAATGGACAATCTAAGGGCAAAAATCAGCCAGCAAAAGAGAACTAGTGAGAGGATATAATGTACTATGGATGGTAACTTCCATAAGTGGTTTTATAAGTAGCTATGGGGTAAAAATGATTGAATATTGAGAGGAATGTCATCGGCATGTGCTTCCATATGGGGAATGACGTGTGCATGCACACAAAAGTAACATGGGCACTGTGCATAGGATGAAAGCCATTGGCTCCAGAAATGTAATCTTAGCCCTGTTTCTGTGTGTGTATCTGTGTCTGCCAGTGTGTGTCTATGTCTGTGTCTCTATGTGCGTGTGTGTGGCATTGTTTATTTTTTCTAATTTAAAAACTAGCTGTATTACCTTTTTCTTGATTAACAGCCTTATTAAATTGCAATCCGGCCAATTGAATAGGGCTCTATATAAGCACAGAACATTATTTTTTACAGTAGTTTTTAGTTAGTGAACTTCTATCCAAAAGCAAGGTCTTCATTAACTAAAAACTTCTTTAAATAAATATGCTATGTGCTTATATAGAGCCCTATTCAATTGGCCAGATCGCAATTTAATAAGGCTGTAAATATGCTCTTAGACTCTTTTTCAAAATCAATCTCTCTTTTTATTCTGCAGTGGCCCCTTAACTCTCATGATTAGTTTTTATTTAAGATACAAGTGATTATGGTTTGTGTAACATGCTCACTGCTCTCCCATAGAAAAATATAAATAATTGTTTTGTGCATTATTATGGCCCGCCTTCAAATGCATTTAATAAATAAGGCATTGTCCTTGGTGTATGAGCAGCTATTTTGTAAAAATGGGGAAATTTCTGTGATTTTCTCACACAGCAATAGAGCGATAAAAACACACAGAAAAGAGAAAAATGGGTGCGTGCCGACCGTACACACGCACTCGCAGGGGCTCCTCCACTTCACTGCCCAGGGGCTCCAAAAAGGTAGATCCAGCACTGCTTATTTTGCACAATGGCTGAATCAAATTGAGAAATTTAAAAAGATGCTTAAAATGTATCACCTGCTATCCTTTCAATAGCAATATCTGCTCATTCCTGTCTGATGGACATCTCAGTCCTTCCCTGTCTAATGGCGGCCTCTCTGTTGTGCACAGGAAGGACTTCCATAGCCCTGCTACCATTGCTAGAGCAGCTCCTCTCTGTATCACTCCCTTTCTCCTCCCCTCCTCCTTCCTTCACACTCTGGGAATGGGGGGCGGAGCTAAGCTCTGTCTAGTGTAGCAGGATCTGCCAAAAATGTCAGGCATCACATATTAGAAATATAATAATGAGGTGCCCCTCATAGACATATGCCAGGTACGCAGCAGGTAGCAGAAGCATGTCTGAGGTAAGCATAAGGCCACCTTAGGGCTTAATAATCCAGACATTTGGCATGATAGAATGGGCAAGCTAGATAGGCCTTTTTGTTATCTGTCATCAAACAATGATTCTATGTTTAATGGAGGAAGCAAGACAAAGGAGAAATAAATAGACAGAAAAGGGAAAAGATATACTAGCAGTTTGTAATTACAATGTTGTGTGCAAATACTCTTTTCTGCTGCTGCTTGGTTGCTGGGGTTGTTTTTATTCTGCAGGGTTGTTAAAAAGGGAGGAGTCAAAAAATGACCTGGGTCAAAGCTTTCCTGGGAGAGACATACTGCTCCATAGCACTGGCACCCTCTGGTAATGCATGATTAAATTTAATTTAAAATGTTTGTGTGTCCCCTATTTATATAATCTGGGGGGGAATTTATCCCTCCAGTTCCTGTGCCCCTTCTTATCTGCCTTTCAAGCAGGTACGAGTGTTGGAAGCTGAGACATAACTTGTTGAGAGATTGGGGTAAGTCTTTATAACACAATGTTGATGACCATGCCTACATTTAATTGTATATAATAGGTTGGAATTAAAGTTTGTTTTTACTGCTGGCCCATTATTACTTTGTAGTACTTTTAAACAGCACTGGAAATAAGTGGCAATAAGTAGAATCAAGAAGTCTACATACTTGCATTCTTGGAAGCACCTGGGTGATTTCTGGATTTATTACCTTGATGAACATTTTTGTTTTCTGAATCTGCCTGCTCAGACTTTGTGTCGATGACCATTCGCCTTGTGAGACCAACCTCTCTTTGCTTTTGCTAAACTATTTTATTTCTCAACCGTTTTGCCTCTTGAAAAGGTGACCATGATCATGCTTATCTGCTGCCTACCCAAAACTTGGAGAAAGATTTGACCTTTCAAACCAAAACCAAGGCTCTATGACCAAGGTTTTGTAGTAGTCTTTTTGTAGGAGAAGCCAGAAGTGCTGACGTTACCAGAACCATAACAACCCAGGGGTGTTCCTGTGATGGTGAGCAAGGTTTGGGGGTAAACCTGGTCTCCCTCACCAAAGGGTTGTGGAAGTCAATACCATGGCGCTCAGCTTTATCATCCAGTTTTTACATCCGTACCTTACTTCTGCGAATACCATTGCTCTAACTATGTGGTCCTTTGTTGATACTTTAATGTCTTTACTTTTTAATAGCTTGTCCAGACTTGCCATAGTTTTCCTCCCCAGAAGCGGACGTCTTTTAAATTCATGGATGCAGTCACCTACCCAAAACTTGGAGAAAGATTTGACCTTTCAAATCAAAACCAAGGCTCTATGACCAAGGTTTATAGCCTCCAACTTCTTTCCCTAAAGTCCATCTCATGGAAGAAATACACCTTATTAAACTATCATATTGAGTGATCCCAACATTTCTATGCTTCTGCTACATGACTCTGTTTCTCAACCATCTCTGCCTCGTCCCTCAAAACCACGACCATGATCATCTATATTTGTTGCCTACCTGAGACTTGAAGAAATATTTGCCCTTCCATACCAAATCAAGACCAAGACTCTAGGACAAAGGATCAGTTTATAGCCTCTCCTGTCCATTAAAGTCAATATCATGGAATAAATACACCTCATTTCACTAACTCACCCTACACATTGGGTATTTTCACCCATTTTATAATTAACTATTTTACTCATAAGTTTGCCAATCAAGTATTGTAACAAAGTAAACATTTTCACAAATTATCTGTGTCCTGTGCAAACCCAACAAGCCCGTTCTTATTCTCATAATCTCTTTGAAGTTTCAGGGCTAAAAATTACAAATAGAAACTCATCATGTCCAAAAAACATCATTAACCTTTTTACTGCTGTTGATGCCAGAGATGTAATTGGTAAATTCTGCTGTGGGGTTTCATGTTTACCTTTGTTTGGATCAATAGAACTATAAATATACATGAGTTATTTGCTCATTTAGAATTTACAAAGGTTGAACATGAAGGACATATTTACTTTTTTCAACACTATCTTCCTTATATCCATTTCCCTTCCTTGGCTCACACTCGGTAAACATCAGTTTAATGCTGTTGAATTTAGCACCGAGCATTGTACAAAAAGCTGAAATGGGAAGATTCAATTATTTAGTTTGTAGCTTAAGTGATCTGGGTTGAGATATTGTGTTCTTGCCCTTACAGTCTCCAAATCTCCCTTTCAATATGTGTGGGATTTATTCCATATAAACAAGGTCACATGCAGAGCTGAATGTGCAAATACCATGCATAACATATTACATGTAATGTAAGTATTGATTGGGAAGGATTTAATGGTGTAGGCAGAGATTGGAGTCTGTAATTAGGAAATGCCACCAATATGTTATGCACCAGTTCCATTAAATAAACACAGTCAGCAAGTTTAAATTTAAACTCTAAATTATATACAAAAAAAAAATCAGAAACAATTGGAAAACATCCAGGATACCCTGCGATCAACGAATAACTTGGACATATATGGTGCAAATGGAGCCTTATTTATTATTTGTAGTTAAAGGACCACTGTAGTTTGTGAAGAACTTCACATTTATGAGAATTTAGTAAATTATTATAAATGTTCACATACACAAATGTAACTATTCAGGTTGTAAGAAATGCCACAAACCACCTCCGAGTGAACGTCAAGAAAGAATAAATATTATCACATAGGTTAGATGGCAGAAATGAACCAGCAGGAACACCTAGTCTGCTTATTTTATCTACCCAACAAGTTTTCATTTTATAAATCCTGAGGACAACCTCATGCATGCTTTTTGAGGTTTAGTTGTTCAGTATTGTCCGACTCTCAGTGACCCTATGGACTGCAGCATGCCAGGCACATCTGTCAACCACTGTTCCTTTGAACTTCCTTAAACTGTTCATTGCTTCAATGGCCTCATCTATCCATCCATCTCAGCCTCTGCCGCACGTGTACCTTCAAACCCTCCCAGGAAATCCTGTCTATTCATGATATGGCCAACATTTTTGAGCTTTGATCTTATGATCATACCTTACAATGAACAGTTTGGCTTGATTTCCTGTAGAATGGATTGATTGGATCTTCTTGTAGTCCAAGGGACTTAAGCAGATATCTCCAACACCACAATTCAAAGGCGCCAATGTGACGACCAGACTCTTGGGGTCAATGTATATTATATAATAATACTCCAGGTGGACACTGCACCAGGATAGTAATACTACACCATAATATCAGGAAAATAATTATACATATTAATACAGTGCCAGGATATTAATACATCAGGAAATACCAAGATAATACCACTGCAAATGAATACTGCACCAAGATAATACTACACTACATTACTACACAAGGACAAAGATGGTGCATACTAATACTGAACTAAGATAGTAATATTGCACCATAATAATACACAGGGTAGTAATACTCCAGATCAACAGTGTGTTTTTGAGATGTTTCCATGTGTTTAGACTCTGTGGCCCTCATTCAATTGCGATTTGGCCAATTGAATAGGGCTCTAAATAAGCACATAACATATTTTTTTAAAGAAGTTTTTAGTCAGTAAACATCTATTTAAAAGCAAGATCTTCCCTAACTAAAAATTTCTTTAAAAAAAATATGCTATGTGCTTATTTAGAGTCCTATTCAATTGGCCAGATTGCAATTGAATGAGGCTCTGTATGTTTAACAAGAATCCTAAAGGAAAAAGAAGTGGTCCAAGGACCATCCCCAAGGTCTCTAAAGCAACTCAAAAAATGAAAATTAATCAACTTTATTGAAAAAAATAATAATTGGGGAATACAAAAATAATAATACATATATACATATATACAAGTAGAGGAGCGTGTATAAGTTTTTCCAGCCCAGAGAAACTTGTATAAATTAGATAGCAAAGAGCCTTTAAATGCATGCTTTTAATATCTATACTGTATGATTAGCATATAAATACCAGACCTTTATATAAATATAATGTTGTGCACAAGAAACAACACATCACTAGGCATTATTTCTATTGGTGCCATGGGCTACAGTATACAGTCTGTTGTCCGTTTTCCCAGAGTTGCTGTTTGATACAATCACCTTACTTGCAGGCTGGTAGCAGGTTTAGTGCACCCTTACCTGATTACAGGTGATATGCGCAGGATATAAGTGACTGCTACGTCCCTCCTGATAGTAACAGTTGGTGACCGGCTCTGAGCTACTGGGTGCTAAAGCCCCTCTTGCTACTGTTCCAACACGCGTTTCTCCGCAACACCTTGCGGATTCCTCATGGACTCTGTATGTTGCATGTTCAGTTGTGGCAGTTCATGAAGAGTTAACTGAGTTAGAATGTAGTGATGACAACTTTAACTATCATGAAAAAGCGTTACTTTTAAAGTTTGCTCTGCTGGATGAGACGAAAAAAGCTTATCTGTCATTTTGAGTGTATTATTTTGCCAAACTTGCTTTTTGCCTGCTGTGTTCCTGCTAGATCTCACTGTGAAGGAATCAAAATATATTCCTGGTCCTGTGTTCCTGGGGTCCTGAGCTGGACCCTGGCCTGGAGAAGCCAGAAGTGCTGACCTTACCAGAACCCTGACAACCCAGGGGTGTTCCTGTGATGGTGAACAGGAAGGTTTGGGGGTAAACCTGGTCTCCTTCACCAAAGGGTTGAGGAAGTCAATATCATGGCGCTCAGCTTTATCATCCAGCTTTTACATCCGTACCTTACTTCTGTGAATACCATAGCTCTAACTATGTGGACCTTTGTTGATACTTTAATGTCTTTACTTTTTAATAGCTTGTCCAGAATTCCCTTAGCTTTCCTCCCCAGAAGCAAACGTCTTTTAAATTCATGGCTGCAGTCACCATCTGAAGAGATTTTGGACCCCAGAAAAATAAAATATGTCACTGCTTCCACTTCTACCCCATCTATTTGCCAGGACATTAGATTGTTGCTTGCTGTCATCTTCATTTTTTTTTTTAACGTTGAGCAGCAGGCCAGCTTTTGCACTCTCACCCTCATCAATGGGTCCTTTAAGTAGAACGTGTGCACGTTTCGTGTAAACAGAGGTATACATTGTCAGCAACTGTTTCTGTGCTGCCTGTAGTTAATGGAATTTAGATGAGGGCACGACTACTCTTCCCAGCGAGTAGAGAAGATCAGAATGGCATCAACTGCAGAATAATTCAACCAATCAGAGGGAAGCTTTGCTATATTCTCATCCCTAAAACACTTATTAGTCTCTTGGATGGAACACTGCATTGACCACAAATACTTCTAGCTTTGATTTAACATATTTTATCAGTACAGCTGCCTACCCTGCTTTATGTGAAATATGACCTGATCCTAAATATAGGACATCAATTCAAGTGATATTGTTTTTATATTCCTTTTTTCCTTTTTTTAAACTTATATAATTTAATAGAGTATAGCAAAAACATGTAAATATGGGGAAAACGTCTGATTTCTATAAAGTTGTAAATTCAGAATCAATGTGTAAAAAAGTCACACGTGAATGCAGATGAATATTGACAAAATGGCAGATGTGACTGAACGTCATTGAAGCCATAATATATTTTTAGTCCCTGAAGAATAATTGTCTCTAATATTAAAATATGCCATTTAACATTCTTTGAACCTGACAGACACCGTATTAATTATTGCATAGCTTGCACGTAAAATAATTGCAGCTCAAAGGTCTGTCCATCATGGGCTTGTTTCAAAATGGCCCCAAGGCAAACAGCCAATAGTAGCATTGATTATGTATCAAGGTTTGTTAATGATATATGTTATAATAATATAATTATATTACAATTTATGAAGTGCATGTGGAGTATTCATGTTAGATCTATCGCTACCAGCTTATTGCCATTAATGAAATTATCCAGATATGACATAGTAATACAACTATTGGGTGTTTGAAAGTTATTAGTCTTTTATTTTTTGATATATCACTGAAAAAGGGGCCTAGGTGGGTCAAAACCCCCCAAAATCATCCATATGTAAATAAGGGCCCTTGTACAATGAAAAATAATATCTATGTCTGAAAACTTTGAGTATGACTAAGAGCATAATTAAGCTAGAAAAAAGCTGAAAAGCTAGTTTTTCATTATAAAAAAAAAACTTGCTGGTACATGGAGGCATCCATGATACTTTGGTGGAAGTGTGTGTGTGTGTGAGAAGAGTGTTTATATTGGTGGACAGCTGTGGTTGCATCTACTGGTGCAAACTTCCTGCTTCTGAGCATGTGCGGTGGAAGGGTTGTGGTGGCAATTTCAATCTGATGTTTTAATCTAATAAAAACTTTTGACCGCCCTGTTCCCTTCCTCCCCACTTCTTCTTCAACTCATTGATATATAAACACCCCCTTATGTTCCAGCTCTCACTTACACTGTTTTTTCACGTACACTGATACTTTTGAAACCATTTAACAGGATTAACCATTAAGGGATTTACTGTACAGTGATTGAGATAGCCAGTAATACCTACAGTTGTTAAGTCGTTCAGTCGTGTCCAAACTAATAACTATTGAATAAATAAAAGACACACTCTGTCTATTTGGCTTTGTGAACAAAGATTTAAAAGGATGGCTGAGGAGGCCAATGCGGGACAGCTCGACCGCAGTGGTTTCCTTTTGTCCTCACGACTAGCCCTGTGTGTGCTCTCAAAAGAGGAGATAACATGGTGAATGGTACTTCTCTAGGCCCTGTGGTCTGAAGCTGTCCATTGATGATGGTCAACTTAAGAAGCATCAGGGGATGTTTCAGCGAGTCTTTGTACCTCTTCTTCGGTCCTCCTCTGTCACGATTACTAGTGGTGAGCTCACCATATAGCACAACCTTTGGAAGCCAATCACCCTCTATCCTAGAGATGTGTCCTGCCCAGCGCAACTGTGTCTCCTTCCTGTTCTAGGACTTCAGTGGATGTTGAGGATGGTGCGGAGGCAACATTGATGAAAGCGCTCAAGATGTCATAGGTGATGACGGTAGGTAACCCACGACTCAGAGCCGTACAGTAGGGTGGTAAACACAACAGCTCTGTACACATTGACCTTGGTGTATTTACTCAGATGTTTGTTGTTCTGAACCGTTTTATATAACCTGCCGAATACACCATTTCCCTTTGCCAGTCTATTGTTAATTTCCTTGTCAATCTTAGCGTCTGAGGAGATGATGCAACCCAGGTAGGTGGACTAGTGGACTGTTTTCAGTTCAGACTCTTCTATAGTGATGCGAGGAGGACAGTCATTTTACGGTGTGGGCTGGCAGAGAAATTCCGTCTTCTTCAAACTGAAGAGCTTGGCAGCCTCGGTGAAGCAAGATGTCAACTGATTCAGAGCTGCTGCCGCATGGGAAACCAAGGGCAGAGTCAAGAGTAGCCATTGTCTTGTTGTGGGCCTTTAGTCGCCTCAGGTTGAACACACTGCCATTGTTGCGGTATCAGATGTAAAGACCATCCTCATCATCAAGGTCTGCTGTGGCTCTTTGCAACATCATACTGAAGAATAGCGTTAATAAGGTTGTGCAAGGACACAGCCCTGCTTCACACCATTACTTATTGGGAAGGGCTCCAACAGGTCATTGCTGTGCCTGACTTGGCCACACTGGTCTTTATGTAGCTGGATGATCATGTTGAGGAACTTGGGATTTGCCACAGACAGTTCCTTCTCACTGTGTCGAACGCTTTGTTAAGGTCATGTAAGTCCCTTGTTCTGTTATCTGCATTTCTCTTGGAGCTGCCTGAGAACAAAAACCATGTCAGTGGTGCTCCTGTTGGCTCTAAAACCACACTGTCTCTCGGGAGGAGTTCTTCTGCAATAGTGGGCACCAGTGTGTTAAGAAATTATCTTACAAAGATTTTCCCTGCGACGGAAAGCAGAATGATCCCCCAGTAAGTGGAACAGCCTCCCTTTTCTCCCTTATTCTTGTATATGGTGACGATGATTGCATCAGGAACGTCCTCTGGCAGTTTGCATTTCCACCAGCAGCAAAGAGCTCATGAAGATTAGTGTGAAGTGCTGGGCCCCCTGTTTCCAGATCTTTGCTGGGATCCCATCAACTTCTTCTGCCTTACCATTCTTTAGCTGCTCAATAGCTTTTACCGTCTCTTCAAGAGGAGGGATTTCATTCAGTTCTGTTTTCATTTGTAGTTGTGGAAAGCAATGGAGCGGTGAGACTGAAACTACGTGGTCGGCACAGAATGGAGTCTGAAAGTGGTCAGACCACTGGTTCAGAACCAGCGACTGTCTGTAAGGAGTGTTTGACCATCTGCACAGCGCAATGGGACCAGGTGCGGAGGGCAGTACACCACCTTCAGAGCTTCATAAAAGCCGTCATCTGTGCAATGCTGAGTTCTTTCCACGAGGTTGGTCCACCACTGGTTCTGAATCTCTCAAAGCTTTTGTTTTAAGTTGCTGCACACAAGACGGAAGGCTGCTTTATTTTTAGGGCAGGACGGCTGAGCGAGATGCCCTTGATGAGCAGATCTATTTTTCAATAGTAATTCATGAATCTCCTGATTATTTTTGTCAAACTAGTCTTTGATCTTCTTTGTGGAGAACCCCTCTCTTCAGAGGTCTGCAGGATGCTGGTTTTGAGGTATTCCCATAGAGCATCTGAAGAGGGATGTTGAAGGCCATTCTGCTTAAAATCAGAAGTAACAACCATAACATTATTATTAAATTAAAAATATAAATTGGTGACTCCGCCCAGCAACTGAGGAGAGCAGCAGCAAAATAGCACAGCTCCTACAAGGCAGCTTAAAAAAGTTTAACAAAAGCCTGGAAATAACACAAAACTTGCTCAAAATTATAGTATTTATAGGTGCTTGAACCTTCTAAACATTTTTATGAACCAGGATCCAGTTTTTCATCTTGGAGAATGATTTAGAGGCTAGAAGGCATACTACCCTTACACCTTGTAATGGTAGATGACCCTGATTTGCCAGCTTCACATAACTGCCTGGGTTCTGAGCCAGAGAACAGAGATCAATAAACAGGAGGCGTCCTGAGAACTTTTTCCATCCTGAAGACAGATCTGGGAGCTTGGAGATTTGAGAGCCCTCGGCTCTCAGGCTCCAAATCTACGTCTACTGTATCTCGTATAGGTGATCTTCTTGTTCCAATACCAAAAAAGGCCTAGACGACTGATTGCAACCTTCCTTTTAATGTTGCTGTCCCAGGGTGGCGTAAGTCATGGACATTAAAATAATTCCACACAACATCCAAGGCTTGAATGAGCCAGTTAAGAGGGGGATAGCCATGAAAGAATATCTTCGATTAGGAGTAGACATACAGAAATACATGAAATTTGAAGCTCATATGTGCAACGTGAGAACCGCAATGACTGCGAGCTTGAATAGTTGCGGATTTACAGTGCTATTAAATAAGAACATGCTGCGAGTTACGGGCTTTAGAGGCAAACCCATAAACCATTTCTCGCTCGTCGGATGTGGGGACGTGAAAATGATCAATTAGTCTAACTCGAAGTTACAAGTTGGGATGGAGCCAATGGCAACAGAGATCGTCAGAATTACGTCACTGGAAAATGGAGGTGGGATTTTCAAAGTCTTATGGGGTCCAATTATTAGTTATGATTGGACCCTAATTCCAGATGTAATGCAATATTGATAAAGCCGTAAATAGGATATTCTATCACATGCAAGTTATTGTATATGTATTAACACTTGAGAATGTTGTGCTATTAATTCTAAGACCTAACATCAATTTCCCCTTTAATAAAAGTACAGTAGTGTGGTAATATTTGCATTTAAAGTGCTACGAGTTGGACTTAACCCTCCTTGCGGGTCCTCTCTAGCATTCAGCTTCTTGGGAGTTACAAGTTTGCGAGTTACAAGTTTGAACACCAGTGATCTTGATGCAATTTAATCGCTCAATTGGAACATAGTGGTTTTGCGGCCATGAAGTTCCACGTGCCACGTCCCCTAGGCTTTTTTCAGCCTTCCTGCATCCTTTTTTCGGCTTTGCTGCGTCCTAACCTGCAAGTCATTTGCGGGTTGCTTTAAGAGGCTAATTTAATAGCAGTAAGTCTTACGAGCTATGATTCAAAAAATCGTAGCAATTTAATGGGGCTGATAGTTCTGTTACAAGGAACTAATTTTAAGAAAAACTCAATACTCAAATATTGGGGGGAAAAGTACTCACAAGCATATCATGCTTCTTACTACATCAGAAAAAAAGAGAGGCGTCTCGATCTTGGTTCACCATAGGCTAAATTTCCAACACACTTCCACTCAAAAAGATAAAGATGGTAGATACATAGCTATCCAGGGAACCATTAACGACACACCAGTGTCACTGCTCAATGTGTACGCACCAAATTCGGATCAATCCATTCTCTTTCGCAGAATCTCAAACTTAATTTCCCATTGGCAACAATCTATTTGGATTATTGGGGGTGATATGAACGCAGTTCTAGACCCAGTTAAGGATACGTCTGGACCCTCTGCCCCATCTCTAGTTCAAACGGCTATGGAAAAACCCTTAAAACGTTGCTGAGAAATAACTGCCTATTCAACACATGGAGGGGAATGCATCCAAAGACGAGGGTTTATTCCCTTTACATGTCCAGACATAAATCTTACTCACTCACGCATTGATTATATACTATTACAGCAACAAATGGCCTCTACCCTAACTGATGCGTCAATTCATCCTATTTCATGGTCTGACTTATTGCCAAAGGGTCGATCCCTCTCATGGTCTTTAAATCCGGCACTCCTTAATGATCCAGTAGCCAAAGAAAAAAATCAAGAAATTATCAGACCTCCACTAATTGTTCTCTACCCAGAACTCACTTCGAATTTACGAATAGATTCTACGGTGCAAACAGGACGTGAATGTGATTCTGAGAAAGAAAATGGAGACTATTCTGCAACGTACACAATCTAAATTCTGTAGGCAATAAGCCAGACACAATGCTGGCTAGGAAGACTTCAACAGCAGAGGGCAAATTAATTTAACTAAAGAAAACAATATTATATACCAACCAGATCAAACTGCAACGACTTTTCAACAATATTACACAAATTATACTCAACCGGCGCCCATTTCGGGACTCGAAGCCATAAATCCGATATTAATGATTTTTTTGCGTCTATTAAATTCCCTCAATTCGATCCAGCTGAAATAGAATTGCTAGCATCCCCGATTTTGGCAGAGTAAATTAGAATAGCAATTAAGGCTACTAAGTCCCACAAGGTCCCTGGTCAGGATGGTTTCACTAACTACTATTACAAGCAATACATGGACACTCTGTTACCGCATCTTCAACTTCTATTCAATGATTTTCTTTCAGGAAAAAACATGAAAAGGTAATTTCTAGAAGCAAAAATCATTGTGTTGTATATAGAAAACAAAGATCCTATACAGTATAGTAGTTACAGGCCAATATATTTAATCAACAACGATATTAAACTGTACTCCAAGATTCTAGCAAAAAGAGAATATTGAACCTTATGGACATAGCCTCTAATAAAAAGATACCACTAATGCTATTATCTTTAGAAGCTGAGAAGACATTCAACAGAATCGATTGGACATATATGAAAGAGGTTTTACTCCGATTTGGCTTAAGCTAAAGTTTCTTTTATCATGACATTGTATTCAACCCCAAAAGCATATATCTCCTACCGGGGATTCAGATCACAACTATTTAATATAGCTAGAGGTACAAGACAGGGATGTCCACTATCTCTTTTTTTTCGCACTTTGTCTTGAACCTTTGGCGATAGCAGTAAGGGAATCCCCAGATGTTAACCGGATCAAACTGGGGGGTAAAGAATACAAACCTAGCCTCTTTGCGGATGATATCTTACTTACCATTACAGATCCGTTAATTAGCTTGCCTAGTTTGTTTCAAATACTGAATAAATTTGGCTAAATATCGGGTTCAAAGTAAATACAAATAAAAGTGAGGCACTTAATATTTCCTTACCCAAACAGCTTGAAAGTCTGTTGTCACAAAATTTTTCTTTTAAGTGGTCCCCGAACCATATCAATTAATCTATGATGTCAATTATCCCAATATCTTTAAATACATTTACAAAGAACTCCACACCTGGTCCTCACTCAAAATATCGTGGTTTGGTAAAATTTGTACTGTTAAAATGAATAGATTTCCTTAATTGTAAGGCAACCATGATGGCATCAAAAAAGAGAGGAGGATTAGCTTCACTTGATTTGCTGAGATATTGTAAAACAGTGAGATTATCCTAAATGACCAAATAATAATATTAAGGACTCCCCACTAGTGTGGGTTGAAATAGAACAACAAGTGCTTCAGGAACAAAATAATGAATCAGATACTATGGCTCAGTGTTATCATGCAATTAGCTTGAATCATTACCATTGTGTATAATTCACTCCATCACATTGTGGAAGCAAATTCATAAAATAACTAGATTATTAGAAGATGGTTCATGGCTATCACCACTATGGTTATCCTATAAAACTCATCAATCAATAAAAATTCCCTATTAGCTTGGTGGGTTAGCAACCAGATTACAATTGTAGCAGATGTATTGATGGATTGCCAACATTGGTCCCCGATGACATTTAGGACACGTTACCAACTGCCACACAAAGAATGACTTAACTAGATGTTGATCAACACCAGAATAGGTCAAATTACAAAAGACAATAAGTTAGCTAGCAAAACTCCTGTTGAACAATGTTTCTTGCATAATTCAAAGGCAACTACTCAACTACTTAAATGATAAGACCACTCTCAACAAATTGTCCTACAGATCATCCTGGGAAGCTGAACTTAATATGGCCCTAGATGATATGCAATGGGGACAATTTTTTTAAAAAGCAGCAAACTCCTCCTTAAATATTACATTGAAGGAAAATGCATACAAAACCATCATGAGATGAAAAAACAGCGTTGAATTTACTAAATGTTGCCTGTCACTCTGCTCAGGAGATCATTGCAAAATACACGTATTATTAGCAGTACCTGATTATATAATTACTGGATTAATGGCATACTTCTGCATATGACTTCTGAGGCATGAATGGAATCTGAATGTTCAAACATTGATACATCAGAAGCCACGAGCAAAAGGAAGCCATTAATCATAGAAACATTCATCAACCATGTATAAATGAGATACTGATAACAAGATTCTTCTTTCTGTAAATTAGTCCTTTTGCAAATAACCACTTAAACACCCTTAGGAAAAAATACCAGGGGGTACATTTTACAGCACCTTTTCTGTGTCCATGTGCATTAATCCCACTTACAGCATTTTTTCAATAAATTACAAAGGATAAAAAAATATAATGCACCAATCAGGTTGTAGCACTTATTACACAAAGGATAAAATGTAAATTACAGCAAACAAACCAGGCAGTGCAAGCAGCCCCTTCATTCCTATACATTCAGTACAGAGGGATATATACATTGCAAGATATAAATAGGCTAATAAGCTACTAATTAATAAAGTCATAAAAAACAATCCATCATGAGCAGCACCATCTGTGCAGATTAATGTCATCTATTTCTCATAATCATAGGAAGAGTAGAGCACAGCGTCATAGATAGAGGCAAAGGAACAGGATAGATAGATAGAGATAGATAAATAGACAGATAGATAGTTAGAGATAACGGGATAGATAGATAGATAGATAGATAGATAGATAGATAGATAGATAGATAGATTGATAGATTGATAGAGATAAAGGGATAGATAGATAGATAGATAGATAGATAGATAGATAGATAGATAGATAGATAAATAGATAGACAGACAGATAGATGATAGATAGATAAATAGATAGATAGATGGATAGATAGATAGACAGATAGATAGATAGATAGATAGATAGATAGATGGATGGATATATAGATAGATAGATAGATAGATATAAAGGGATATATAGATAGATAGAGATAGAGGTATAGATAGAGATAGAGGGATAGATAGATAGAGATAGATAGAAAGATAGATAGATAGATAGATAGATAGATAGATAGATAGATAGATAGATAGATAGATAGAGATAAACGGATAGATATAGATAGATAGATAGATAGATAGATAGATAGATAGATAGATAGATAGACAGATATATAGAGATAAAGGGATAGAGATAGACAGACATATAGATAGATAGATAGATAGATAGATAGATAGATAGATAGATAGATAGATAGATAGATAGATAGATAGATAGATAAATAGATAGATAGATAGATAGATAGATAGATAGATAGATAGATAGAGGGATAGATAGATAGATAGATAGATAGATAGATAGATAGATAGATAGATAGATAGATATGATCCTGTAGGTTTCTTCCATGTGGAGGCTCGGATACGTAGTAGATATATAATATGGAGACTCATATTGGTACATGTCCTCTAGTTCTAGCCTCCAGACTGATAATGGTGATTTGGTGATTTCCGTTCTCGTTCCATTTAAACAAACAAACAAGGTCTTTGTGCTTCATGAGCTGTGATTTGTTTATCTGACCCCAGAGACTCCGCACTCAGCGCCGCTTCCTACCCCACAAATTATAGGTTTGCATCGCTAATTTATCATTTAATCAAAACATCACTTAATTGTGCATCATGTTCGTTCCAGGAGAGTGGAATTGATGTTCCCTGAGAAATGGGACAGTCGTTGACCTTCTGATTTGTCCGTTTGAATTTCAAGTGATTAGGAGGATGTACAAGTTAACCCCTTCAGAATGATTGTTGTACTAGGGGTGCATTCACAAAGATACGTTGTTTTTTGTGGAATATTACCACTTTTTTTTTTAAGAAACTTACATTGCTGCAGTCACTCCAAGTCATCTTGGAGCAGAGCAACATCAAATCTGTCATGGCCTCCACTACTTCCACATCTTTAAGTCAGAGGATGGAGGAGACTAGAGAGCGGGAGCTAGTCGTATGAAGGTACTGTATAAAGTCTCCGCTCCACCATAACCTGTAACATTTGGCCAGATTTGAAACCTCAAACTCAACAATATTGGGCCCCATAACCATGTTTTGCATGGAGCCTGCCATAGTGAGTTGTGCCATTATTTGGAAAATATCTAATTGCCTTTTATTATTAATAAGACCTTGCAACCTCATCTTCCCCTTAATACATACAATGCTAGTTTAAATACCAGCTTAGGTGTGAGATACCTGGTATATGGTGTAGGTAGGATCATAAAGCCCATTCACATCTTTGTGATACCAGGATCAGATAATACTAGGACAAGCCCTGAGCCCAGAAACATAAATGGACGCAGTCAATATATATATTTTATTCTGGCATATAGCCGGACAACAATTGAACTGTTCCTGGACCACCAATGCAGTAATGACTGTGGCACCAGACTGTGCACCTGCTTCCGGATTTGGGAGGCGGGGCACAGGCCCTCTTTCCAACAACTGAGCCCCTCTATGCTAAAGATGCACTGCTCTTGTTCCAGACCATATCACTCAAATCCACCAGTCAGGGGAAAATGACTTCATACTGTATAAAATCAAGACCTCATTGGCCAAAACATACATGGCAGCAGTTCCATTGTGGGTCTTACTCCAAGTATGTTGATTTTAAAAGGGGGAGAAATGTCACAAACCACCATGTGCCAGTCAGGGCTTTGTGATGTATTCTCTTGTCTCTGAGCCTCTAGGCCCTACTGGTGGGACCATGTTCAGCTCTGGGTGTATTCTCTGTACTGTAATACTGGGTGCATTATATTTGTGGGTTTGTATATTGATTATATCCATGGTAAACATGCCTGATATTTGTATATATTGTGTTATATACAGTTTTGTGATATTTCAAAGTAATCTGTGTGACCTGTGGCCCTATTAAATTCCAAGCCCGCAGTGGCCTTCTTACAGCCAGTATGTCTACGGGCTTGAAATGTGCAGGAGTTACAGAGCAATTAAATTATAAAATGCTGCAAGGAAATGACTGGAAACCATGCTTCGGCACGTTGCATTTCCAGGCGTGAACCTGATAAATTATTCAAACCCGTAGTTATGGGTTTAGACGGATCCAATAGTAATAGAGACTGTCATCATTACGTCACTAAAACATGGAGGTTAAATTTCAATCACCTAAGGTTTTGAAGTCCGAGTTGCGATCGAGCTGCTTTCCAGAAATAATGCAAAATGAAAAAAGCAATAAATATAATATTGTAGTCCATGCGAGTTCTATTATATTTATTAACACATTGATTGGAGGGATCAATATAACATAGAACGTAAATAAAATATTTTTTTATTGCAGTTTTGCAAGCTTGAGTATGTTGTGCTATTATTATTGATACCTTACATCACTTTCCCTGTACTTTAAAATACATTAGTGGATTTTTGGCTCCATTTGCCATTTACGGTGTGAAATCAATTGCAAGCTTGAGGACTTGTAGCAATTTAATAGCGAATTGCGATAGTAACATTTAAGGGATTAAAAGATCAAAAGCTTAGCTGGGACGGAGTTACGATTTTGACAGCCCGTAGGGATTTTCCGCCTGTAACCAGCAGATCATTTGCAGGTAGCTATAGGAGGCCAATTCAATAGCCGTAACTTTGGCGGGCTCCTTTACGGGCTTCAGGAAGACAAAATCGCTGAATTTAATATGGTCTATGGAGGTCTAATCAAGTTATTGTTTGCAAAGGCCAATCTAAGAGGTCCTGATAGAATGCTTCAAATGGGACAGTTTATCATTGAAGGCCTCCTGTGGCGAGATACAAACACCAGTAATTAGGTTATCTTTGCCTTCTGATCTAATTAGTTATGTTACCAAGTAATATTGCTTAATGGCAGGGCTATTTAATTACTTCTGGTTAAGACATAGATGGTAGCACTGATTCTTTTCCTGGATACTGGGATTCTATGCTCTGATCCCAAATTCTGCTCCAGCTGGTGAGGTGTAGAAAGGAACCCTGGGCATGGATGGAGAACTGACCCTGTATCATGACAGACAGATATTGAAGTAAGTAAGTGGAACCGCCTTCCAGTGAAAGTGGTAGAGTCAAACACAGTTAAGGGTTTTTAGGATAATGCTCTCCTGAGGCGTATTGGTAGATATAATGGGCAGATCAGGAGGGCTCTATTTGGTTATCTGCTGTAAAATATATGTGTCTATATTTCAATGTAAAGTGAATTTTGCAAACAAATGGCTCATTTAGCTATATAAAAAACGACATACCAATTTGTAATGTTGATATAACAGTGAGTACCTGCCCTACTTCTTAATTTCTTAGTATGAATGCCTACATCCAACTTCATGCACAAATACCAGCCGAATATACCACATAACTAAAATGATTAAATACCTAATATTCGTCATAAATATGTCAGTACAGATATATCATTGGGAATTGATGTTACAAACAGTACATCAGAGCAGGGGGGCATTACACTCACATATATATATATATATATATATATATATATATATATATATATATATATATACTAGCGACTTGCCCGTCAAAAAATGACGGTCAATAAAATTTAAATGTTGTGAAATTTGTTTGCATCTCCAAATGAGTCAGCTACATTTGTCCCTTTTTTTTTTCTAAAAATAAAAACACATAATTATTTTTAACTTTTTATTTTTTTAACTTTCAACTTATATTTCCCAAACATTAAACTTTGTAACATGCAACTTGTATATGAAACATTTGTGCAACATTTTGTTACCAATACTAACACTTTTCAATACATATTTATCACTGAGTAACTGCAGATTATATTAACTTAGAGTAATTAAATTGTTTTAACAATAACATACTTTTTCTCATTTGTAACATATTTGTTAAACTGTTGTTAAACTAAATTAGCATTGAATCCAGAGGAAGGCAAACAATAAAAAAACCCTATTGAAACGTGTCCAATTGTATCAAAGAGGGAAAAAAATTAATTCCTTCCTGACCCCATTAACTGGCGATCGGATTTCTCCCTGAATCAATACTTTGTCTTGAAATAATACATTTCAAATTCTTACTAAATACTTAAACTTTATAGTAACAATACATATTTGACTATACAACATATATATTTACCCAACTTTTGTAAACATTCCAAAAACACATATTTAACATTTTAAATTGTAACTTCAAACAATAACATTTAACTTTTGTAAATTATGGAAAAATCAGTGAATTGTTTTTGTGGGGCCAATCATGTAAATATAAAACTTTGAACCCATTCCAATCTGTTTCAGGATATTTTACTGTTGTTTTTTTTTCATTTAGTCCATTCTGCAAATATCAGATATATTTTCATAATTGAAATAGTGGTCCCCTGTTTAAAGAGTCCCAGAGTACTTTAATTTAGTACTGGAAGTCAAACCACTGTTCTCTATCTTTTTTTGTCCATTCTTTAGATGTTTTACTGGAAATATTGTTTTTGTGCAATCATATTGAGTCCCATAAAAGGTTGGCAGTAAAATGAAACCATTGTCCACTATCTTTCCAACACCTCATAGTAGACAATGTTTTTGGTGTAAACACATCCATCGTCCAATAAATGACCTTGAGTTTCGTTTTCTTCAACATGCACTTTAATTTCTTTTGGATTAGTGCACCTTGAAAAAGCCACATAGAGTTGTCCATGTGCAAAAACTGGTTCCTTTAAAAAAATCCCAACTGACTTAAAAGTTTGTCCTTGGGATTTATTAATGGTCATAGCAAATGCCATGATAACTGGAAATTGTCTCCGTTGAAGGACAAAGGGCAAACCACTCTCACTTGGAGCTAAATAAATTCTTGGTATAAAAACTCGTTCACCTTTATGGGTCCCAGTTATAATTTCTGCATGTATAAAATGATCTTTTAACTCATGCACAATTAATCGGGTCCCATTACAAAGTCCTTTTTTTGGATTCATATTTCGCAATAACATAACAATTGCACCTTTTTTCAATTGTAAAATATGTGGGGGCATTCCAGATGGTGTTAACGAATTAATAAATTCGATAGTAAAATTCGATTCACTGTCTTTATCATCTGACAGAATCGAATCTGCACTGTAATAATTCTTTTGTGGTGCATTGATGTATTTTAAAATTTCGTTATTTACATTCAAGGCATCGATATTTTTTGATGTTAATATTACTTTGTTTGCAATGTCTGTGTAATCCTCATTATTAAGAGTGTTTAGGAATATGGCTGATATGAGTGATTCATTGCAAACCATTTCTGATGGAATTTCAATGGTATCATTTGGTAAATGCTGTATTTCTGGATGTTTTCCAACTCCGATTTTAATGAGCCAGTCATTGAATTCATTTCGGCCTTCAGATCTCATATTTAATTCTAATTTGAGATGTGTAAATATTTGCCACAGTTTACTGGTCTTGATACATGTTTCAATGATCTCTGTTCTATTTCCGTGTGGCACAACAGGTAATGTTTGCCTAAAATCGCCTCCTAACAGCATCACCTTTCCACCAAATGGCAACTTATTATCCATCACTTCTTTTAAGAATCTGTCAATACATTGCAGTGCATGACATGACATCATTGTTGCCTCGTCTATGATAATTAGTTTAGTTAGTTTGAATTTTTTTGCTTGTATGGAATTGAGTCGAATATCTGAGACTGATGTTTCCAAAATGGGAACTGGCAGCTTAAATCCACTATGCACAGTTCTACCACCATCTAACAAAAGTGCAGCAATTCCAGTTGTTGCAAATGGCAAAGCTATCTGATCCTGTGATCGAATATAACTCATCAAACAATTGTACAGATAAGTTTTTCCTGATCCACCTGGTCCGTCTAGATAGAAATACCGGTCTTTGACCATTTCATCATCTGTAGCATTTGTGATGGCATGAAATGCTTCTAACTGTAAATTATTTAAAGTTGCCAGTTTTTCTTGGGTTTTTTGTTTTTGAAGCTCAGTGTCATAATCATCAAAATTGATGTCATCTATAAGTCCTGGATCTGGTAAATTAAAACTTGCACAATTTAATCCATGAGCCAACAATATTTCTTGGATTTCCAACAATGTTTTTAACAGAGCTATTGGTTCTCTGTAACGTTTCAAGAAATCTTCTGACATGTTTAATTTAAATGTTTCCCACAAAGTGAAAGCATCAGGTACATTGCAAAATATACAAATGAATGCAAATTGTTGTCTCATTTGCTTAGGCATTTGACATAGTGCTGCTTCTTCCAGACACCTCTCCCATTCTGTATCATCAGGTATGAAATTTTGATGTCTTGCAGCTAATAGGAATGTCTCATAAACTATGTCATTCACTGTAAATGCTCAAAACTCTGTGCACCGGGAACATGTAACAGAAGTAATCTTAAGCTGAAACGTTCAATGTCCCTTGGACTGACGGTATAAATTTGTGGTATGATTTTATGGGTATCTCTTTTTCGTAGTCGCCATAGACCATTTACAAATACATAGTGATATGGTATCTCTATGTATAAAAATTGTCTGGCATGCGTATCCTGACAGTTTAATTTAAACCACGCAGTAAGCGTAGTATCTCTGTCTTCACTTTGATATAATGCAGTTCTTTCATTTCCTTCAGTAAAGCAAACCATCTGACTTTGAGGCAAATGTACAGCTAAACGATAGATAGCATGTGATCGATCATGCATCTCAAATTTCAAAAGGCGCCACATTGCTTCCGGAGCACTCACATACCGAGCATCTAAATAATTTGAAAGTTCATCATGTAAAATTGGATTTTCGTTTTCATTTCCAGCACCTTGTACAACAACAGTAGCTGCATCATATCCTTTGTATATATATTTATACACATACTTAATTGATTTAATCGAAGTGCAAGCTTCCACATTGATGTGTGCATTGTACTTCATGAGCAAATGTGGATTGTATGGAACGACAAATCTATTATCAACCTTTTGGCCCCGGATAATAGCTGTTTGTCCTTGTGTTCTTTTATACAAAGGATATCCATCACAATTTGCATAAGTTTGCATTTGAAATTGTTTTGGAAATTCTTTAGTACATTTTTTATTTTCCATACATGGTGAATTCGGATTCATCTCTCCACATGGGCCATGAATCATTCTATGTGTAACAATCTCCCAAAGTTTTGTAAATATTTCTTGGTCTGGCAATTGTGCCGAAATTACTGAATCCACTCTCTCTGCAGTTTTTAACTTGTCTTTTTCCTGCAGTATTAAAAGTATGTGAGCATGTGGCAATCCTCTTTTTTGAAATTCAATGGTGTAAACAAAAGCCACACATTGTCCAAATAAATGTGCTTTAGTGATGTCATGAATTAATGAATTGAGTTTGATTTTAAATACTCTTGCCACTAAATCTGGTCGGTCAGAAGTAGTTTGTGCCAAATTCAAATTCTCCTTGATCTCTGGCCATTGTGGATTACAGGTGAATGTAATAAATAAATCTGGTTTTCCAAATTTAGTAACAATAGCCATGGCATCATTATACCTTTCTCGCATATTGCGAGGAGATCCTTGGAAAGAGGATGGCAAAATAATTGCTCTTCCAGCTGGAATGTCTCTGTTGGAAGCTAAATCTGCCACATAATCCATTAATCCACAATACTGTTCTACTCGTAATTTATTTTGTTGATATTTAATAAAATTTAGATTATTGGCTTCAACTTGTAAATATGAATCAATAATCCATTGTTGAGTGAGTTTTCCTCCATGTAAAATTGGATTAAAACAATCACGGATAGCAGTTTGTGCCACTTTATATTCCAGCATGGAAATATTAGATCGAATACGAAGTTTAGTATTGGGATAACTTTCCAATTTTAATTTTGGTTCCCATCCTGGTTCCCCATTTGGAAAGAAAATGGGATATGTCATTGGATCTAAATTACAGCTTAATATATTGATATTAATAAATGGTTGTTCTTCATTGCGTGGATATATTCTAATATCCCGCTGAAAAGGTGGTTCACCATCTTCATTTTTAAACACCATGGCAACCTCATTTACAGTAGGTAAATTATATCTTCTCTGATCAGTGTTGCGATCTCTTTTTAACACCATATTGACTCTTGGTGTAGGCAATTGATGTCTTTGAGCATGTTCCTGTTGTTCTTTTTCAAGCTGTGCTAATTGTTTGTATGCTTGACTATATGGGTTTTTTTTCATAATTTTATCCAGCTGTTCAAAGACTATGCCCAAACACTGTCTATTTTCTGGAAGTGTCATTCTTTGTTCCACAGCTTCCATCGTATCTAACACATATAACTGTGCAAATTTCCTTTGCTGTCCTTCTTGTGGGTGTAAATGCGAAGTTCTGTGGTATATTTGACCTTGAACTCTGAAACAATAAGGACCATGTCCTGGTACATTTTCTGCTAATGTTGCACCCATTGAAGCAAATGAAATTGCACTGTTATAAGACCTTATGTTTTGTTTAAAATTATTATAATTTGGAAATGTTGGATCACTCATAATGCATTCTAAATAATATGGAAATGGGTGTCTTACTGGAAGTTTGACCTTTCCTTTCTGACAGCAACTAATGAAATTTCCGTCATAAGGTCTTTCCTTTATAAAATGATAGGCCCCACAAAACTGACAAACCACATTAAGTAATCCACAATAATGAGTATCTACTTCTACTGCAGTAGTAAACACATTATCATGCATTTCTTCAACATAAATATCAGACCCACATTCTATATGTACATTTTTTTCTTGTGTGTCTACATTCAAGTCATTCTGCAAAATGGAATCATTGCACAATGGTTCAGAGAGATGTTTTTGTTTACTTTTACGTTTCTTGGAAGCCCCTACACACTCACTTGCGGCTTTCTTACTCATCTTTCTTTTATTTAAAAGTCTCTGTCGATCTTCTTCTCGCAAGCGTTGTGAAGTCTCCGGTGTCTGAGCATCTCTCCACCTTTGCTTCCTTTCCCTTGCCAATCTTCTTTTGCGTTCAACTTTGTCTTCTCCATTGTCCGCCATGTTAATCTGTAATTGTAAATAGAAATGCAATTATTGTTTATTCTTTGTTTTGTCTACATTTTTTTTCCTTTTTGTACTGTTCGATGAAAGTAGATAAATAAACTAATAAAACATTTTCAATTGTTGCACTTTAGACTGAAAGAAATGAAACCATTTTTTAAAGTATTTTATTGACATATATGAAATCGGAAATAGCTGCACATATTTATCTTTATATTATTAATCCTTCAATGACATTCCTTCTTGATTGAATTCACAGCATACCATCAATTTATTTTTTTTGCAAGTGTTGTAAGCTTCTTATTTTCTTGAAATATTATTATTAATTATTATTGTCTTTTCATGATTTTTCATTTTTTGAGTAAATATCATACATTAAATGACTCAATAAGTACTCTCTATTTTCCACAAATTTAAATTTACACCAAATATATAATTTATAGCCTTCTTGTATGCATCACTACAAAATTAAATGTTATACCTGTGAGGATGATGTTGATGTTGTTCCAAGGCTGCAAACGTCACGCTGTCTGTTTATTCCCTTGCAGATCTGAATAAACTGTAAAATCAAATAGATAATATTTGTAAACTTTTGCTTCATCAATATCATTAAATGAACATCAACAGACATATATTCGGCTACATTAAAAACCTCATAATTTAATTTCTGTACCTGTCCAAATGATCCTTATGCTGTTCAATGTGTTGAAACGTCACTATCTCTGGTCATTCACGTAGATTTCCCTGCAATTATACAAAATAGTAATTGATGTATAATATGTTACTTAATCAATGAGGCTTAACATAACTATTTTTGCATACATTAAAAACCTGAAAAAAAAAATATATCAATAAATCAGCATGAACACACATATGTAAGCATAGATTCTAAACATACACTCAATCTTACTGTTATTTTTTCAATAGGAATCAATGAATATATCTTAATCTTAAATTAATGTCTGACTAAATATAACCTCAACACATCAGCATGTAGGCTTTTTTTTTACTGTTATTTTAAAATGAGTATGTTACAAATGACTTCTTAAAAAAATGTACATTACTAATGAACTAATAATCAATTAATGTTCATTAATATTCAACTAATGTGTGACTCAATCTAACATTAACATCTAAGCATGAGTATATCGGCTTTATTTTTTATTTATGGTTTATTTTATACAAAATATTGCACATTCTTAACCTTTGTTCAAATTAATGATTATTAATGATAGATTATGAAAGTTAATTACAATTCTTACCCACAGGTAATCACGACATAACACAAAATAGTTCTTAAATTAATGTACATTAATAATTAATGAATTAATGTGTTCCTAATTAATTAATGTACATTATGAATGTTATTAACAATTGTTTCACACAGGTAATCATGACATATAACCAAATAATTGTAAAATTAATGTACATTAATAATTAATTACTAATTACTAAAAAAATGTTTTTTATTGATCTTCTTAATTTTGATATTAATAATTAATTATTAATTAATAATGTACATTATAAATGTTATTAACAATTCTTTCACACAGGTAAGCACAATATTATTTTTCTATTAATTACTACCAATTTATTAATTAATAATTTTAAATAGGCACACTAATATTTTTCTATGACTTAAATTTCTTCTCTATTATTTATTAATTAAGTACCAATTTATTAATTACTAATTATAAATAATAGGCACAATATTATTTTTATATTAATTAACTTTATTATCTATTATTTATTAAGTAATTATCAATTTATTAATTAATAATTAGAAATAATACATTTACCTTTTTTAATATAACAATGCTGAAGCAGTATACTGAAGAGCTAACAATCTATTGCAATTTCCCGGCATCCGAAAACATCCAGTCAGACTGTCATCACCTGAGGAGAAAGTGTCAGTCCTGTGTGAAATGTGCCCTATATATAGGCTTTGTGACCAATGTTTTAGGCGGGAAATCCGCAGTTGCGCGAGCCAAATGCGTTGTTATCGGCGGGAAATTCTATGTGGCGCGAGACAAAGGCGGGAAATCTGTGTTAATGCGTAAATCGGTAATCTCGTTTTCGTAAAATATACTCGTTACTGTCTTTTTACTCATTGTGCGGTTAATCCGCATCCTTTATCTCGTTGTTTTTCTAACACATACGCTACGATGTAACGATGCTACGATATAACGGCTCGCCTCGCTACGCGAGGCTCGCCTGCAATGAGCGCCTGCGGCGCTCATTGCCAAAGTGCTACGATTTAACGGCTCGCCTCGCTGTGCGAGGCTCGCCGGGCGATGAGCGCCTGCGGCGCTCATCGCAAAGTCATACGCACTACGCAACAGAGCGGTTTAACGGCTCGCCTCGCTGCGCGAGGCTCGCCGGGCGATGAGCGCCTGCGGCGCTCATCGCAAAGTCGTACGCACTGCGCAACGCAGCGTGACGACGTCTCGTAGTTAGACAATTATAATATGTGATATATATATATATTATACACTATATTTGTAAATACAGATTATACCAAGTACATTGACTTCACTGTGTTTGGAATCAATATTGGTCACAAATATCGGTGTTAATGTCGACAGCCTCTTGGGCAGATCCTCTCTCACCCGCTGAACACATGATAACGAGTGCCCAAAAATGAGTTTTAAAAGGTTCACTGACATTTGGTTCTTCAACTACTCTTATTGCAGCAGACATTTTACCTTTATTCCTAACATGATTAAGAAGAATGGGAGGAACAATGGATTAAGAAAAGGTCTCTGTTCAGTTCTATTGAAAGAGTAATACATTACATAGAACTCAATAGAAGAGTAAGCACCAGTAGAATAACCCTTAGATCTCAAGCAACCAACAGACTAGCAACCCAAGAAATAATCAACCTTGATAGTCAGCTAAATATAAGATTTTCTCAGAAAATACTTGTATGCTCCTGTAGCTGCTAATGTTGTTAGTTTAGCATGTGAAGTTTTTCCCAAAGTACAGTGATGTTTTAATAACTATTGGCATTAAAATGAACCATTGAACACATGTCCTTATAGGGACTACCTACATCCAGCTCAGGAAAATACTAATTAACTTGACTTTCTTTCTACTAGAGAAGTCACTAATAGGGGGCATGGCCCCCTACACAATGCACAAAGCATGTGGGGCTGGGGGATTCAGCCAAAGGCTATGGGTGGGACTCCATATTGTATCCTAACACTGATCAATCTCCTTCTGCCGATTCAGATATATGCAGAAGGATACATTGTAGCTGTCAAAGGTCACGTGACCTTTTTTCCTCAATTAGTACGAGCTCTGAATAATTGCTATTAAGGCAAATATTCACAGCTGTATGTGAGATATTGCTGAGTGGATAATGGCAGCTGAGGGTTCCTGTAGTCTCTGCTAGTCTGTAATTAATCGCTCCGAAAAAAGTGCTTTGAGATCCCGGCCATGAAAAGAAAAACATAAATGCCAGTGATATATAAAAGAAATCTATGCAAATTCCCTCATTTTTAAATGCCACTATGTCTCCGCTATTTGCTGTTTTGTCATATTTATGGCATGGCCCCCTGGGGAGCTCCGAGCATTACGAGAATGGGAAGGGAAAACTTAAGAGATAGCGATGGACATTTGTATTTTTTATACAGCATTTATAAATGCACATTTAGCAAAGAATGGCACATAAAGTATAATAAAAATGTTCCGAGAAAGCTTAATGCAATATATAAGTCAGAAAGAATACAGTGCAGAGTTATGGATGGGGGGTAATCAGCAGATCAGCTGTCATTTACTTTGAGTCATTAGCACCGCATTATAGAGAGCTCATTTTAATGGAAATATGTTGATTATTTCATTAAGCTGGTTAAGAAAACAGATTGGACGGGAACACTGACTCTTATAGGACCACTGTATAATGAATATATGTGTGTGTGTGTGTGTTTAAAAAAGTCATAAAGTTAGATTTTAATTATAAAATAATATGTTGTAATGCTATGCTGGACCCTGGGGGCATATGGTACTTTGATAAATGTTGTGTGAGTGAGAGGGGTATTTACATTACTGGAGAAGCAGGTCTTGTAATTATTGTTGCAAACTGTCTGCTTCTGTGCATGTGTAGGAAAGGGGTAGGTGTCAAATTATATGCAGTCAAATTATTTAACACATTCCCCTCTCTCTCACTGTTTCTTCTGCTTGAGCTCTGCCTACAATAATACGTGAAAATAAGCACCCCCTGTGGCTGAAAACAGATCTTGGAGTCACAGACAGTACACCAGGAGGAAGGAGAGAAGATTGAGAGGAAAGGGGTGCAAGAAAAGGGAGAGGGCAGGTGTGAAAGGAAAGGAGGAGTGCAGGAATGGAGAGAAGGGGAGAGAGAAAATAGAATACAGGTGTGGGAGAACAATGGAGGGATAAGGGGAAGTTCAAGTGTGAGTGAGGGTGAGAAAAAAGGGAGAGTGCAGGAGTGATAATGAAGGTGAGAGAATCGGGAGGGCAGGTGTGAGAATGAAGGTAAGAGAGAATGGGGTGTGCAGATATGAGAGGAGGTGAGAGAGAATGGGGTGTGCAGATATGAGAGAAGGTGAGAGAGAATGGGGTGTGCAGATATGAGAGAAGGTGAGAGAGAATGGGGTGTGCAGATATGAGAGGAGGTGAGAGAGAATGGGGTGTGCAGATATGAGAGGAGGTGAGAGAGAATGGGGTGTGTAGATATGAGAGAAGGTGAGAGAGAATGGGGTGTGCAGATATGGGAGAAAGAGATAGAGAATGGGGAGTGCAGATATGAGAGGAGGTGAGAGAGAATGGGGTGTGCAGATATGAGAGAAGGTGAGAGAGAATGGGGAGTGCAGATGTGAGAAAAGGTGAGAGAGAATGGGGTGTGTAGATATGGGAGGAGGTGAGAGAGAATGGGGAGTGCAACTATAGGAGAAGGTGAGAGAGAAGTGGAAGTGCAGATATGAGAGAAGGTGAGAGAGAATGGGGTGTGCAGATAAGAGAGAAGGTGAAAGAGAATGGGGTGTGCAGATATAAGAGAAGGTAAGAGAGAATGGGGTGTGCAGATATGAGAGGAGGTGAGAGAGAATGGGGAGTGCAGATATGAGAGAAGGTGAGAGAGAATGGGGTGTGCAGATATGAGAGGAGGTGAAAGAGAATGGAGTGTGCAGATATGAGAGAAGGTGAGAGAGAATGGGGAGTGCAGATATGAGAGGAGGTGAAAGAGAATGGGGTGTGCAGATATGAGAGAAGGTGAGAGAGAATGGGGTGTGCAGATATGAGAGAAGGTGAGAGAGAATGGGGTGTGCAGATATGAGAGAAGGTGAGAGAGAATGGGGTGTGCAGATATGAGAGGAGGTGAAAGAGAATGGAGTGTGCAGATATGAGAGAAGGTGAGAGAGAATGGGGAGTGCAGATATGAGAGGAGGTGAGAGAGAATGGGGTGTGCAGATAAGAGAGAAGGTGAAAGAGAATGGGGTGTGCAGATATAAGAGAAGGTAAGAGAGAATGGGGTGTGCAGATATGAGAGGAGGTGAAAGAGAATGGGGTGTGCAGATATGAGAGAAGGTGAGAGAGAATGGGGTGTGCAGATATGAGAGGAGGTGAAAGAGAATGGAGTGTGCAGATATGAGAGAAGGTGAGAGAGAATGGGGAGTGCAGATATGAGAGGAGGTGAAAGAGAATGGAGTGTGCAGATATGAGAGAAGGTGAGAGAGAATGGGGAGTGCAGATATGAGAGGAGGTGAAAGAGAATGGGGTGTGCAGATATGAGAGAAGGTGAGAGAGAATGGGGTGTGCAGATATGAGAGAAGGTGAGAGAGAATGGGGTGTGCAGATATGAGAGAAGGTGAGAGAGAATGGGGTGTGCAGATATGAGAGGAGGTGAAAGAGAATGGGGTGTGCAGATATGAGAGAAGGTGAGAGAGAATGGGGTGTGCAGATATGAGAGAAGGTGAGAGAGAATGGGGTGTGCAGATATGAGAGAAGGTGAGAGAGAATGGGGTGTGAAGATGCGAGAGAAGGTGAGAGAGAATGGGGTGTGTAGATTTGAGAGGAGGTGAGAGAGAATGGGGTGTGCAGATATGGGAGAAGGTGAGAGAGAAGTGGGAGTGCAGATATGAGAGAAGGTGAGAGAGAATGGGGAGTGCAGATATGAGAGGAGATGAGAGAGAATGGGGTGTGTAGATATGAGAGAAGGTGAGAGAGAATGGGGTGTGCAAATATGAGAGAAAGTGAGAGAGAATGGGGTGTGCAGATATGGGAGAAGGTGAGAGAGAAGTGGGAGTGCAGATGTGAGAGAAGGTGATAGAGAATGGGGTGTGTAGATTTGAGAGGAGGTGAGAGAGAATGGGGTGTGCAGATATGAGAGAAGGTGAGAGAGAATGGGGTGTGCAGATATGAGAGAAGGTGAGAGAGAATGGGGTGTGAAGATGCGAGAGAAGGTGAGAGAGAATGGGGTGTGCAGATATGGGGGAAGGTAAGAGAGAATGGGGTGTGAAGATGCTAGAGAAGGTGAGAGAGAATGGGGTGTGCAGATATGGGAGAAAGAGAGAGAGAATGGGGTGTGCAGATATGAGAGAAGGTGAGAGAGAATGGGGTAAGCAGATGCGAGAGAAGGTTAGAGAGAATGGGGAGTGCAGATGTGAGAGGAGGTGAGAGAGAATGGGGAGTGCAGATAAGAGAGAAGGTGAGAGAGAATGGGGTGTGCAGATATGAGAGAAGGTGAGAGAGAATGGAGTGTGCAGATATGAGAGGAGGTGAGAGAGAATGGGGAGTGCAGATAAGAGAGAAGGTGAGAGAGAATGGGGTGTGCAGATATGAGAGGAGGTGAGAGAGAATGGGGTGTGAAGATGTGAGAGAAGGTGAGAGAGAATGGGGTGTGCAGATATGGGGGAAGGTAAGAGAGAATGGGGTGTGAAGATGCTAGAGAAGGTGAGAGAGAATGGGGTGTGCAGATATGGGAGAAAGAGAGAGAGAATGGGGTGTGCAGATATGAGAGAAGGTGAGAGAGAATGGGGTAAGCAGATGCGAGAGAAGGTTAGAGAGAATGGGGAGTGCAGATGTGAGAGGAGGTGAGAGAGAATGGGGAGTGCAGATAAGAGAGAAGGTGAGAGAGAATGGGGTGTGCAGATATGAGAGAAGGTGAGAGAGAATGGAGTGTGCAGATATGAGAGGAGGTGAGAGAGAATGGGGAGTGCAGATAAGAGAGAAGGTGAGAGAGAATGGGGTGTGCAGATATGAGAGGAGGTGAGAGAGAATGGGGTGTGAAGATGTGAGAGAAGGTGAGAGAGAATGGGGTGTGCAGATATGTGGGAAGGTAAAAGAGAATGGGGTGTGAAGATGCGAGAGAAGGTTAGAGAGAATGGGAGTGCAGATGTGAGAGAAAGAGAGAGAGAATGGGGTGTGCAGATTTGAGAGAAGGTGAGAGAGAATGGGGAGTGCAGCTATGAGAGTAGGTGAGAGAGAATGGGGTGTGCAGATATGAGAGAAGGTGAGAGAGAATGGGGTGTGCAGATATGGGAGAAAGAGAGAGAGAATGGGGTGTGCAGATATGAGAGAAGGTGAGAGAGAATGGGGTGTGCAGATGTGAGAGAAGGTTAGAGAGAATGGGGAGTGCAGATGTGAGAGAAAGAGAGAGAGAATGGGGTGTGCAGATTTGAGAGAAGGTGAGAGAGAATGGGGAGTGGAGATACGAGAGTAGGTGAGAGAGAATGGGGTGTGCAGATATGAGAGAAGGTGAGAGAGAATGGGGTGTGCAGATATGAGAGAAGGTGAGAGAGAATGGGGTGTGCAGATATGAGAGAAGGTGAGAGAGAATGGGGTGTGCAGATATGAGAGAAGGTGAGAGAGAATGGGGTGTGCAGATATGAGAGAAGGTGAGAGAGAATGGGGTGTGCAGATATGAGAGAAGGTGAGAGAGAATGGGGTGTGCAGATATGAGAGGAGGTGAGAGAGAATGGGGTGTGCAGATATGAGAGAAGGTGAGAGAGAATGGGGTGTGCAGATATGAGAGGAGGTGAGAGAGAATGGGGTGTGCAGATATGAGAGGAGGTGAGAGAGAATGGGGTGTGCAGATATGAGAGGAGGTGAGAGAGAATGGGGTGTGCAGATATGAGAGGAGGTGAGAGAGAATGGGGTGTGCAGATATGAGAGAGGTGAGAGAGAATGGGGTGTGCAGATATGAGAGGAGGTGAGAGAGAATGGGGTGTGCAGATATGAGAGAAGGTGAGAGAGAATGGGGTGTGCAGATATGAGAGAAGGTGAGAGAGAATGGGGAGTGCAGATGTGAGAGAAGGTGAGAGAGAATGGGGTGTGCAGATACGAGAGAAGGTGAGAGAGAATGGGGTGTGCAGATATGAGAGAAGGGGAGAGAGAATGGGGTGTGCAGATATGGGAGAAAGAGAGAGAGAATGGGGTGTGCAGATATGAGAGAAGGTGAGAGAGAATGGGGTGTGCAGATATGAGAGAAAGAGATAGAGAATGGGGAGTGCAGATGTGAGAGAAAGAGAGAGAGAATGGGGTGTGCAGATGTGAGAGAAGGTGAGAGAGAATGGGAGTGCAGATATGAGAGTAGGTGAGAGAGAATGGGGTGTGCAGATATGAGAGAAGGGGAGAGAGAATGGGGTGTGCAGATGTGAGAGAAGGTGAGAGAGAATGGGGTGTGCAGATATGAGAGGAGGTGAGTGATAATGGGGTGTGCAGATACGAGAGAAGGTGAGAGAGAATGGGGTGTGCAGATGTGCGAGAAGGTTAGAGAGAATGGGGTGTGCAGATGTGAGAGAAGGTTAGAGAGAATGGGGAGTGCAGATGTGAGAGAAAGTGAGAGAGAATGGGGTGTGCAGATATGGGAGAAGGTGAGAGAGAATGGGGTGTGCAGATATGAGAGGAGGTGAGAGAGAATGGGGTGTGCAGATATGAGAGGAGGTGAGAGAGAATGGGGTGTGCAGATATGAGAGAAGATGAGAGAGAATGGGGTGTGTAGATATGAGAGAAGGTGAGAGAGAATGGGGTGTGTAGATATGAGAGGAGGTGAGAGAGAATGGGGAGTGCAGATATAAGAGAAGGTGAGAGAGAATGGGGTGTGCAGATATGAGAGAAGGTGAGAGATAAGGTGGAGTGCAGATATAAGAGGAGGTGAGAGAGAATGGGGTGTGCAGATATGAGAGGAGGTGAGAGAGAATGGGGTGTGCAGATATGAGAGAAGGTGAGAGAGAATGGGGTGTGTAGATATGAGAGAAGGTGAGAGAGAATGGGGTGTGCAGATATGAGAGGAGGTGAGAGAGAATGGGGATTGCAGATATGAGAGAAGGTGAGAGAGAATGGGGTGTGCAGATATGAGAGGAGGTTAGAGAGAATGGGGTGTGCAGATATGAGAGAAGGGGAGAGAGAATGGGGTGTGCAGATATGGGAGAAAGAGAGAGAGAATGGGGTGTGCAGATATAAGAGAAGGTGAGAGAGAATGGGGTGTGCAGATATGAGAGAAGGTGAGAGATAAGGTGGAGTGCAGATATAAGAGGAGGTGAGAGAGAATGGGGTGTGCAGATATGAGAGGAGGTGAGAGAATGGGGTGTGCAGATATGAGAGGAGGTGAGAGAGAATGGGGTGTGCAGATATGAGAGAAGATGAGAGAGAATGGGGTGTGCAGATATACTGTAAGAGAAGGTGAGAGAGAATGGGGTGTGCAGATATGAGAGAAGATGAGAGAGAATGGGGTGTGCATATATACTGTAAGAGAAGGTGAGAGAGAATGGGGTGTGCAGATATGAGAGGAGGTGAGAGAGAATGGGGTGTGCAGATATGAGAGGAGGTGAGAGAGAATGGGGTGTGCAGATATGAGAGAAGATGAGAGAGAATGGGGTGTGCATATATACTGTAAGAGAAGGTGAGAGAGAATGGGGTGTGCAGATATGAGAGGAGGTGAGAGAGAATGGGGTGTGCAGATATGAGAGAAGATGAGAGAGAATGGGGTGTGCATATATACTGTAAGAGAAGGTGAGAGAGAATGGGGAGTGCAGATATGAGAGGAGGTGAGAGAGAATGGGGTGTGCAGATATGAGAGGAGGTGAGAGAGAATGGGGTGTGCAGATATGAGAGGAGGTGAGAGAGAATGGGGTGTGCAGATATGAGAGAAGGTGAGAGAGAATGGGGTGTGCAGATATGAGAGGAGGTGAGAGATAATGGGGTGTGTAGATATGAGAGAAGATGAGAGATAAGGTGGAGTGCAGATATAAGAGAAGGTGAGAGAGAATGGGGTGTGCAGACATAAGAGAAGGTAAGAGAGAATGGGGAGTGCAGATATGAGAGAAGGTGAGAGAGAATGGGGTGTGTAGATATGAGAGAAGGTGAGAGAGAATGGGGTGTGCAGATATGAGAGAAGATGAGAGATAAGGTGGAGTGCAGATATAAGAGAAGGTGAGAGAGAATGGGGTGTGCAGACATAAGAGAAGGTAAGAGAGAATGGGGAGTGCAGATATGAGAGAAGGTGAGAGATAAGGTGGAGTGCAGATATGAGAGAAGGTGAGAGAGAATGGGGTGTGCAGATATGAGAGGAGGTGACAGAGAATGGGGTGTGCAGATATGAGAGGAGGTGAGAGAGAATGGGGTGTGCAGATATAAGAGAAGGTGAGAGAGAATGGGGTGTGTAGATATGAGAGAAGGTGAGAGAGAATGGGGTGTGTAGATATGAGAGGAGGTGAGAGAGAATGGGGTGTGCAGATATGAGAGAAGGTGACAGAGAATGGGGTGTGCAGATATGAGAGAAGGTGAGAGAGAATGGGGTGTGTAGATATGGGAGAAGGTGAGAGAGAATGGGGTGTGCAGATGTGAGAGAAGGTGAGAGAGAATGGGGTGTGTAGATATGAGAGAAGGTGAGAGAGAATGGGGTGTGCAGATATGAGAGAAGGTGAGAGAGAATGGGGTGTGTAGATATGGGAGAAGGTGAGAGAGAATGGGGTGTGCAGATATGAGAGAAGGTGAGAGAGAATGGGGTGTGTAGATATGAGAGAAGGTGAGAGAGAATGGGGTGTGCAGATGTAAGAGAAGGTAATAGAGAATGGGGTGTGCAGATATGGGAGAAAGTGAGAGAGAATGGGGTGTGTAGATATGAGAGAAGGTGAGAGAGAATGGGGTGTGCAGATGTGAGAGAAGGTAATAGAGAATGGGGTGTGCAGATATGGGAGAAAGTGAGAGAGAATGGGGTGTGTAGATATGGGAGAAGGTCAGAGAGAATGGGGTGTGCAGATGTGAGAGAAGGTAATAGAGAATGGGGTGTGCAGATATGGGAGAAAGTGAGAGAGAATGGGGTGTGTAGATATGGGAGAAGGTGAGAGAGAATGGGGTGTGTAGATATGAGAGAAGGTGAGAGAGAATGGGGTGTGCAGATGTGAGAGAAGGTAATAGAGAATGGGGTGTGTAGATATGAGAGAAGGTGAGAGAGAAAGGGGTGTGTAGATATGGGAGAAGGTGAGAGAGAATGGGGTGTGTAGATATTACACAGGACCGTCCAAGATCTATCATAGGATTCTACATTCACTCCTTAAAGTGGCATCCAGGACATAAAATGTATATCTTGGACTCCTTGGGGGTGTGCCTGTCCTCTGTATTCAAGTTTCATTAAATTCATTTTATATTAAAGCTCACTCAGAAGATGAATTATCCGTGTAAAGGTTATGGACCTTCTCTCGTTTGCCCGTTACTGCTCCATGTTGGTGAAGAGTCGAAGCTGCCATCCTAAAATGATTTTTTGTCAGTGACTTTCAATTCTGGATCAAATGTTCAAGGGGCGGTTCAAGAACCAATGTAATTATAGCTAAATTCTGAGCCTTGTTCATGCTCTGTGTTCTTCAGCAGCTGGTGCTAAAGCTTTCATATAGATATAGCTTCATATAAGAGCATCTTGTGTTTCGGTGGAACGTCCCTTTTAAAGCCCAGATAACCAAATTGTATAAAAAAGAAAACGATAAAAATCTAATTTGAGTTGAAGAGCTCCTGAGCTAAACTGCAGAATGTAGATCTTTATAGCACAAACACAATAAGACGAATGTGTCCGAGTTCTACTGAGATCAGACCTTCATGGGACCCAAAATGATTTCACTTCTTCCGCTGAACTTTAAGGACGAGAACAGAGAGGCCGAGATTGGGACCCATGACTGACAGCTCCTGCGAAGAAGTATATGAGGAGATGGGTAAATGAGAAGAAGGAGAGGGAGGGGGTTGAAGGGGGTGTCAGTATGTGCACAGGGTGCAGGGGGTGGTGGGGGTGTCAGGAGGTGCACAGGGTGCAGGGGGTGCTGGGGGTGTCAAGATGTGCACAGGGTGCAGGGGGTCCTGGGGGTGTCAGGAGGTGCACAGGGTGCAGGGGGTGCTGGAGGTGTCAGGAGTTGCACAGGGTGCAGGGGGTGTCAGGAGGTGCACAGTGTGCAGGGGGGTGTCAGGAGGTGCACAGGGTGCAGGGGGTGCTGGAGGTGTCAGGAGGTGCACAGGGTGCAGGGGGTGTCAGGAGGTGCACAGTGTGCAGGGGGGTGTCAGGAGGTGCACAGGGTGCAGGGGGTGCTGGAGGTGTCAGGAGGTGCACAGGGTGCAGGGGGTGCTGGAGGTGTCAGGAGGTGCACAGGGTGCAGGGGGTGTCAGAACGTTCACACGGTGCACAGGATGCTGGAGGTGTCAGGAGGTGCAAAGGGTGCAGGGGGTGCTGGGGGTGTCAGGAGGTGTATAGGGTGCAGGGGGTGTCATGGGTGCTGGGGGTGTCAGGAGGTGCACAGGGTGCAGGGGGTGTCAAGAGGTGCAAAGGGTGCAGGGGTGCTGGGGGTGTCAGGAGGTGCACAGGGTGCAGGGGGTGCTGGAGGTGTCAGGAGGTGCACAGGGTGCAGGGGGGTGTCAGGAGGTGCACAGGGTGCACAGGATGCTGGAGGTGTCAGGAGGTGCAAAGGGTGCAGGGGGTGCTGGGGGTGTCAGGAGGTGCACAGGGTGCCGGGGGTGTCAGGAGGTGCAAAGGGTGCAGGGGTGCTGGGGGTGTCAGGAGGTGCACAGGGTGCAGGGGGGTGCTATGAAGAAGAATATGAGGAGACAGGTAAATGATAAGAAGGTGAGGGAAGGTGCAAGGGGATGCAGAGGGTGTCAGGAGGTGCACAGGGTGCACGGGGTGCTGGAGGTGTCAGGAGGTGCACAGGGTGCAGGGGGGTGTCAGGAGGTGCACAGGGTGCAGGGGGTGCTGGGGGTGTCAGGAAGTGCACAGGGTTCAGGGGTGTCAGGAGTTGCACAGTGTGCTGGGGTGTTAGGATGTGCACAGGGTGCTGGTGGTGTCAGGAGGTGCACAGTGTGCAGGGGGGTGTCAGGAGGTGCACAGGGTGCAGGGGGTGCTGGAGGTGTCAGGAGGTGCACAGTGTGCAGGGGGGTGTCAGGAGGTGCACAGGGTGCAGGGGGTGCTGGAGGTGTCAGGAGGTGCACAGGGTGCAGGGGGTGTCAGAACGTTCACAGGGTGCACAGGATGCTGGAGGTGTCAGGAGGTGCACAGGGTACAGGGGGTGCTGGAGGTGTCAGGAGGTGCACAGGGTGCAGGGGATGTCAGAACGTTCATAGGGTGCACAGGATGCTGGAGGTGTCAGGAGGTGCACAGGGTGCAGGGGGTGCAGGGGGTGTCAGGAGGTGCACAGGGTGCAGGGGGTGTCAGAAGGTGCACAGGGTGCAGGGGTGCTGGGGGTGTCAGGATGTGCAGAGGGTGCAGGGGGTGGTGGGGTGTCAGGAGGTGCACAAGGTGCAGGGGGTGTAAGGTGGTGCAAAGGGTGCAGGGGGTGCTGGAGGTGTCAGGAGGTGCACAGGGTGCAGGGGGTGTCAGAAGGTGCACAGGGTGCAGGTGTGCTGGGGGTGTAAGATGTGCAGAGGGTGCAGGGGGTGGTGGGGTGTCAGGAGGTGCACAAGGTGCAGGGGGTGTAAGGTGGTGCACAGGGTGCAGGGGGTGTCAGGAGGTGCACAGGGTGCAGGGGGTGCTGGGGGTGTCAGGATGTGCACAGGGTGCAGAGGATGGTGGGGGTGTCAGGAGGTGCACAGGGTGCAAGGGGTGCTGGGGGTGTCAGGAGGTGCACATGGTGCAGGGGGTGTCAGGTGGTGCAGGGGGTGCTGGGGGTGTCAGGAGGTGCACAGGGTGCAGGGGGTGTCAGGTGGTGCAGGGGGTGCAGGGGGTGCTGGGGGTGTCAGGAGGTGCACATGGTGCAGGGGGTGTCAGGTGGTGCACATGGTGCAGGGGGTGTCAGGGGGGTGCAGGGGGTGCTGGGGGTGTCAGGAGGTGCACAGGGTGCAGGGGATGCTGTGAAGAAGTATATGAGGAGACAGGTAAATGAGAAGAAGGTGAGGGAAGGTGCACGGGGATGCAGAGGGTGTCAGGAGGTGCACAGGGTGCAGGGGTGGTGGGGGTGTCAGGAGGTGCACAGTGTGCTGGTGGTGTCAGGAGGTGCACGGGGTGCTGGCGGTTTCAGGCGGTGCACAGGGTGCAGGGGGTGCTAAGGGTGTCAGGAGGTGCACGGGGTGCAGGGGGTGTTAAGACGTGCACAGTGTGCAGAGGGTGTCAGGAGGTGCACAGGGTGCAGGGGGTGCTGGAACTGTCAGGAGGTGCACAGGGTGCAGGGGGTGTCAGGACGTTCACAGGGTGCACAGGGTGCTAGAGGTGTCAGGAGGTGCACAGGGTGCAGGGGGGTGTCAGGAGGTGCACAGGGTGCAGGGGGTGGTGTCAGGAGGTGCACAGGGTGCGGGGTGTGCTTGAGGAGTCAGGAGGTGCACAGGGTGCAGGGGGGTGTCAGGGGGTGCACAGGGTGCAGGGGGTGCTGGGGGTGTCAGGAGGTGCACAGGGTGCAGGGGGTGCTGGAGGTGTCAGGAGGTTCACAGGGTGCAGGGGGTGCTGGAGGTGTCAGGAATTGCAAAGGGTTCAGGGGGTGTCAGGAGGTGCACAGGGTGCAGGATGTGTCTGTGTGTATGTCTATGTGTGTGTGTGTGTCTGTGTCCGTGTGCATTTTTTTTTTTTCTGGAGTGTAGGCCCCCCTGGAATGGGTGCCAAGATGGGCGGCTGCTGTTTGGGGTGATGTTTATATACTGTCTGTATAAATGTATATATATAGGTGTACATATATATATCCGTAGAGGATGTCACAGGAAAGTGGAGTGCGCGCCCTGGAGCTGTGCTGCAGGCAGAGGAGCTGAGCACAGGCAGGAGCATTGAGTGACTCGGTCCCAGCGGGGTCCATTCTCTAGCTCTGCCACTGGATCTACGGTATGTATAAAATAATTAGTGGGTGACTTTTTTTCTTAAAGGAACCCAGAAGAGAATAATAAATCTGTATTTCTCACTGGTTGGTCATCGGTGGGTTTTAGAGTGAATATGTTTAGAGCAATGGAAGTGTCACTGTGCATCTTGAAATGTGGTAATCTATAATCCCATTGTGTTCTATCAGAGAGTGCCACTGTGTGCTGTGACTCTCCATATTGCATCTTCTAATGCACACACAGCACAACCAGGAGTATATTAGTCCACAAGGCTTGAAGGTATATCATCTACTGCACCACATGGACCACATGGTGTCTATTTACTTTTATGTACTTTATTTTATTAAGAAGTGCTTATGTATGCAGACACAGACTCTGTAGGGCTGCATGTGCGCTGTAGTGTCCTAGCCAATCAAGGATCACGCCTCAGCAGCATGTTGCAGAATGTTGCAGAGAGACGGTCCCTGATTGGTTAGTATGAGACACTGCACATTCAGCCCTATAGAGTCTGTGTATTCATATGCGGCAGTGGGCAGACCCATATAGGGACTTTTTGTTTTATTTGAGGCAGTAAAAACAGAGCTTTATAACTATAACTTCTTAATAAAATAAAATAAGTACATATAATTAAATAGATACCCAGGGATATTATATACCTTGTAACATCCCTTTAACTCACAATGACTCACAATAAGAATTTGTCTGTAGATACTTTTTCCTTATAGTAGATCTATATTTAATTCACAAAACTAAATATATATATATATATATATATATATATATATATATATATATAACTGTAAAAGAGCTCATACTGGTCCTTTATATTTAAAACCTCAGTTTCTAGTCTGATAAATTCTTACAGCAAATACCATCACATCTAGGAGTGCACAGGTGGGACCGCCCCCAGCGCTGACAGCGATTATTGGTGGGAGGAGCAGGAAATACACAAACTACAGTATATATATATATATTTATATATACACATGCTCCATGATAACTGGGTAGCAGCACTAATTACAGCGGCCCTGCTGCTCCTTTGTGTTCACACTCAGCAATTTGTATGAATTGTACAGTAATGTCAGCAGGTGGTATCACTGCCAGGCGCGCCCGGCCCTCCACTAAACTAGCAGATATCGCATTGTGCCCGTCCCTCTGCCAGGTGCTGGGCGCCCACTGCCAAAGCAAGATGGCAACCACTAATAGAATACAGCAAAAATACTGCAATACTTCTTTATTGTGTGTTTCCAGCTTATTGGCATTAAAGTGACACGAACAATAACTTTTTTCATGTCATTAAAATGTAGTATTTGCAGAATTCTGAGGTTTTAAAAGAGATTGATCTGCGATCTAGAAAAGGGAGTTCCACGGTGGAGTGGACAGAGCGAGAGAGAGGGAGAGAGAGAGAGAGGAGAACAGAGAGATAGAGGAGAGAGAGAGAAGGAGTGGAGAGAGAGAGAGAGAGAGAGAGTGAGAGAGTGAGAGAGAGAGAGAGGAGAACAGAGAGAGAGAGAGCGAGAGAGAGAAGGAGTGGAGAGAGAGAGAGAGAGGAGAACAGAGAGATAGAGGAGAGAGAGAGGAGAGAGAGAGAGAGTGGAGAGCGCGCGCGAGAGAGAGAGAGAGAGAGAGAGAAAGAGTGGAGAGAGAGAGGGAGAGTGGAGAGTTAGAGAGAGGAAGAGGAGAACAGAGAGAGAGAGCGAGAGAGAGAGAAAGAAAGAGTGGAGAGAGCGAGAGAGAGGGAGAGGAGAACAGAGAGATAGAGGAAAGAGAGAGAAGGAGTGAAGAGAGAGAGAGAGAAAGAGTGGAGAGAGAGGGAGAGAGAGAAAGAGTGTAGAGAGAGAGAGAGAGAGAGGATAACAGAGAGAGAGAGAGAGAAAGAGTCGAGAGAGAGAGAGAGAGAAAGAGTGTAGAGAGCGAGAGAGAGAAAGAGGAGAACAGAGAGAGAGAGCGAGAGAGAGAAAGAGTTAAGAGAGCAAGAGAGACGGAGAGGAGAACAGAGAGAGAGACCGAGAGAGAGAGAGAGAGAGAGAGAGAGAGAGAGAGAGAGAGAGAGAGAGAGTGGAGAGAGCGAGAGAGAGGGAGAGGAGAACAGAGAGAGAGAGCGAGAGAGAGAGCTAGAGAGAGAGAAAGAAAGAGTGGAGAGAGTGAGAGAGAGGGAGAGGAGAACAGAGAGATAGAGGAGAGAGAGAGAAGGAGTGAAGAGAGAGAGAGAGAAAGAGTGGAGAGAGAGCGAGAGAGAGAAAGAGTGGAGAGAGCGAGAGAGAGGGAGAGGAGAACAGAGAGATAGAGGAGAGAGAGAGAAGGAGTGAAGAGAGAGAGAAGGAGTGGAGAGAGTGAGCGAGAGAAGGAGTGAAGAGAGAGAGAGAAAGACTGGAAGGAGAGAGAGAGAAAGAGTGGAGAGCGCGCGCGAGAGAGAGAGAGGAGAACAGAGAGATAGAAAGAGGAGAGAGAAAGAGTGGAGAGAGGGAAAGAGAGAGAGAAAGACTGGAGAGAGTGAGAGAGAGAGAGAGAGGAGAACAGAGTGATAGAGAGAGGAGAGAGAGAAAGAGTGGAGAGAGCGAGAGAGAGGGAGAGGAAAACAGAGTGTTAAAGAGAGAGAAAGAGTGGAGAGAGCGAGAGAGAGGGAGAGGAGAACAGAGAGATAGAGAGTGGAGAGAGAGAAAGACTGGAGAGAGTGAGAGAGAGAGAGAGAGAGAGAGAGAGGAGAACAGAGTGATAGAGAGAGGAGAGAGAGAAAGAGGGGAGAGAGCGAGAGAGAGAGAGAGGAGAACAGAGAGATAGAGGAGAGAGAGAGAAGGAGTGAAGAGAGAGAGAAAGAGTGGAGAGAGCGAGAGAGAGAGAGAAGGAGTGGAGAGAGTGAGAGAGAAAGAAAGAGTGGAGAGATCGAGAGAGAGAGAGAGAGAGAAAGAAAGAGTGGAGAGAGAGGGAGAGGAGAACAGAGAGATAGAGGAGAGAGAGAGAAGGAGTGAAGAGAGAGAGAAAGAGTGGAGAGAGCGAGAGAGAGAGAGAGAAAGAGTGGAGAGAGTGAGAGAGAGAGAAGGAGTGAAGAGAGAGAAAGAGAAAGACTGGAGGGAGAGAGAGAGAAAGAGTGGACAGCGCGAGTGAGAGAGAGAGAGAGAGGAGAACAGAGAGATAGAAAGAGTAGAGAGAAAGAGTGGAGAGAGGGAGAGAGAGAGAGGAGAACAGGGTGATAGCGAGAGGAGATAGAGAAAGAGTGGAGAGAGTGAGAGAGAGAGAAAGACTGGAGAAAACGAGAGAAAAACTGGAGAGAGTGAGAGAGAGAGAGAGCAGGAGAGAGTGATAGAGAGAGGAGAGAGAGAAAGAGTGGAGAGAGCGAGAGAGAAAGAAAGAGTGGAGAGAGCGAGAGAGAGAGAGAGGAGAACAGAGTGATAAAGAGATAGAAAGAGTGTAGAGAGCTAGAGAGAGAGGAGAACAGAGTGATAGAGAGAGGAGAGAGAGAAAGAGTAGAGAGAGCGAGAGAGAGAGGAGAACAGAGTGATAGAGAGACGAGAGAGAGAAAGAGTGGAGAGAGCGAGAGAGAGGGAGAGGAGAACAGAGAGATAGAGAGTGGAGAGAGAGAAAGACTGGAGAGAGCGAGAGAGAGAGAGGAGAACAGAGTGATAGAGAGAGGAGAGAGATAAAGAGTGGAGAGAACGAGAGAGAGAACGAGAGAGAGAGGAGAGCAGAGAGAAGAGAGAGAGAAAGAGTGGAGAGAGTGAGAGAGAGAACGAGGGAGAGAGGAGAACAGAGAGATAGAGAGAGGAGAGAGAGAAAGAGTGGAGAGAGCGAGAGAGAAAGAAAGAGTGGAGAGAGAGAGAGAGAGGAGAACAGAGTGATAAAGAGATAGAAAGAGTGGAGAGAGCAAGAGAGAGAGGAGAACAGAGTGATAGAGAGAGGAGAGAGAGAAAGAGTGGAGAGAGCGAGAGAGAGAACGAGAGAGAGAGGAGAGCAGAGAGATAGAGAGAGGAGAGAGAGAAAGCGTGGAGAGAGTGAGAGAGAGAGAGGAGAACAGAGTGATAGAGAGAGGAGAGAGAGAAAGAGTGGAGAGAGCGAGAGAGAGGGAGAGGAGAACAGAGAGATAGAGAGTGGAGAGAGAGAAAGACTGGAGAGAGCGAGAGAGAGAGAGGAGAACAGAGTGATAGAGAGAGGAGAGAGAGAAAGAGTGGAGAGAGTGAGAGAGAGAACGAGAGAGAGAGGAGAACAGAGAGATAGAGAGTGGAGTGAGAAAGAAAGAGTGGAGAGAGTGAGAGAGAGAACGAGAGAGAGAGGAGAGCAGAGAGATAGAGAGAGGAGAGAGAGAAAGCGTGGAGAGAGTGAGAGAGAGAACGAGAGAGAGAGGAGAACAGAGAGATAGAGAGAGGAGAGAGAGAAAGAGTGGAGAGAGCGAGAGAGAAAAAGGAGAACAGAGTGATAGAGAGTGGAGAGAGAGAAAGACTGGAGAGAGCGAGAGAGAGAGAGGAGAACAGAGTGATAAAGAGATAGAAAGAGTGGAGAGAGCGAGAGAGAGGGAAAGGAGAACAGAGAGATAGAGAGTGGAGTGAGAGAAAGACTGGAGAGAGCGAGAGAGAGGAGAACAGAGTGATAGAGAGAGAAGAGAGAGAAAGAGTGGAGAGAGCGAGAGAGAGGGAAAGGAGAACAGAGAGATAGAGAGTGGAGTGAGAGAAAGACTGGAGAGAGCGAGAGAGAGGAGAACAGAGTGATAGAGAGAGGAGAGAGAGAAAGAGTAGAGAGAGCGAGAGAGAGAGAGAGAACGAGAGAGAGAGGAGAGCAGAGAGATAGAGAGAGGAGAGAGAGAAAGAGTGGAGAGAGCGAGAGAGAGAACGAGAGAGAGAGGAGAGCAGAGAGATAGAGAGAGGAGAGAGAGAAAGAGTGGAGAGAGCGAGAGAGAGAACGAGAGAGAGAGGAGAGCAGAGAGATAGAGAGAGGAGAGAGAGAAAGAGTGGAGAGAGCGAGAGAGAGAACGAGAGAGAGAGGAGAACAGAGAGATAGAGAGTGGAGTGAGAAAGAAAGAGTGGAGAGAGAGAGTGGAGAGCAGGAGAAGGAGAGAGAGGGGGGGAGAGGGAGAGAAAGTAAGGGAGGGAGAGGGAGAGAGAAAGAGATACATGTATATATATATTGGGAGTGTTAAACATTTGAATCATTCCTTTTTGAGATGGAGAGAGAGATACGTGTGTGTTTGTATATATATATATATATAGAGAGAGAGAGAGAGAGAGTATATATATAGGGAGAGTATATGTGTGTGTATATCTATATATATATATTTATTTATAGGGAGAGTATATGTTATATATATATGTTATTATTTATAGTTTTTATACCAGATTTGGCACTATTGGTGATGTCATCGGGCACATCCAGTGTTAGTAGACATTTTCCAATAGTTCTCTCATTGGCTTACTTGCTCCGGAGACTTTTCGCGTGACACCCATAGTTGGCATTGCTTCTGTGGTTGCGCCTGTCTGATGGCGCTGCATTGATAGTCGCTGCTATAAAGGAGATATTGTACAAATGTTCTGTACTCTTAGATAATTTGAGTATCCCAAATTACCACAGGGCTGAATGTTTCCTCTGACGCCGGCTCATTGAGTCTCAAGTTGAGAAGTGAAAAAAGGAATTGTTAAAAAAAAATCTTTGAGCACTCTTCAAAAGCTGTCTGCTTGTCTTTGAATAGCATAAAACCGCAAGCGAGAAAAAAAGGCGCAGGATGAGAGAGAATGGGAAAACGCTCAACTTGTAAGTGATCTGAACTGTGCCTGAGCCGGAGAACAAACCCTGCTACATATTTCATAATATAACCATTCTGTCTTTGCTTCTGTACAAGTTAAAACAGCTTTGTGAAGAAGAATCACATGCAACTAATGGAAATCTGGATCAGGACATTAGTCAGAGCTTGGATGAGCCTCTAGTGAAGGATGGAAGATGGATGGACAGACAGGAATGTGATATATACACATGGTACAGTCACATCCTACTATATCTGTCTCTGCGCCGAAATGTTTTTATTTCTCGGATCTCATTGTATGAACATTGAAGGAAAAATCAGTTCTAGATATCATTACCTATTTACTATGGAATCAGCACTTGATAACTGGACAGCTCCGCTAAACATGGACGTTCACTATCGGCCTCTTTGCTAAAGGAGTTTCACCTTCACCTTGGAATCAACACTTGACAACTGGACAGCTCTCCTCGTTCAGTCGTGTCCGAATCTCTGTGATCTCATGGACCACATCACACCATGCTAATCCACTTGGTATTCATGGCAGAGATACTGAATACTTCTCCAGTGAGTCTCAGCACACAGCTTCTGGTGGTCTCCCATCCAAGTACCGACCAGGCCCAACCCTGCATGGCTTCAGGGTGGTGGGAGCTCTTGGTTCCCTGACTGGAATTGAACCCAGGTTGCAGAGATGAAAGCACTGAATCCTAACCACTGGACCACTAGAGCACCCCCCTAAGCATAGACATTGGCTATTTCCCTCTTTGCTAGAGGAGTTTCACCTTCACCTTCTGATAGAGGAGTCGTCTTTCCAGTGAAGTAGCAGTTTTATACATCCTTACCACTTACTTATAATTCAATCAGTACTGGAGTTTTGGGTTTCCCCATCACTGTATCACTAGAGTAATTGCCCCTATAGTAAGAATATAGTTTTCCATTCAGTCACATACTACTATATCTGCCTCTGCTCCATTTTTTCCCTAGGACATCATTGCATGGATATTGAGTGAAAAATCAGTTGTAGATATAATGACCTATTTACTATTTAATTCTGACTCTGCACTTGACATCTCCACTAATCACAGTCTACTCTTTGGAGGAGGAGTTGCACCTTCATCTTGGAATCAACACTTTGTAACAAGACATCTCAGCTAAGATAGATCTTCCTCTTTGCTATAAGAATTCCGCCTTTATCTTGGAATCAGCACTTGATAACTGGACAGCTCCGCAAATCATAGATGCTCACTATGTCCCTCTGTGCTAGAGAAGTTCCACCTTCACCTTCTGAGGAGTTATCTTTCTAGTGGGGCAGCAGTTTTATACATCCTTACCACTTACTTATTATATGGTCAGCACTGGAGATTCGGCGTTTCTCCGTCACTCTATCTCTAGAGTATTCCCCCTCTGGTAAGAATATAGATTTAGATACTCTTACCTCTCACCTACTATAGGATCAGCAAAAGACATTTAAACATAGTTATTATTATAGTTATAATTATAGTTTATTTATAACGCGCCAATTAGGTTCAGACAATGATAAATACAGCTTAACATATGGCAAAGGAAGGGGGTCCCTGTCTTTGAGCTGTGAAACCAATGTCCATGGTGAATTCCCAAAGTACTTAGGATAGAAACTTGCAGACTTACAATCTAACATAGTTACATAGTAATTAAGGTTGAAAAATACTTTCAGTCCATCAAGTTCAACCTTTTACGATCTCCACTGATCTGCAATATGCAGATTAATTTTTAATTAATTAGTTGTTAATTGTTAATTAATTATTAATCAACAATTTATTTATGTATTTATTTTTATTAATAATTAATTGATCCAGAGGAGAAAAAAAACAGGTGAAATTTAGCCAATCGTCAATTGGCGCTCATTGCAAGCCTCTTGGTTGTTGTATTTTTTGTTATCAGAGGCGCTTTTGCTGTCATTGTAAGGTCAGCACTGATCTGCTTTTTGTCCTTATTGCAAGGCTGTCCCCTGGTGTAGTTTGTGTGCTATGAGCAGTGTTGGCGCTCGTTGTTAGGCGCTCATTGAATGGCTTTTGCGTTTATTGCAATAGTGTTTTTATTTTTTGTGTATATGAATTTTGTGATGCTAATTAAATAAGTAATAAATTAATAAATTAATATACTTTACCTATTTGTAAGTAATACATGTAGGAAGCATTGTGCTGAAGAGCTGACAATCTGTTTTCATGTTCCTGCAGCATACAATGTCAGTTTGCACTGTTGTGGAGCTGAGGTGTAAGTGTCAGCAATGTGTGCAGTGCAAATAGGCTGCGTGCGCGAGGGGAAGCCGTTTGTGTAGCTGGGTACTTCCGCATTCTGTAAGTTAGTGTTGTAAAATGGTGGCGAATGTGTATGTGTTCGGCGGGTTTGTATGATGAAGGGTCCTTGCTAATGGTGTATGTTGTAGGTTGTACGGGTTTTTGTAAAAGCTGTATTTGCTTTGTGGAACTTATCGGCTTTAGGGGTCGTGTAGCCTCGTTTTCATTTTTTTGGCGGCCGTTTTTTCTCTCGCTTAGGGGATTTTCGAGTGTGTAAACTTTGTAAATTTTCTAGATTTGAGGTTTAAGCAGTGTCGCAGAGGTCCTGAGTGTCCCCTCTTGGTGTGGGTAATGTTTTTATTTTGTTTTTGTGTGTATTTTTGTGTTTTTTAATGTTTGCCGCTGTGCGCGGGTTGTCCATTAAGGTGATTTTTTTTGTGTAAGCCCGTAGTTAGTCATTGCATGTTTATGCTTTTTTTTGAAGTCCCGATTGTGTGGTCATTTTTAACCAATTGTGAGGCGCCGTAGAGCCTCCACCTCCTGCAAATGCGGCCCCTTGCTTCACAAGGGTCCGCATTTGCAGCCCGAAAGTCGTAGGGGGTCGTAGGGATGATCGCCTTTGGCGCACCTCTCCACCAGCGCAAGAAACGCCTTGCGAGCCCGCAAGCATTAGCAACAACCTGCATGCTGACAACTATATATGTGACTAGCGAATTGCCCGTCAAAAAATGACGGCAATGAAATTGTAAGGTAGCTAATGCTGTTTGGTGTATAATAATGAAATATGTAATACATTACTAAATGAATATACTGTACCTATTTTGAAGCATTGTGATGAAGAGCTGGCAATCTGTGTTGATGTTGCTGCAGCATTAGTGGTGTGGAGCTGCTGTGTAAGCGTGATGAATGTGGGCACTGTGTGGTATGAATATCCGTATGTCGTTTGTGGCGTTTTGCGAGTTACTTGTGGTGTTTTGCGAGTTTAGAGTGCTGTAGCCTCGTTTTCGTTTTGTTCGGCGGCCATTTTTTCTCTCCCTTAGATTTTTTTTTAGTCTCTAAACTCTTTTATTTCGAGTAAAATCGAGGTGTAAGTTGCATTTTTGAGGTGCTGGGTGCTCCCTCTTGGTGTAGGTAAGGTTTTTATGTATGTGCTGTGTGTATGTATTGTGTTTTACATTTTGTAATGTTCGCGAGTTGCGTCCGAGTGTTGCGAGGCCGTAATGTGTGTGAACGTGTGTCGTATGTTGTTTGCGAGTGTCGTAATGTGTGTGTCGTACTGTTTGGGTTGCGACGTGAAGTTTGCGATCAATAGATAATTAAAATGACTAGCTGCTATTTGTTAGGACATTACAGTGGTCAATTAACTGTTACATGGAGGGGTAATTATATCTTGAGTTGTTTTTCCATTTAATCTCATGGTAACCTGTCATTAGAACTGAATCAAGATCTTATTTGGACACCAATAGAGGATGTATCATTTGCATTTGTGGATTATCATGTCATGTTCTGTAACATCATATTGTAACAACTCAAGAAAGAGATACTAAAGCTGCTTAGTCTTGGCTGGGAATATCTTAGTGAATACAATGAGGGTTTTGTTGAAACTACATTATACAGGTCTGATATGATACTAAATTATATTTAGCCACCAAATGCACATAAAGCGATGGTGAGGTAAATAGCAACATACATTAAAGGGCCACTGTAGTCATTTATTTTAAAGAACGAAACTGAAAAACAGGCACAATATTTTTTTTTAAATAAAAAAAATAATAATAATGTTTTGCTGCTCTGGATTTTACCATTTTTGTTTCTTCTGACCAACTTCCTGAGGTGCGATCAGACTTTAAAGCTTACACAATGGGAATGTAGCATCAATAACTGCCAGTGTTTCAACAGAAATAATAGAATGTCCATTAACTCTCCTGAGAAATTAACAGACATAATCAGCTCAGAAAATAAAATGAATCCCTGCAGTAAAATACAATTGCTTAGAAAAGTTTAAAATGTAACGATTATAGTTTTTGTTGTTGTTTTCACAAAACATTTTTCTATTATTAAGCTTAGTTATTTAAAAAACCTATAGACAAAACATGACACAACAAAGCTCCATAAGAATCCATAAGAACCTCCCTGTCTGTAACTACCTTTATCTATGGCCATACTCACAGTGATAAGAACAGGCACAGATCAGAATAATGATACAACTTTAACAATTAAAAATCTCTTTGACTGTAATTATTTATCCAACTGGGAATGCACTTTTTCACCAAGGGCCAGATTTACATCTCAGGCGCCCCTAGGCACAGCAGCTTCCTCCCTTTTGTAACTCTAGTTGCAGGCGTTCGCCGCCTCGTGGCAAGTCGGTGAACTGCCACATTTCTTTTTTTATGCCAAGGAACATTGTGAAGTGTGAAATGAGGCGCCCTTCATAGGGAAGCGCCCCTGAGCGGCTGCCTAGTTGGTCTAATGAGAAATCCAGCCACTCTATAACCTCTGCTGTGAGAGATTACTAATGACAGTTGGAGAAAGGAATGTCTTATAGATAATTTATGCATAAAACACCCAACTTTCAAGCTCAGTTATCCAACACCTCCACTCAAAATATTATTAATAACCAGATGCAATTCTATTCCTCAGTAACTACGACCACTGCGGCCCCTGTGAAGCTTAGCGAATCTGGAGGAGAGAGTCATAGAACTGCATTACACTACATATAAACCTAGCAATGAAGGGGTAAATATAAGATTACTTTGCACAAATTCTTATTTGATCTCCGTTTCCCCTGCCCCCTCAGAAAGGAGCCTATTGAATTAGTAAAGCGCGCGGCGCAGGACTGTGTTGGAGAAACCTCGTTACCGCTCTCTCCAGCACAAATTAGAACTGACATTTCAAAGCCTAGTTTTCCCATGATAGTGAACAGTGAGACGCGCCGTACACGTCCAGCCCAGCGTTAGCAAAGCAACCAGACAAAATATACCCACCGAGGGACGGAAACAGCAACATGCCAATTACCCTGAAACAACGGAGCGCGGGCGGCCGACGCGGGCACCTGATTAGCAATTATATATATATAGATATATTTATGTGTATATTAAAACCTGGAGTATGTGCGAGTGGATTTGACCTTGTGCCTCCACCTTCTTTAGCGTCCCCCCACCCTTTAGCTTCTCCCCAATGTGTCTGTTATGTGTTGTTTTTCTTTACCATATTCATTGAATTAAGGAATAATTTGCAAAGCCTAATGAGTTTTGCTTTTGACTTCAAGAAGAGAGGAACATTTCTCAAAAGCTTGCATGGTGCACCATCCCAGAAGTGAGAGCATCAGAAGATGAGTCAATCTTGGTAGGCACGCAACACTGGCACAGCAGGTGCAAAACACCCGGCCCCACAATATGGTAGAGGCCCTCTGTAAAAGCAGTTATTAGGGAAGAGAAGCAAATACTTATCATTATGGAAAGGTGATCTAATCACCCTATGGATGGTTTGACCACCTACACATACTTTTGGACTTTTATTACCCCCTACAGGCATCGACTTTGTATATAGAAGTTGCAGGGAGCTCTCAAATTATTTTGGGGCGCTAGAATCGCTAGCATCACCTGTGACGGAGCAGCTATAAAATATACTCAGAACTATTGACATTGACCTAACAAGGTCCTACTCTGAGGGTGTGTTATCTTTGTGGTTATCTGTATTACTGGGGATCTTGACCCAGATCCTGACCCCCTATTACTTTCTCTGGATGCTTCCACCTTTGATGATAACTGATACTCCTGTGCATGTTACCAGACCTGACCATTTGTCTGTTGTTGGATAGACCATTGCCAGGCACTGGCAGATTCCTGAATCCCGACTACTTTGTGCCTACTGGATCTGGATCCCATGTCAATGTCTGGTCCTATAGTATCTATTTTGGTTTCATATCCTCTTTGGAAACCACCAGCATCCCATCAGTGCCGTCAATAAGACAAACATTTGGGTAATTTAGTAAATTTATAGTGAAACCATTTACAGAGAAATGAATATAAGAGGTCAATGTCATGGGGAGAGGGTAGGAATGACCCTCAGTGATAATGTAGTGATGTTCGCCGTACCTGGCATTATGGGCTATCCTAATCATCTCTTGTATCGCATCACTGTCGTGGTGAAGGGGCTTGTGTATCTCAATGAAGCTGTGAGCTATACCATGTAGGGTCACCCAGGACGGGCAGGTCATAGCAGATGGGACAAATTACAGTCTACTGGAGAAGGAACTGGCAACCCACTGCAGTATCTTTTGCACGATAACCCTATGAATAAAAATGACCAGAGACATAATTGTGCATGGCGTGCTCCATTCCATAAGTTACAGAGAGTCAGACATGACTGAATGACTCAACAACAATGATTTTAGTATGATTTTTTTTTCGAAAGCCTTTGATCCGTACTGTTCCGGGGGATTTTCATTTTATATGGTTAATAAAAAATAATATTGAATGGAGTTTGGTTCTTACATTTTGTCAGCATCATTCCAGCCCATTCCTTTCCGGCTTTTACACCATCCCGACAAGGACATTGATAATTTACCACCTTTAGATGACACCCCCCACGCAGCGCACAGTTGGAGCATCTTTTCAGAACAGATATTTTCCATCTGAGTTTCAGTCAATGCTGAATTTTGAAATATTCTGATAATGCACATTATACATTTGTGCTTCAGTAAGTACGTCCTTGGTGGGTTTAACAATGCATTTATTTAGAAGAAGTGTAAAGGCCAGGGCAGGAGCAGCCTCCTCCTCGGCTTCATTCTGGCGGCGTTGTTGATACGAGCCGCGCACAACATATTGGTACGTTCTGTTTTCTGCTTCTGACACAGGATTCCGATTGAGGGCAAAGGAAAGGTTGGCAGAAAAGCTGAAAAACAACAAGTTTTATTTCTGTGTGGAGCTGAATCGTAGATAAGGAGACACAGGAAGAGGAGGTCAGCGCCGAGCCTCGGAAGAGGGCTAATTAAATAGATTGGTGGAACGTAGATTATCTGCCGCTCGCATTATACAGATACGGCATGGGCTGCTACTAGTATATGCCGAGATAAACTGACCAGTAAGGAATATCAGCACACATACCAGCTTAACACATTGAATACCAGAGCGTACAAACAAAGACATGGTCGGTGTTCTTCACTTGTCCTTAGTAAAATGGATTTAAGAAATAATTCACATTCAAAATGACTATTTTGTATTCATTATGGGTCTGGAGTTTTGACTTTGCTGCAGAATTTGTGGATTTTATCTCATCTAGAAATGGCAACTCATGGCATATTAGTGGCACAAAGGCAACCGAGTATATCTTCAGAATGATTTACAAAACTCAAAAATGCTTGTACAATTTATGGACATTTTTTAAAGTCATATTTTGTTTTGGAAGTGACATGATCCCTTTAAGCAGAACAAATATATGGACATTAATATCGAAAATTATATTTAGAAATAATGAAAAACTCGGTTCAGGGAAAGGGGAATATGGATTTATCATAAAATGTATATTGTTTGTCACTGTCAACTTTCCCTTAAGAAGTTCTGCTCACAAGATGTTCTTCTTTCCTTTTGTTGTTTAGTCATTCAGTCGGTTCAGACTCCCTGTGACCCTATTGACCTCAGCACGCCACTCAGCTGACCCACTACACCTCTGCTTTTCCTCTAGCTTATGGTCCCCTTCTGCAAGTGCCTTCAATCTTTCCCAGCTTCAGTCTTCTCTAAGGTATACTGTCTTCACACTATATGGACAAAATATTTGAGCTTTAGCCTTCCAGTCCTCTTTTTTTCTTCTTTTCCTGTAATATTGAGTGATTTTTTTATGGTCGCCTCACTCAATTTATTTCCTCCAATTCCCTTCTTGACCCCTTCCATCCTGGTTTCCGTGCCCAACACTCAACAGAAACAGCCCTCACAAAATTCACCAATGACTTGCTAACCGCCAAATCAAAGGGTCACTTCTCCATTCTAATTCTGCTGGATCTCTCTGCTGCCTTCGACACAGTTGACCACCCTCTTCTAATCCAAACTCTCCACTCATTTGGCATCCAGGGCACAGCTCTTTCATGGTTCATATCCTAACTAAAAGATTGTACGTTTAGCGTCTCCTTCCCTGGCACCTCTTCTTCACCTCTCCCTCTGTCTGTTGGTGCTCCCCAAGGTTCTTTCCTAGGCCCCCTTCTCTTCTCCATCTACACCTCCTCCCTTGGCACCCTTATAAAATCCTTTGGATTTCAGTATCATCTCTACGCAGATGATACTCAAATCTACCTCTCTGCACTCGATCTATCCCCCTCTCTTTTAGCTCAAGTTTCCAACTGCCTCTCTAGCATATCCTCCTGGATGTCTACCCGTCAACTCAAACTCAACATGTCTAAGACTGAACTTCTAATCTCTCCACCCTCTACTACAGCTTTCACTCCTCAAATATCTCTCACTGTTGACAACACCATCATCGCCCCTACCTCCCAGGCCCGTTGTCTTGGGATTCTACTGGATCTTGCCCTCTCTTTTATTCCTCACATCCAAGCAATAACAAAATCATGTCAGTTTCACCTAAAAAACATCTCCAAAATTCGTCATTATCTTACAGAAGACACAGCTAAAATTCTAATACACGCTCTCATCATATCTCGACTCGACTACTGCAATTCCCTCCTTGCTGGCCTCCCCATCTCTCGTCTGTCTCCCCTCCAATCCATAATGAACGCCTCCGCTAGTCTCATCTTCAATACCAAAAGATCAGTGTCTGCAACTCCTCTCTGTCAATCTACTACTATTATTATTATTATTATTATTATTATTATTATTATTATTATCTTTATTTATATCGCGCCAACATATTCCGTAGCGCTGTACATGGGTTGAGTACATAGCAGAAAACAAATGAAACACCTTGTAAAGAATGGAGGGCCCTGTTTTTGAGCATAAAATCAAATGTACATAGAGCTTGTTTCCAAGGCACTGACACAAGATTGAAAACTCGCAAACTTACAATCTAAGGGTTGGCGAGATATAAATAAAGATAATAATAACAATAATAATAATAATAAGCTCTCACATCCTTATGTTACTACTGGGAATATACAGAAATGGTGGGATAAATATATACAAAAATAAAGATAATTTTATTAGATAAATGACAGCGACGTCTTTAAAAACAGGGAATGTTTAAAATACTAACACAGGGAATAAAAAATGGCAAATGTGAGGAATAGTAAGGAACCCTCAAGCACTGGTATTGTGCAATGTATAACTCTTAAATGAGTGGGTATCACTATTCACACCTAGCGGGCGAGCCAAAAAGTAATTACAAGAAAATATCAAGGCATGGAAGCCCTATTGTATCACAAAAGATATATATATAAAGCACCCTGATGCCTAAATGTATGTCCCCCAACAGTCTAGAGGGTACATTGGACAGAGCAATATATGTGCATATAGGTGAAATATAGATCACTGTATGTCTTTACTAACAGCCCTTTAGATGCTGTAAATTAAGGTACCAAGAATTAGTACTTATGAGAGTCAAAATTAAGGGAAGCTAAACCTTAAATACAGACAAAGTTTGGGCAACAGCTATATGTTACACAGCATACGGTCTAAGCTGTATCCATACACATTCATTGACATCTGACTACGATATGACACAAAAGGTGTCTAAAGCTGTATATACAAGGCAGAGACTGTTCCCCAATTCTTAGGGTAGTAATGGGTGATATCGGGTCTTCACAAAGTAATATGCTACTAATGAGGCATAAGGGGCTTTAAACTAGGCCGTAATTGTAACAAATTCGCGGTTCCTAGAGAGCTCGACCGCCAGGTTTGCAACGCGCATGCGCACGTCTAACGTGATGACGTGTGCAGCGTCGTTGCTAGGAGGCTCCAATGTTTTTAAAGACGTCGCTGTCATTTATCTAATAAAATTATCTTTATTTTTGTATATATTTATCCCACCATTTCTGTATACTATATATTGGGGTGGTAAACACCCAGGGAAATCCTAATCCTCACTTTTCTTTCTCTACTACTGGGAATACCATAGTTATTTCCTTTGTGATATTTAATTATTAAATACATATAACTCTATTAACTGCAACTGCACAACTCTATATGATGATTATTCCTGAAAATCTGCTCTATCTGCTATACATGTCACACTGACAGGATTGTTCTTGGTTTGTACACGGCATAATTGCACATCAGGACTCAAGATGTTATGCCAGTGATGGGCAACTCAGAGGGCCACCAACAGTCCAGGATTTCAATCTCTCCCTGTTGTCACAGGTGGAGCAAACACAATGAAAGTGCGTAACTCAGTAGTGCTCACGTGAAAAGAACATGAATACAGATAGATGTTGAAATCCTGGACTGTTGACAGCCATCGTAAGACCAAACATTGCTTCTCCAGGTAGTCCTGTACCTAGGAATGTTTTGTGGAGTGAGCTGATATTTAGCACCACATCAATCTCAATAGAAATGCACAGAGGTGTATTGAGAAAACATTCTCTCTTATCACATATTATAATTGTCTAACTACGAGACGTCGTCACGCTGTTTGCATGGTGCATATAACTTAGCGATGAGCGCCGCAGGCATAGCGAGGCGAGCCGTTAAACTCGGAGAACTTAGGCAATGAGCTGAAGGAGCACTTAGCGGGACAGCAAAAAAAAGATAGGAGACGCAAAAAATTACGAGAATAGCGGCCGAACCAAAAAAATGAAAAACACACTAACTACACCTAAACAAAATAAAAAAACATCACAGACAGCATGGGGCATCTGTGAGTGAGCTGGGACGCCAATTTAACTTGATTTAGACGATTTTCGAGAGAAAAAAAAATGGCCGCCGAAAAAAATGAAAACGAGGCTACACAACCCTGGACCGCGCAAAACACTGCAAATTGTGTAGCATGTTACACATCACAATACGACCTAAAAAAATACACTATTACAAAAGCGTGAAAATGCACATGAGATGCGTAACACGCGTTATACAATGACGCTTTACACACAAAACCAACGGCTTTACCTCACGCACGCAGCCTATTTAGAACACTTGGAACATTCATTACACTTTATAAGCCGGGCACCAACACTCACAATGTATATTCTATGCAGACACAAAATACAAACAGATTGTTAGCTCTTCAGCAGCCTGCATATATCAAATATAAATAATTCAATTATATTTATTTATTGCAGACATAATTCATTATTACCTAAGTAATTCATTGAATAAATCATTAATTATTACTCAACTACATATACATAGAAATATATATCTCTCTCAGAGGACCAAAAGTACACGACATGAGAGACTCGCAATGAGCGCCGAAGGTCCTCATAGTATAAAACGGTTTCAATTCTGTCTCAAACAGCATTCCCATGGCTTCCAATTCTATTGACCGTCATTTTTTGACGGGCAAGTCGCTAGTTCATATATAAATTTGTTACCTGGATTTAGCTTGTTCTTGATAATTTACTTTTTTCTTGAAAATAAAGTTAATTAATGTAGTTTATAATTTTCCCGGTGTGACATAACTCTAAATTGCAGAACCCTGGTTAGAAGGGGTGTTCCCCAAAAAAGATACACACATCACAACTAAACATGCATTAATCTAGAGGTGTCATTGCTTGCTGGTAACTCCCCTCTGAATGACTTGGAGTATAGAGCAAAGAACTCTGCTACAAGTCAAGAAATCCCAGAATATACTGTGACTCGTTCCATCACAAGCATCCCAAGTGTCCGCATCACGTTCTCTGTCTGTTCTCATCAAGTCAAAGGTCGGAGCAGGAAGTGAACAAGCATAATCAGGTCCAAAGGTCACGTCAGGAGGCAATACAAATAGTCTGTGAATAAACAGATCAAAACACATGGAATAATAGCTCAAACCAAAATAAGTTATTAAAATACCTTGTACGAGCAAATGTAATGTGCAAATGACGGCCGTAAGAATGACCAGGGAAGGAACACCCACCACCCTGGAGCCAGGTTCAAGTATGAGGTTATCTCCTGCAATTAAATGAAGCCTGAAACACTCTTAATAATTGAATGGAATTATTGAAACCACAAGATGTTCAGGTCTGCAAAGTACAGATGTTATTATTATTATTATTATTATTAATATCATATATTTATAAAGTGCTGCCATGTTCCACAGCACTAAGTACAGGGGATACAGTAAATAATTATGGAAAACCTGCCAGAAGTTACATACTGGTACAGAAGGTGTTGCTCACAATATATCATTACAGAGGTCAAAAGCTAGATCATTAACTTAATTTATACAAACATACAAGTATCAGTTCCCTCTCCACTAATGCCATTGCAGCATTGGGCAAACCAACTATACCATTGGATCTTATATGATAATTATTTCATTATTATCAACGCACTTTATGGATCTACTAGCAGCATGTTGCCAATTCTGCCATTCAAGTGTAAGCTTCTATGTGTCTGTAATAAATATCCACTCTATGACCATTTCTGGCTCTCCGGGAAGTCACCTGCCAGCACAGTTCCTCCTTCTCAGGATGGATCCCTCACAAAAGTACCCCCCATGGGTACCCCCCATGGTTAGCAAAGCTATCTTCAGCCATCTTTAGAGCCCAAATGTCATCTCTGACCCTTGGTATTGGGTTTGGTCACCATATGGCTCCAGACACGGACTTCTTGCTTACTTTAACTAAGCAACAACAAGGTCCAAGTAGGCCAACATAAATATAACAGGAGTTAGCTAGTATTCAAAAGATAATTTGCTGGTATTTTGGGACAGACCATTCGTTTTGATGACCAGACTCATATATTATATTATAGGATATTCCACTCTGTGTAAGGCACTGTGAAGCTGATTGTTCTCTAAGTGACCCAACACCCATAGCTTAAATCTCAGTAATGGCGTCATATTGATCATACTCAGAATGTGATCCCTGCCCAAGGTTATTTGAGTTTAATAACTGCAAATTTGGGGCTGACAAATTATCGATATGTTTATCTATTATGAAACACATCTAAAAATGGACTCCTGCCATACGCCCTCTTACTTATCTTTCAAAGAGTCACATAATGTTTCTCTTTCCTTTTTTTTCTTTCTGGATCAAATCCTTAGATAATATCCTTAGATAATATCATATTGAAGCTGGCTGTTTTCTTTATGCTATTTAGTCAAATTTAGAAGCAATAAAATAAATTAACTGTAAAAATAAAATGCATTTATATATATATATATATATATATATATAAATCCATTGAGATAATGTATAATTTCAGTAATTCACTGAGTCTTAAGATCTAATAGCAGAAGGGTTAACAATAGCTGTTCTAAATAACATATAAAGCGAAGGCTTTGGGTGTTGGGCTATTGGTGGTTTCCAACTGTGAAACTGCTTAAAATAGATTGCTTTTCACACAGTTTAATTTCTTCATTTCTATGTGCCCATAATTTCCTATTTTTTTCCAGATGGATTAAATTTTGCAGAAGACGTTGAAAGCTGAATGTTGACGGTGATGGAACAAGGCACATTTGTTTTTGATTTGGATGGACAGCCTCAATCTGATACACAGAACGTAGCGCTAAAATGATAATCAGAGGGAAATGAGAGGCGCCGTACGGCATAATTCATTGTGTTAAAGAAACAGCTCAGGGTCTGGCCTAACACTGGAAAGAAAACGAGTGGGGAATACAAAATGTATTTCAAGATGCAAAGGAAATAATAAACTTATATGTATTTGTACAAGTCTAAGACAGGCACAGAATCTTAAAAGATGCAGCTGTGACAATACGAGTCAGCCGCCTGCCGGTAACTAGAGATATCACCTGTTCTAGCTCAGAGTCATGATTGGTGACACTTTTACATCTCTGTCAGTGTAAGCGAAAGTGCAGAAAAGAAAATACAGGAACCTAAAGAAGACACAGCGTGAAGCAAGCTCTGAAATTAGATAACAAACTCCAGAAGCAACAAGGAATAGAAGCTCAAGAGCATCATCAACATACTTACTTATAACTAGGGGGACTTAATCAGGGGGCATACAGTAGGGCTAGGGCCCCCAATCAGGGGATGTCTTCAGCTGTCTATCAGCATTCCTTCAGTTCCTGCCCTTACCCACTTGAAATAACAATCACCAGCCAGCAATCTTCCACCATTGCCACAAGTTCATGTCTTCAGTTGTCGCGCGCCTCAATAAGCAGGAATGGTTCCAGTCTGTATGCTGAGGGTGGGTGGGAAGCATCCTTCTGGAGCAGATGCCAGGTTGCCTGGTGGCTTTTCTTTGGGCCTGGTGTGGAGTCATGGGAGCTGTTTGGACACTGGAGAGCCATTATGAATTGCAAGGGTGGGACTTTTTGGGTTCTTTGGATGTTATTCTAGACTATTTGTTTCTAAAAACAATTGGAAATAGTGAAATTCTGTGACTGAAATATTTTGGAAACACTATACTATTGGGCTGCTATGTTTTGTACAATGGAGGGCTTGCCAAACTCTTGCCCATTAAAAGTTTAATGATTACCTGGCAAGATGGGAAGGCAACATTTATAGGGTTAGATTAAAATATCTGACACCACCAAACACAGTGTACTCAACTGCATCCCATCTCTTTAGGTCCCCATGTCTTCTCAGTGATAGTCACCCCTAAAAACAAAGCTTTACATAAAAGGACCACTGTGCAGTTATATACTTTTTTAAATAATTCTTTAGGTTTAATCTTTCTTTTAAATTCTCCCATTTGGTGATGATGATGAGATTAGCACCACCTCCATTCATCAGAGATGCAGACTGAACTTTTCCCCGGGTTTCCACCCTCATATAGTTATGGAACCTTGTCTGGTCTGTAGGCAGGGCCGGATCATGCATTAGGCGAGTTAGGCTCCTGCCTACAGGCAGATCTCTGAGAGGGGCACCTCATTATCACCCCCTCTTTCATCATAGATCACCCTCCAAACCCCTCCTGTGTGTGCTTCTCTGTGTGTTGCCTGCTTCCTGTAAAAACAGACAGCACTGCCAGAGTTAACACTGAACTGCAGGCTGATAGCTCAGATTACACTGCAGGGAGCATTGACTCAGCCCACCCCTCCATCCCTGCAGCAGCTCACCCCTCCATCCCTGCAGCAGCCCGCCCCTCCACCGGAGCACACAGAGGAGAAGGGAGGATCAGCCAGTGTGACCCTCAGAGGAAAGCCTTCCCCGGAGCAGCATGGCTATCAACAAGGTTTGTCAGAGTCATGCTAGCAGCTGTGTCTCTATTTGTGTATGTACTGTATATGTGACTCTATGTGTGTGTGCCTCTATGTGTGTGTGTATACAGAGTAAAAGTATTCACCCCCCTTGGCATTTTTCGTGTTTTGTTGCCTCACAACCTGGAATTAACATGGATTGTTTGAGGATTTCCATCATTTAATACAGAACATGCTCACAGATTTTATTATTTTTTTTATTGTAAAGAAAACAACAAATAGGACAAAATAAAAGAAAAAGACAAGGTGCATAACTATTCACCCCCTAAAGTCAACACTTTGTAGAGCCACCTTTTGCGGCAATCACAGCTCCAAGTCACTTTGGATAAGTCTCTATGAGCTTGCCACATCTTACCACTGGGGTTTTTGCCCGTTCCTCCTTGCAAAACTGCTCCAGCTCCTTCAAGTTGGATGGTTTGCGCTTGTGAACAGCAATCTTTAAGTCTGACCACAGATTTTCTATTGGATTGAGGTCTGGGCTGTGACTAGGCCATTCCAACACATTTACACGTTTCCCGTTAAACCCCCCAAGTGTTGCTTTAGCCGTGTGTTTGGGGTCATTGTCCTGCTGGAAGGTGAACCTCCGTCCTAGCCTCAAATCATGCACAGAGTGGTACAGGTTTTGCTCAACAATATCCCTGTATTGCGCACCATCCATCTTTCCCTCAACTATGACCAGTTTCCCAGTCCTGGATGGTATTCTTTGGGTGATGTGATGTGTTGGGTTTGCACGAGACATAGCGTTTTCTTTGATGGCCGAAAAGTTCAATTTTAATCTCATCAGACCAGAGCACCTTCCTCTATACATTTGGGAGTCTCCCACATGCCTTTTCGTACACTCAAAATGTGAAAGTAATGGCTTTCTTCGGGCCACTCTGCCATAAAGCCCAACTCTATAGAGCGTACGGCTTATTGTCGCCCTATGTACAGATACTCCAGTCTGTGCTGTGGATCTCTGCAGCTCCTCCAGGGTTACCTTAGGTCTCGGTGCTGCCTCTTTGATTAATGCCCTCCTTGCCCGGTTCGTGAGTTTTGGTAAGCGGCCGTCTCTTGGCAGGTTTGCTGTTGTGCCATGTTCTTTCCATTTGGTTCTGATAGATTTGATGGGGCTCCTGGGGATCATCAAAGATTTGGATATTTTTTTATAACCTAACCCTGACTTGTACTTCTAAACAACATTGTCCCTTACTTGTGGTGCCTCTTGCTTAGATGTTGCAGCCTCTGGGGCCTTTCAATAAAGGTGTGTATATGGAATGACAGATCATGCAACACTTAGATTGCACACAGGTGGACATCATTTCACTAATTATGTGACTTCTGAAGGTAATTGGTTGCATCAGAGCATTTTATGGGCTTCATAACAAAGGGGGTGAATACATACGCACATGACAAAGTCCACCACATAGAATTCAGATGAACAAAACATTGAGCTTAGGGCTGTAATGTAAAAAAATAGGTAAAAAGTCAAGGTGGGGCGGGGATACTTTTGCAAGGCACTGTAAGTGACTCTGTGTGTATGTGTGCCTCTATGTGTGTATATCTCTATATATGTCTACCTCTACGTATGTGTGCCTCTATTTGTATATACCTCTATGTATATGTGCCTCTGTATGTATATATGTATTCCTCTATGTGTATATATATGTATGCCTATATGTGTGTATGTATGTCTGACTATATATATGCCTGTACCTCTATGTGTGTCTGTGTGCCTCTATATGTTTGTATGTCTCTACGTGCATCTGTGTGTGTGTGTTTCTGTCTGTACCTCTCTGTGTGTCTATGCGTGTACCTCCGTGTGTGTATCTATGTATCTGACTGTGTCTCTGTGTGTATGTGTTTTGTGTGTGTTTGTACCTCTGTGTGTATCTGTGTCTTTATGTGTCTGTGCGCATGGGGGGAGCTACTGACGGCTCACACTGTGCAATGCACTAGGGGCCCACATGCTGGACCTTTAACACTCATAATTACTCACTTTTTATGTGTGTTACAAGTGATCATGATATATGTTTGTGTAACATGGGCGTGCTGTCCTCCCATAGAAAAATATAAATAATACTAGCGACGTGCCCGTCAAAAATGACTGCAATGAAATTGTAAGGCAGGTAATGCTATTTGACACACAAAGTAAGGATTTTGGTCCTATGAGTACCTTCAGCGCTCATGCGAGCCTCGCGCTGAGCGCCTTCTCCCCTTGTGTACTTTTGCTCCTCTGAGCACCCTTGGTGCTCATTTATTTATTTTTTTTAAGTCGTATTTTATTTTTTTTGAAAGTCTTGCTTTTCTGGATTTTTTTTACAGAGAGTGAGGTGCCGGAGAGCCTCCACCTCCGCAAATGCGGACACTCGCTTTGCTTCGGATCATTGCAGCTGACGTTGGAGCCTCCACCTCCGCAAATACGGCCCTAGACTTCGGGAATAGGGTGTGGAAACATAAGTTGAAAAAGATAACTTTCTTCTTAAACATGCTGCTATGTTAACTAACCTATGAGCTTTTAAAGATAGTAGTTTTAGGTTTTCTGATCCCTATATATATATATATATATATATATAAGTGACCTGGTTTGTGAAAAATCCATCCGTTGCTATGCCGAAAACTGTGAAATACAGTAGGCATATGCTTAAAATGAGCCATGTTTAAAATGGTTTGGATTGACAGAGTGATGGTTCATTATGTGGCCTCATTTGCATGTCCCGCCCAGTTTTCCCAGACTGCAATGCATATACTGTATTTCTGAGAAACTTGAGCAGGTAATACGTTTTTATCAACTTATTTTTAGACATTCAAATAGAATCACTAATGTACTATTCCTTATTTGTACTACTATATATATATATATATTTTTTTTTTTATGTGTTTGAAAGCATGCACATTTTTAGCCAAGTGGTGCAAATAAGCTACTATGAAGGTTTAGCCCTGGGTTGAGTTCTTCTGTCATTAATTTTTTTTATTTTTTTTACCATAAATATTTTTAATTTAATTCAATATACTATATATATATATTACATTTGTGTTCACATTTGAATGTCTAAAAAAAGTTAAAAGACTTGGTTCCTGGTCAGAATTCTGAGAAAAACAGTTATTACAATGCATTCTGGGAAGCTGAGCTGGGATATGCAAATGTGCCCATAAATGCCTCGCTCTTCAATCCATAACCATTTTAAACATGGCTTGCTTTAAGCTAATGCCTGCTGCATTACATAGATTTTATGCAAAGCCAAAGTTGGATTATACACAAGCCGGGAATCCTACATATGCAGTATATTGAATTAATTTCTTTAGAATGGTTATTAAAAACATGTTGGGAGGTGAAGAAAGGGTTATGTGTTTGCTATGACAATTTAGTTCATCAAAGTAATTATGGGCAAAATTACAATATTAAGAATCAAAGTATTTACAAATTTAGTGAGAGTAGGAGTGTCAAGTGATCTATAAGGCACCACAGTGGGATAGTGAATATTTTATTAAGAATGCAACTTCTCTTGATTTATGCTGCATGGATTCCATGACTCCTTTTTGGCATAATATTAAGAAAACTACATTAGTAACTACTGGGATAAGTGCCTATCAGGTGAAAAAGAACAAAATATCTATGGAAAATATTGTTTCTTTTACAACTTATACATAGTTTTCTAATTAGTACCACTAATTATCACAGCTCATTATGTATTCTGTATTGTTATATTTTTCCAGTAACTTCAAACACTCATAATTCAATTATTTTAGCTGCAAATTTAAAAAGGAAAGCACTTTTTCCAAATGCTTTTTCACCTTCTGGTGCAAAGGAAACTTTACTGCCACGTTAAGGTAAATATTTATGTCATATTCATATTTATTCTCATGTGACAAAACAGGTTCATAAACAAAGCAATGGCTATACATATTATTGTTACTAATTTGAAGTCTACATTTATTTTGTACATTCAAGTCTAGTTGAGATATATCCTCAAATCCACATGAGCTGTCACATTTAGAATTTATTCCTGTAGGAAGATGATGTTCTGAACCAATAATGACTCTAATTAATACAGAGAGATGCACATATTGCTTGCGTGGGCCGCGCTTGGCAGGAGACAGTGCTAACACAAGCACTTCCATACGTCTGTCCTGATCAGAAAATACTGTATACAAGATTAGAGGGTGAAGTCACGCACTCCATTATATAGCAGATGGATAACATGTGGCTTGGGATTTACAGTTCAATGTGGATGGGTGAACATATATCTACTTATTTATACATATACAGAGCCAGTACATGTAACATGCACGGCTCCCAACATGCTTTGTACAGTATATTTATATTTTTGGCAGTGACAGAGCTGGTGAAAGGAGGGCCTGGAGAGAGAGCCTAGAGAGAGAGAAAGAGAGAGACAGACAGAGAGAGAGAATTGTCACCAGTCTCTTGGCACTTTAATTGAGAAATACTATACTAGAGACTGACAAAGTCAGATAAACTGCAAAACATCCAGTCCATAAGCAGCCCTTCTCACACTCCAGGTGTAGTCTTAAATCAGGACTGCCCAGGTGAGGCTCTTTGAGCAGGAAAGTTAATTCCTACAGCCCTACTTGGGGAAGAGAGAACATTGTTTTTGTTTAGACATTCAGTTGTGTCCGACTCCTCGTGACTCTATGGACCACATCACGCCAGTCACTTCTGTCTGCCACTGCCCCTTTGAACTCTATCAAGCTCATGTTATTTGCTTCAATTACCTCATCTATCCATCTCCTCTGTCGTCCTCTTCTCTATGTGTGCCTCCAATCTTTCCAAGCATCAGAGAGAACATTAACCCCTTAGATAACTCTGTCACTATCACATGTTATAATTGTCAAACTGTGAGTCGTCGTCAAGCTTTGCGAGCTTGCGAAGTGAGCTTGCAGAACTGCATCCACGAAGAGAGCGTCCGCGTTTGCAGAGGTGGAGGCTCTATGGCAGGACTTAGGAAAAAAAATATATGAGGTTGCAAAAATGCGAAAGGAAGTCGGGACTTAGAAAAAAAAGTACGAGCCGCTGGACTTAGAAAAAAAAAATAGAAGGTTGCAAAAATACGAAGTTAACGGCCAGAACGAGTATTTCGAAAAACAACAAAAACACAGCAAAAAAACATTAAAAAAACTCAAAAAGAGCACGGGGGCGGGGACAGCCAGGACGTCTGGGAGAGAGGTTGCACGTGAATTTAAGTTGAATTTAAGCATTTTCGGCACTTGAAAATCGGATAAGCGTGAAAAAAAATGGCAAGCAAAAACGCGGCTACACGACCCCTAACCACGAAAAAAATTTGCAGCAGTTGGGCAATAAGCACCAAAGGCGAGCCGTTAAGGCACTAAAACTCGCAGCACTTGGGCGATGAGCGCAAAAGGTGCTCATAGCCTGCAAGCCTCGCATAGCGAGGCAAGCCATTAAAGCACTAAAACTTGCAGCACATGGGCGATGAGCGCCAAAGGCGCTCATTGCCTGCGAGCCTCGGGAAGCGAGGCGAGCAGTGGAGGCATTGAAACACGCAGGACTTAGCCTGCAAAAACTAAGGAAACGCGGGATCGCCTTAAGTTGTAAACAGTTGATGATAACGGGACTTAGAAAAAAAAATTACGAGACGCGGGCCTTAGAAAAATAAAAGAAAAAGATAGGGAAAATACGAAGTTAACGGCCGAACCGCGCAAAGCAAAAAACATGAAACACACAAAAAAATTAAATAAAAAATACAACAAAATCAACACAGAGCACGGGAGTGAGGTGGAATGCGAATTTAAGTTGATTTTGGCGAGTTTTATCACTTGAAAATCGGCTGAGCGAGAAAAAAAATGTTGACCCAAAAAAATTAAAACGAGGCTACACGACCCCGGACTGCGCAAAACACTGCCAACCGCGTACCACTCACCCAGGAACCTACAAGGTACAAAATACACTATTACAAAAGACGGCAAATGCTTGCGAACCGTGTAGCACAAACAACGCTATTTTACAATCCTAACTTGCCCCTAACAACATTATGCATCTAAAGTAGCGCTTTACACAAATAAACCAACGGTTTGCCCTCGCGCACGCAGCCTATTTCTAATGCACAGTTGGGACATTCATAAAACTATCTCCTCAGGGCAGCAACAGTCCCACTGGACATTATATGCTGCAGGAAAATAAAAAGAGATTGTTAGCTCTTCAGGCTATTGATTGTTACATATATTAATTAGAAAAAGGTAAACTATATTAATTTATTATTCAATTAATTCATTAATTAATATTTAAAAAAATATAGAAAGGAGCCAAAGGACACGCGAGGAGAGGCTCGCAATGAGCGCCAAAGGTCCTTAGAGTAGAAAAAGCTTAACATTGTGTGACAAACAGCATTGCCAGGACTTCAAATGTTATTGACCGTCATTTTTTGACGGGCACGTCGCTTGGACCACCATTACCCCTCTCCTCCTTCTCCTCATCTCCCATCCCCCCTTCTCCTTACCTCCCCTACCTCATCTCCCCCTTCTCCCCCTACCCCATCTCCCATTTCCCCTTCACCTTATCTCCCCCTACCTCATCTCCGCCTTCTCCCCCTACCCCATCTCCCATTTCCCCTTCACCATATCTCCCCCTAACCCATCTCCCCTTTTCATCTCCCCTTCTCCCATTTCCCCCCTTCTCCTCATCTCCCCTACCCCATCCCCCTTTCTCCTCATCTCCACCTACCCCATCTCCCATTCCCCACTTCTCCTTATCAACCCTAACCCATCTATCCTTCTCCTCATCTCCCCTTCTCCCATTTCTCCCCTAGATAGATGGGTAGATAGATAGATAGATAGATAGATAGATAGATAGATAGATAGATAGATGGATAGATAGATAGATAGATAGATAGATAGATAGATAGATAGATAAATAGATAGATAGATAGATAGATAGATAGATAGATAGATAGATAGATAGATAGATAGATAGATAGATAGATAGATAGATAGATAGATAGATAGATAGATAGATGGGTAGATAGATAGAGAGATAGATAGATAGATAGATAGATAGATAGACAGACAGATAGATAGATAGATAGATAGACAGGTAGATAGATAGATAGATAGATAGATAGATAGATAGATAGATAGATAGATAGATAGATAGATGGATGGATAGATAGATAGATAGATAGATAGATAGATAGATAGATAGATAGATAGATAGATAGATAGATAGATAAATAGATAGATAGATAGATAGATAGATAGATAGATAGATAGATAGATAGATAGATGGGTAGATAGATAGAGAGATAGATAGAGAGATAGATAGATAGATAGATAGATAGATAGATAGATAGATAGATAGATAGATAGATAGATAGATAGATAGAGTGATAGATAGATAGATAGAGAGATAGATGGATAGATAGATAGATAGATAGATAGATAGATAGATAGATAGATAGATAGATAGATTGACAATAGATAGATAGATAGATAGATAGATAGAGGGATAGATAGATAGATAGATAGATAGATAGATGGATAGATAGATAGATAGATAGATGGATAGATAGATGGGTAGATAGATGGGTAGATAGATGGATAGATAGATAGATAGATAGATAGATAGATAGATAGATAGATGGGTAGATAGATGGGTAGATAGAGGGATAGATAGATAGATAGATAGATAGATAGATAGATAGATAGATAGATAGATAGATGGATAGATAGATGGGTAGATAGATGGGTAGATAGATGGATAGATAGATTGATTTAGGTTGGTAACTGTTATTAACTACCGTATGTGCAGTCTTTTTTCCCATGACTTTCAATGGAAGGTAATATATTCAGAGTTCCAGGAGGTAGCTAGGAAATACATGTGATGATCTGCCATTAGCAAAAGCAAATTCAGCACATCCTAATGGGTGGATAAGAAAGGTTAGTTGACACGTAAAATCACCAGCATCAGTGTAATTTACTGTTTGAATATGTATTCTTAGTAACTTTCAACTGATAAGCTATTTTTTACATTACACCATAATTGGAACCTCCGGTGTATCCCAATGGTATTGTCAGTGAGGCAGTGTAGCTACTTATTATACCCAGCATTGTGTTCATATTGATGAACTGATAGCTTGATGTGTTTCTAGAAAATACTGGGATATCTGGTCAGAACAGCTCCTCCAAATCCTGAAAGTATATACAAGACATCCAGTGATGCTCTGGGATACCATGTAAGATATTTGCAGTCATTGACCACATCAGTGTCTAGAATAAAAATGGGGGCTAGTAGATAAATTAGTTTTACTATTTTTAATTTTTTCAGAAAAAAAAACATCCTCCAGACAGTCTAATTAGTAGGAACATACAGATTATATCACTAGGAAATGATAACTATTGTACTGGCTATAAGGAATGGCTTACCATGAGATTAGGAAAAACACTAAGTCAGAGGCGCTCATCAGAGAACGACCCAACCATAATAGGTTAGTTCTATGGGCATGATAAGCCACTCTGAGAGCAACCTCTTTTAGCTCACTTGTGCCCTTCACAGGGAGAAATATCATGTAGTATATCAGTCTGGTCCCACTCAGAAGAGTGACCCAGCCCCGAAATACCAGGCAATTCTACCCTGAACAGGAGAAACAGCAAACACCAGACGCGTTTCAGCCTTTATGGGCCTCGTCAGTGAGGTGCAGCTGAACTCCCTAAGGCACAGTGAGCAAGGGGTCATGAGATTATATATTGTATTTAATAGATGGCAGATGGATATTGATTTCTCCCTAACTATATTAATTTAAGAACTTTTATGTATATATATATATATATATATATATATATATATATATATACATATACACACAATGTTCTTTGTAGAATATATTTTAATATTTTAGGCTCATAACTCAAAGGAAAATAGGTCTAACAAGAGCGGGGTCTGCCAGGCCTGCAATAGCCTGGAATCATGGTCATGATGTATGGGACTCCTGTCTGATGGGCAGTCCACTTTCACTCAATTTCTTTCAGCTTTGGCAGTTGAAAGACATTAATAAGACCTCTCAGACAAGACTATCAAAGGAGTAGGACAGAGAATTCTGCCACTCGTAATAACCATCTTGAGGAAGGGATATAATAATGTCTTAGTTGTATGACAATACAGCCCAGATGCCTCAATATGTCTTTGGCCGTTGAAAAGGGATTGATAAAGTCACTTAGGCTATTAAGGGAGCATATAATACTCCTGGTTCAGCGGATGAAGGAATGCCCTTCCCTTTCATACAGATGACCCTTTTGATGATCAGGGATAAAGAAAAGGATCACAGCGTGCTTCTGTATGAACTGTTAAATCCTCTGGTTCATCCATTGAGGTTTTTAACCTGTTTGATGCAGAAGAAATACCTATATCCTCTAAGATATATGCAGATCCCAAAAAGGGTGGCTATCTATCCTTTGGTTGACAACATAAAGGACATGGTTCTTTCTGAAAGACTCAGCATCTACAGTGAGGAAAAAAATATTTGATCCCCAGCTGATTTTGAACGCTTGTCCACTGACAAATAAATGATCCATCTATAATTTTAATGGTAGGTGTATCTTAACAGCGAGAGACAGAATAACAAAAAAATAAAACAAGAAAAACGCATGTCAAAAAAGTTATAAATTGACCCCTTCGACTTGGTGGCAAAACCCTTGTTGTCAATCACAGAAGTCAGACGTTTTTTAAAGTGCTTCCTCTTGAGCCACTCCTTTGTTTCCTTGGCTGTGTGTTTTGGGTCATTGTCATGCTGGAATACCCATCCACCCATTTTCAATGCCCTGGCTGAGGGAAGGAGGTTCTCACCCAAGATTTGACAGTACATGGCCCCGTCGATCGTCCCTTTGATGCAGTGCAGTTGTCCTGTCCCCTTTGCAGAAAAACACCCCCAAAGCATAATGTTTCCACCTCCATGTTTGATGGTGGGGATGGTGTTCTTGGGGTCATAGGCAGCATTCCTCCTCCTCCAAACATACGGCGAGTTGATGCCAAAGAGCTCGATTTTGGTCTCATCTGACCACAACACTTTCACCCAGTTCTCCTCTAAATCATTCAGATGTTCATTGGCAAACTTCAGACGGGCCCATACATGTGCTTTCTTGATCAGGGGGACCTTGTGGGCGCTGCAGGATTTCAGTCCTTCACGGTGTAATGTGTTACCAATTGTTTTCTTGGTAATTATAGTCTCAGCTGCCTTGAGATCATTAACAAGATCCTCCCGTGTAGTTCTGGGCTGATTCCTCACCGTTCTCATGTTCATTTAAACTCCACAAGGGGACATTTTGCATGGAGCATCAGACCAAGGGAGACTCACAGACTCGCACCAACTGTTGTCACCTTCTCCCCAAGCTGCTTGGCGATGGTCTTGTAGCCCATGACAGCCTTGTGTAGGTCTACAATCTTGTCCCTGACATCCTTGGACAGCTATTTGGTCTTGGCCATGGTGGAGAGTTTGGAATTAACAATAATAAAAAATAGTCCAAATTAAAAAGATCAATAGAGATCTAAAAAGGTTGAACTTGATGGACTAACTCTTTATTCATTCTCCAATACTATACTATTAATAATTATTTAATCAATAATTTAATTAATAACTAATCCGCATATTGCAGATCAGAGGAGATCTTAACAGGTTGAACTTGATGGACTGAAAGTCTTTTTTCAACCTTAATTACTATGTAACTACTATGTAACTATGATTGATTAATTGCTCCTGCGGACAGGTGTCTTTTATACAGGTAACGAGCCGAGATTAGGAGCACTCCCTTTAAGCCAGAAATCTTGCTGATTGATAGGGGATCAAATACTTATTTCACTCATTGGCCTGCAAATCAATTTATAACTTTTTTGACATGCGTTTTTATGTTTGCTTGTTTTTTGGTATTCTGTCTCTCGATGTTAAAATACACCGACCATTCAAATTATAGACTGATCATTTCTTTGTCAGTGGACAAACGTTCAGAATCATAAATTTGTCTAAAATTTTTCCTTAAAACTAGGTGTGAGCAGGGAAGGGTATTAGATTTAAACAGCATTTTTCTGCCTTTATGGGTGCTATTCAGTACACGTAAAATGTTTTTGTTAAAATCAGTAATATTACTATTAATTTGGAGAGTGGCTAGTAAAGTTCCAATTGAAAAGCAAATTAGTGCAACATCAATTTGCAATATTACTGATGTGTGAAAATCAATTGGAAAGCCTTGCCGTAATTTGCTAGTAAGAGTTGTTCTCCTGCACGCCTAGCACACTCGCAATCATGAAAAAAAGGTCGATTGAATAGCAAAGTAATGTTACTAACCACTTTTTACTGGTCAGTAACATTACTTATGTATTAGGGAACTGAATAGGACCCTATGGGCCACATTCAATTGCAAGCCCGCAACACCATTGCTGTAGGTCGTATGTCTCAGGGCCTGCTGTGGGCTCGCACTGTGCTACAATTCTGGTGCTATTTAATTGAACAAGGCCGCAACTCTCTGCCCTAGATCCGAAATCGTAAACCTTTGTTCCATATGTAAGCAGAACAGCTCATTCTGATTGGCTGAAATTGCTGTCAACCAGATGTCAGCCAATCAGAATGGGATATAGGTTAATGCTAGGTGCCAGGGGGGTGTCTCTCCCCCCCTCCCCTGTGTTTTCCCCCTCTCTCCTGTGTCTTTCCCCCTTCCCTGTGACTCCTCCCCCCTTCCCTGTGTCTCCTCCCCGTCCCCTGTGTCTTTCCCCATCTCCACTCCCTCCCCTGTGTCTTCCTCCCCCTCCCCCTCTCCCCTGTGTCTTCCTCCCCTTCTAAAGCTTGCGGTTGTTGTGCTACGTACGCGCATGTGCGCAGCTTTTTACGGACTTAGGAAGTAATGGTAAGTGTGTACGCTCCCATGGAGCATTACATTGCGAGCCTTTCCTCTCACCTGCGCTCACTGCAAGCTTCTACAGCTCATGGTGCTCATCGTGAGCTTTTCCTCTCACCTACTGTATGGGCCGCTCATTGCAGGATTCATTAACCTGCAAGTTTAGTGCTTGGGAATGCCATGTGTGTCTTTCCAGCATCTCCCCATGTCCCTTCCCTGTGTCTTTCTCCTCTGTTTGTGTGCTGAATGTTTGTGTGGTGCGCAGTGACGTTGTGGGTTTATTTTCAAAGTCCTGCGTGCTTGGCGTTGTTCTTGTAAGTGTTAGTGTGTTCTGTGTGGTGTATTTTCTAAGTTCCACATGCCTGGCGTTGTGCGTGTAAGTGTTACTGTCTTCAGTGTTGTGCGTTTTGTACGTATTGCGAGCCTGGCGTTGCTGGGCCTTGTTTTCATGTTGTTTCTGAAATTTTGCGTTTTTTGTCAGCCATTTTTTTCCTTGCTTAGGAGTTTTTCGTTATTCAAATATGGGTTTAATTCACTTGCGACCTCACTCCCAGGGTTCCTGTGTCTCCCCCTGTGCTGTGTGTAAGTGTGGTATAATTTTTTATACATGTTTTGTTTTTTGTTTTGGTGTTTTTTTATAGTTATGCACTTGAACAGTGCTGCGAGGCTCGCCAAAGTCCTTCGGCGCTCATTGCAACCTTACTGCGCCTTGCTTCGTGAAGCTCGCATGTGTGATAGTACCGCTGGCTGCAATGAGCGTCTTTGGTGTTCATTGAAGCCTAAGTGCTGCGTGGCTGATTCGCGAGGCTTCCATGTGTGACGGCGCCGCTGGCTGCAATAAGCGCCTTTGGCGCCCATTGCAGCCTAAGTGCTGCGAGGCTGCTTCGCAAGGCTTGCATGTGTGACGGCGCTGCTGGGTCGCCTCGCTTCGCAAGAGACATAACTGTGTTACCAACGTCCAAAACGCTACGAACAGCGCAAAGATCCACAACTATGTTTGTGATATTAACCTGGTCATTACAATCTTTATTTGAAGATGTAGATTAAGTAGCACTGGGGTTTGACCTGAACTGAAGTTTCCTCATGTTTTGCTTAACTTACAGCCACATTAAATTCCCTCTATGTTCAAAACTGTAGCCCGTAACGAAGCCCGCAAGACTTTCGGCTATTAAATTAACCTCTTAAAGCTACCCGCGAACTACTTGCGGGTTTGGTGCAATAAAAACCTACGAGATGTTGAAATTTGAACTGCGCGGCCGCAAATGAAGCCAAGAAGCCAATGGGTGCTGGAGAGGACCCGCAAGGAGCTAAAAGTCCTATCTGTAGCACTGTAAATGTAAATATAAACACACCTGTACAAATCATGAAAGTGATGTTAGGTAATAAAATTAATAGCACAACAATCTCAGGCTCGCAAATCTGCAATATAAAATACTTTTATTATGTTTTTAATTTCCGTGTTATATATCGATCCTGGCAATTAATAGGGTAATTCATATAATGGAACTTACATGGACTAGAATATTATATTTATGGATTTATCAATACTGCATTATTTCTGGAATGCAGGTCCGGTCGTAAATCGTATTTGAAGCCCGTAAGACTTTAAAATCCAACCTCCACTTTTCAGTGACATAATGATGACGGTCTCTTTTACCATTGGCTCCATCTAAACCCGCAACTACGGGTTTGACTAAATGATCGTTTTCATGGGCACACATCCAACGGCCCAAGAATGGTTAATGGGCTTGTGTTTACGGGCTGTAACTCGCGGCATGGTCTAATTTAATAGCTCTGTAACAGTGGCGGCTGGGGAACTTTCAAGTTGGAGGGGCGCCAGGGCGAAACATAGCGCCTCCCCTTTTTCAAACCACACCCATTTTATAACCCCTCCCCTTGATGTCATAATGACCTTTATAAGCCCCGCCCAATGACCTTATACTTGTAAAGCCCATTGAAATACATGATCAGCAATGCAGCAATGTCAAGAAGTAAAGTAACAATGTGTTAAATTCATTGGTATACAATATAGATTGAAAAAACTCATGTGACAAGAATACAGCAATATCATAATTGCACCTATATGCATTAACAGAAAAATTAAAGCAGTGACACCTACCATTAGTCGGCTCTTCTTCTCAGGGTATTCACGTTCAGTAAGTTGACCAACGAGTACAAACAAATCTGCTGCCACATAGGGTTTGCACCTGGGGTTGAAAGAAAACAAGCAAATCAATCAGACCATTCAAGAACAAAACCATACCTTAAAAACCTTAAAAGACCAAGTGGAACCATATAGGCCCCAAACATACCTTAGAAGACCAAGTGTGACCATATAGGCCCCAAACATACCTTAGAAGACCAAGTGTTACCATATAGGCCCCAAACATACCTTAGAAGACCAAGTGGAACCATATAGGCCCCAAACATACCTTAAAAGACCAATCAGGACTGTATAGGCCCAAACCAGTGGATCTTGGGATTCAAGAAAACAACAACATTTCACTTCTGTTTAGACAACACAATAATCAATGTCAAACAAACACATTGAATTAGCATATGGATAACCATATGAGCAGTAACGCCACGCCAAGGCTTCAACAATTGTTACTGACCATTCACACACCTTTCATAGCTCCTTCCATATGCACACCCACACACCATTCATACTTTACTTACCACTAGTTATTTTTGGTAGTTCGGTGGTGCCATTTCTGAGAACTTTACTTACCCTTGAAGGTGCCTCCAATTCCTTCAAACCAATGCATTCAACCGCTCCAGGGCCATGGTGCTTCTTAAATACCTTTTTATCCTCTTCAATGTGGAGAAGCATCTTTCTGATTCTGCAGTAGTCTTCGGTGTTGTAAGGAGGATTCCTTATAGCTTAACTGTCTCTGTGAAATCATTATGCAGATTAAATTGATGGTAAAGTTGCTGCAGAGCAACAGCACTCGTACAGACATGAAATTCTGGCTTCCCGTACATAAGTGACAGCTACCCTCGGAAGTGCATCCAATTCCTTCAAACCACGCCAAGGCTTCAACAATTGTTACTGACCATGCACACACCTTTCATAGCTTCTTCCATATGCACACCCACACACCGTTCATACTTTACTTACCACTAGTTATGTTTGGTAGTGAGGTGGTGCTGCTTAACGCAGTTTATCTTTGCACACCCTGGGGGTATGCATTCTTCTTTGCTTCAATCACTTGTATTTAAATTTTGCACAGCGATCTTTCAAAGAACAAAACTTCTCAATGGTTTTTTCATTGAAGTCTGGGATCTCGGAAATCAGTTGCTTTTCCATTGAGAGCATCGCCAATGCATTCAACCGCTCCAGGGACATGGTGCTTCTTAAAAAGGTTTCAATGTGGAGAAGCATCTTTCTGATTCTGCAGTGGTCATCGGTGTTGTAATCAGGATTCTTAATAATTTCACTGTCTCTGTGAAATCATTCTGCAGATTAAATTGATGTAAAAGTTTGTGCAGAGCAACAGCACTTGTACAAGCATGAAAATCTGTCTTCCCATACAGAAGTGACAGCTCAGTGCGTAATTGTTCCTTCTTCGGTATTGGATATGCTTGCACGGTGTCTTCCAGAGCTTGGGTTGGAAAGCAAGTGTCATGGGTTGTATACAAGTCCCTTTGAACAAGTTTGGCACTGACTAGGTGATTTGAAAATGAAAAACGTTCTTTTGCATGAACCACCACTATGTCACATACCTCTCTTGAAAGTTGTCTCAAGGTTGAGATCTCCATACTCCATCTGTGGAATGTTACATCGCTAGGCAAACTTGCTTCTATCTCGTCAACAGAATTACGGATTTTCTGGATGCTGCTGACAAAGTCTTCTGTGACTTTTTGGATATAAACAGTATCCGTGTCTCGCTTCTGAAGCTGACTATAGAGGATGTCAACATGTGGCATTATTAAATGAAATAATTTAAGGAAGTAAAGGAACTCCCTGTCTTCCAGCAATCCAATGAAACCTGCGGCTTCACGTATAGATGTTTGATCAAAGTTTAGACATGCTTCAATTGTCTGGAAACACTCAAGTAGCGCATCTCTGTTCTCGTAGATGACGTTCACGGTCCTAACGTTGAAGTTCCATCGTGCCGGTGCACCTCTTGGAAGTCTTCTACCAACTACCTCATCCAGAACTCCAGTCCTTTTTGAGAGCGTGAAAAAAAAGATGGTATGCCGCCTATGTGGAAAAAAAAACTTGAACTCTTCCAATCCTTGAAACCGCTTTCTCCATTATTAGGTTCAGTTGGTGAGCATAGCAATGGACGTAGTGTGCGTTCGGGTACACGTCTTTTATTTTTCTTTGAACTCCTCCTTGATCTCCACGCATCACACTGGCACCATCGTAGCTTTGAGCTATGAGTTTCATCTTGTCTTCTGGCTCTGGGAGAACAGTATTCAGACTTTCCAGCACAACAGCAGTAATCGAGTCTGCATCCGTTGATTTCATTTCCGTGAAGCCATCAAATCTTTCCACCACTTGATGCTTCTTGTCAATGTAGCGATAGACTACAACGCACTGTGTCCTAGCGGAAATATCGGTTGTTTCATCCGCTTGGATTGCCACAAACTGGGCTTCCTTAAGCTCTTGGTGAATCACTTACTTAATAACTTCCAGCATGCAGTCCAGTAGCTCATTCTGCACGGTTTTGGACGTGCCCTTAAACACAGTTGCAGTCTTCAAATGCTGTTTCATTGCACTATCGATACTGCCAACCAAATCCACCAGGCCTCGAAACACTCCTGGATTTAGCGATGTTTTACTTTCCTTGTGTCCTCTTAATGCCAGTTCAAAAGCGCCACAAAAGCGAACACAATCAATTATCTTCGAAAGGATGTACCGGTTCTTAGCCACTTCTTCATTGTGTTTTTGAATACTGACTTGGTATCCTTGGTCCAGTTGAACTGCAATGTTCGCCTGTCCAAGCATCTCAAACTTGATCTTGTTATCCAAGTGAGCTTTAGAACTATTGTGTTTCGTCAATTTATCAGCTTGATGTTTGACGTCAGTCACTCCAGTTTTGGTCCAAGCAGCGTCACCACCAAATAGGATGCATGGGAAACAATATAAGGACTTCCTAGAAACGCTTCCACAAAGCCAGTTGTTCTTCTTGTACCATTCAGTATTGAAAGTACGGATATATTGCTTTCCTCTATCTCTTGCGATTTGCTGCAGATTTATCTCTGGTTGGTCAGGTCCTAACCGTTTTACTTCCACCTTCTCCTCATAGGTTAGGGTGCCAAAAGGCCCAAACAGTAACTTTTAAAACCTTAAAAGACCAAGTGTGACCATATAGGCCCCAACCGCACCTTAAAAACCCTAAATAACCAAGTGTGACCATATAGGCCCCAATCGCACCTTAAAAACCCTAAATAACCAAGTGTGACCATATAGCCCCCAACCGCACCTTAAAAACATTAAAAGACCAAGTGTGACCATATAGGCCCCAACCACACCTTAAAAACCCTAAATAACCAAGTGTGACCATATAGGCCCCAACCGCACCTTAAAAACCTTAAATAACCAAGTGTGACCATATAGGCCCCAACCGCACCTTAAAAACCTTAAATAACCAAGTGTGACCATATAGACCCCAACCGCACCTTAAAAACCCTAAATAACCAAGTGTGAACATATAGGCCCCAATCGCACCTTAAGAACCCTAAATAACCAAGTGTGACCATATAGGCCCCAACCGCACCTTAAAAACATTAAAAGACCAAGTGTGACCATATAGGCCCCAACCGCACCTTAAAAACCCTAAATAACCAAGTGTGACCATATAGACCCCAACCGCACCTTAAAAACCCTAAATAACCAAGTGTGACCATATAGACCCCAACCGCACCTTAAAAACATTAAATAACCAATCAAAACCATATAGGCCCAAACTGTACATAAAAAAAAAATGAAAAAAAAAAAAAAATATATATATATATATATATATATATATATATTGAGATATATAATTAATTATATATATATATATATATATATATATATATATATATCTATATATCAATATATATATATATATATATCAATATATATATATATATATATATATATCAATATATATATATATATATATATATATATAATCTCAATATATATATATATATATATATATATATCTCAATATACATATATATCTCAATATATATATATATATATATATATATATATATCTATCAATATATCGTTCAATCAATATATATATATATATATATATATATATATATCAATCAATATATATATATATATATATCATTATATATATATATATATATATATATCAATATCAATCACACACACACATAAAGCAATATACATAAAAAAATATATATTAATTGATATTTATTAATTGATTAATTGATGTACTTTATTAATTATTTGATTATATTGCTCATGTATTTGTATTAGACATTATTTAGTATACATATTACAGTGCTATTTATTTGCTATACATGTTACAGGATATTATCCTGTAACATGTATATCACATAAATAGCCCTGTAATATGTATAATACATACAGGGTCACACAAGTTCACACTAACCTTTTTTGCCCTTACAGGCTTCCATACCTGCTTTGCTAATTTGCTAATTTTTTAAAGACTCTGATTGGTTGAAATCAATGTCAATCAAAAAATTTCAGCCAATCAGAGTCCTTCAAAAAATAGTATAAAAGGCGGACCATGGGAAAAAAACAATTAGTCGCAGGGGGAGCTCCTTGTAGGAGGAGCTCCGTTAGTTTGTTGTGTTTTTTTTTTTAGAGCGTCATTTTTTGTTTAGGTGGAGGCCTCTTGCAATGGGCCAGAATGGATGGACAATGGCTTCAATCAAGATGAGGAGACAAGGGCTTCTTTCAAGATGGATTATGGAATGACATGGGCTTCAATCAAAAATTGATTGGAATGTCCGACTATCCAGGGCAGAAGGCCACCGCTGGAGGGGTCAATTTGACAGGTATGTGCTGTTGTTTACTTTATTATTGTTTTTTTTTTTTCCCTTCCCTTATTTTAATTTTATCTTTAAAAGTGACAGGCAATTTATTATTTTTTTTTAACTGCAAGCAATGTTAAAGATACATTGCCTGTTACTTCTAAAAATGGAATAAAAATAGGGGTGGGGGGTGTTTTGTGTTTAACTGTAGTGTTAACATAGGCAGGTAAGTTGGTAGTTAGGTCAGGGTGGGATCAGGTGTGGTCACTGGGTCAGGGGGGTAGGTAGGTGGGTTGGTAGTTGGGTCAGGGTGGGGTCAGGTGTGGTCACTGGGTCAGGGGGGTAGGTGGGTTGGTACTAGGTAGTTGGGTCAGGGTGTGGTCAGGGGGGTAGGTAGGTGGGTTGGTAGTTAGGTATGTTGGGGTGGGGGTTGGCCAGGCCCCGATGTGCCTACAGGGGGGGGTGATCGGGGGTTGGCAAAGGCCCCATATGGGTAGCACAGGCCCCATGGGGGTGATCGGGGTAGTCGGTCGGTGGCCGCGTAGGCCACATGGAGGTGATCGGGTGATCGGGGGTGGCACAGGTCCCATGGGGGTGATCCTATCACCCCCATGTGGCCTGTGCCACCCCTATCACCGCCCGATTACCCCGATCACCGTGATCGGGGTAATCGGGCGGTGGCATAGCATAGGCCACATGGGGGTGATCGGGGTGATCGGGGGTGGCACAGGCCACATGGGGGTGATGGGGGTGGCACAGATCAGGTCTTTTGGGGCTACTGGCACTGCGGGGGTGATTGGGGGTTGTCCAGGCATTGCAGGCCTAGGTGGTAGGTAAGTTGGTGGGTGGGTGGGTGGGTGGCAGGCAGGCATAGTGGGGTAACTGGGGGGACCCTTCCTTTTATTAGGGGCACTAGGGGTTTGGTTTGGCCAGGGCAAGTAGACTAACTTACTGTTAGGTTGGGCAGATGTGAGTATTTTCAGCCAGGGAGGTCTTTCAGTCTAACTCAGCGGGAGCAGGTCAGGAAACAGAAAGAGGGATGGGACCTGGCTTATGGTGGTTTTATTAACAGGGGCTGTCAATCAAAAAGTAAACGTCGAGGCCCTATTAGCTGGCGGGCGCTCGGCGCTAACGGTCTGGGCGGGTTTAGGTGGTTCTCCTGACAACTGTACAGCCTTCCATCATTGATTGGTCAATGATGGAAGACTGTCAGTCATTGAAATGGATACATTATCACTGGGCGCAATGCATTAACGGTCAGGTCTCATTCATAGAGTCTAAAGGTTACTAGTGTAGTGTAATATGATCACACAGGGATGCAGGGAAAGCTACAATGGATACACACAGCAGTTAATATATACACACAAGGGCAAGGGGTTATCTTAAAGTGACAGTGTCCCAGGGAATAGTTTGCTTCATTTATTAATGTAATAACACTTGAATGCTGATGTACACATTATATTTAATTGTTTTTGGGTTATTACTAATAAATTATTGTGTTTTTTTATTGCAGGGTCACGAAAATATTTGGAGGGTCGCTTGCCCCGACGCCTCAATGGACGGGCCACCACTGCTCTGTAACAAATTTCACGCCCGCAGCCTTTGCGTGTGTGCCGGTGCCGCTACGGGTTCTAATTTAATGTGGCTGTTAGAAGTAATGTTTAAGCCTATGAAGAGATTGCCATG
>CM050163.1:555308103-555393103 GCA_027410445.1 Discoglossus pictus
ACAAAAAAAAAAAGAATTGTTATATGGAGTCACGGCTCTGGCACTTGTCTGTGGGTAGAGGCGCCAGATGAGCAGATGCCGAAAGCTGGAATCCTCTCCGAGACTCTCTAAAGGCACCTTCTGAAATCAATTGTTGCTTTTCTCAAGTGTTTAGTGCGCAGGTTCTTTAATACTTTAGCTGTCAAACCGGATAAGAGCAAGAACTGGGGAGAAAGTAATCACTTGCGCGATATTGTCTTCCCTCGCAGACGCCACACCTGGGCTCAATGTGTTAGCGCTTTGTGCTCTTCTTATAGTCGTGAGTCTTTGTGATGCAAAAGAAAGGAATTAAAATTAAAAAACCTGGTTAATTTGTTTGATGGATAACTTGATTAGCATAAACAGTGAGAGGAGGGACAGCCAATGGGAGAGCGAGAAAAAGCAACCCACGGATGTGTGATAAAGAAACTGTAACTTAGGAGAAAGTCTTCAACAAACTAACAACATTAAAGGGATATAGTAGGCTCATGTATATTACTAGACTAGCCACTTGCCCGTCAAAAAATGACGGAAATAAAATTGTAAGGCAGGTAATGGCGTTTGGTTGAGACATTCATTTTGTTGGTGTTCTGAGATCCTTTGGCGCTCATTGCGAGCCTCGCGCTGAGAGCCTTCAGTACTCATTGCGAGGCTGTTGGTTGTTTGTGGGCTATGAGCAGCGTTTGGCGGTCGTTTTTTGTATGCTAATGAAATAATTAATACATTAATACATTAATATAGCTTAGGTCGTAAAGTCCCGCAGCTCGTATTTGTGGATGCTAAGTCCGTAAATTTTGCGGTCGTCATGAGAGCCTCCACCTCCGCAAATGCGGCCCCTCGCTTTGCAAGAGTCCGCATTTGCAGGCCTAAAGTCCGCAGTTGCTGCAAGGAGCGCCTTCGGCCTTCAGCGCTACTTGCCAGCAACTGCGACCCTCGCTTTGCGTTAGTAACAACCCGCTTGCTCACAACTATTATAGGTGATATATGATATCACTGTTTACTGTTATGTACTATATTGTATTAAGAAGTTCTTATACACTCTGTTTTTTACTGCCTAAAATCAAACAAATAGTCCCTGTATGGGTCTGCCCACTGCAGTTTATGCAGACACAGACTCTGTAGGGCTGGATGTGCATTGTAGTGTCCTAGCCTGTCAGGTACCACGTCTCAAGCCTGTTGCAGGATGTTTCCAAGACATGGTCTCTGATAGGCTATGGTACTACACTGCACTTATAGGCTGTTACATGTTTTATTAGGACACATATAAATATTGTATCTTGTTTTGTAGCGCGTACCCATCCCTGCTGACACAAACTGACGCTAAGAATTCAGTCAAAAAGTGTTTCTCTCTCTCTCTCTCTCTCTAAATATATATATATATATATATATATATATATATATATATATATATATATATATATATATACACACAGTATTTATAGTTGTGTATGGCAGTTTGGAGTAAACTAAAGACAAATTCTTATAAACTTCTCAGATTTGTGATGATTTAACAGGTTAAACATAATTAAAATAATTACAAAGTCTCTTTAATAATGTTTTACATAACTACTCTAGGTTCCAAACTCCTCCAAGTGCTCCCTATAGGTATATACATGGCCTCTCCTCATCATGTCTTCCCATACAACTTTGTTCCGCCACAGCCCTCATAGGTTTAAGACTGTATAAAGGATAATATATTCCAAGAAGAATACCACTTGGTCCACAATAATCACTACATACATTGACATTAGACCAAACAATGGACTAGACCATTGTCAATAGAGCCATCCACGTGTTTCATTTCTAGCCCCACAACCACCTCCTAGACTGTAATACTTAGACTCTTTTGCACGCTATGCTGGCTAGGACCATACTGCACCATACTGATTACTCCAGGGTCATGGGAAATGTCATAACTGGTTATCCAGATCCACCATCCCAGAGCATCCCAGCATCTCTGGGTGGGGTAGGTCTTGGGAACTCAAAAATAATGACTATAAAAGGATCCAGTACTAGAAATTGCTGCCAATTACTGAGTCATTGATTAACCCAACTAAACGTAAACAAAAGGGAGACTGGAATTGTGGCTTACTGAGGTAGCCCAGTGACTAGAACTCTTGTCTAAAGAATTCAGCAGAGTGAGAACTGGTTGGGGGGATTCATAATAGCAAAATCTAACACTAATAGCATGGCGCGGTGGTATTTAAATCTTTACATATACACACATATTGTGTCTGGTTATGCTTATCCATATGGTTTTCTTGACCAAGATACTGGAGTGGATTGCCAGTTCCTTCTCCAGTGGACCCCAGATTTGTCTGACCTATGACCTGCTCATCTTGGGTGACCCTACATGGTATAACTCATAGCTTCAATAAAGTAAAGCAGACCCTTCACCATGACATGGTCACAATCCAGAAGGGGAAATGGCGGAACCAGAGTTCAAATTTTTTATTTGTTTAATAGTATTTTGCTGTACCAAAACACATGCAAAAATAAGATGTATAAAATAAATTTACTGTATAATAATCTATAGGATAAGACTGCATGTACGAAACAATACATTGACATCCTTTATTTATCCTTACCACCTCCCCTGGAAATCTGTTCCATTTATATATCACCCTTTCCATAAACTAATACTTCCACATACTACCCTAACTCCAAATCACGACCCCTTACCTATCTCTATATTTGAACAATACACCCCCCATGATATTTATCACACATTTGAATAATATAGGTCACGACAAACAACTTCATTTTGGTGAATCAATGGCAAATAAACAATAAAATTCCCATTTTCCAACCAAGAGAAACGCTTGTTTTCCGCACAGAGATTTGTTCAGCGTGATCAAGGCTGAGCAATCTAATAAAATTAAGATGAAGGTACGGCAGCGGGCTCTGTAGTAAAATACTATTACACAGTACTCATTCTCTCGCTATCAGCGAGTTAATATATCTCCCTGGCTGCGCTACTTCACACTGAGTCACCTGACAACCTGCTGCCCGCAAACGCAGCCAAGTCCTTAAAGAACAAAATGTTGAAATGAACAGCTGTTGATTGCATTCTTGGGAATGTATAAAAGTGGCTTCAGAACAGGAATGTGCTGCATTTTTTTCCACCTGTCACATTGGAGCTATGTAATAATGACACGCGCTCGGCGCACTGCGGGTTGCTATACTGCAGGGGGAGTGTGGCGCGGCGTCATGTGACTTAACTCCTGCCGTGCTTCTAATCTTGTTGGTATTGGTTGGGTTTCAGGTCAGTTTTTTTCTATATGATATTTTAAATAACTAAACTTGATAAGGAGCCAAATCATTTTTGAAAAATAAACACAACTGCTACATTTTTATTTGCAATTATTTTTTTTACCAGCTTGGAGCCCACTGATCGCCACGGAAAACCAATCTCTGAAAGAGCTACGTGCTTTACATTTCCCCCATTGACTTTACATTGGGAGGTAGGTGTCTCTGGAATTGGCTTTGTGATGGTTCCCCTGGACACCCCCACTTACACCTTCCAAAAAATGGTTGTAGTCAATTACTATTCCTTCCCCACTTTTCCAGTCCCTGCTAATTCCAACACCAGAGATAGGGATTTTGAACAATTGACTGTACATCTTGCTAACAACCTGCCTGATGGGATAATCTAGCTGTGGTTAGGATATTCAATCCATAATAGTGATCTAACTAGTTTAGAAAGGAACTTTGGATGTGTTTGTGATGTAATTACCAGCTCATGAATGATTTAACTGGTTAAGGGCAGGTCATTTAATCATGTTTGTGGGTTGAACCCAAGTTTTATTGTTAGCCTATAAATGTTCTAACTTTTCCCAATAATGACTCTTGATGTTCTGACTTTTAGTTTGAGTTTTTTGTATATCTTTTTAACCCCTTGATTTCTGTTCTGCCATTTGATGGTCCTAGAATAGAAGCCGGTCACAGAGAAGTCTATCCGCTCAGGAAGAATTCCTGTAGCCAAGGCAGGAGGATTCTGGAGCTAGGTCGGACACCCCTCACCCTGGGTCGCGACAACCACAGGGACACATTTTTATCTCATCTGATTCTTTCTATTATTTTCTCATGATCTTTCCAGTACTAATGTTGAAAGCACTTGCATTTTTAGATGGCATGTTCCCATTGTGCAAACATTCTGTGCATTCCACATCTCCTCCAACCTCAGAAGAAAACAAAAAGTTACATTCCACTTGCATACAAAAGTTAAACAAATAAAGGCTGGATTATTTTTTTAACATTCTAAGAACATTTAGTATATTTTTTAATTGTAGTTTTTCATTATAATGAACCCTTTAACACAACATCAGTGTGTCTGGCATTTATACAAAGATTCAGTCATCCCTAAAGCCATTCTTTTTACTTATTTGCATCTCGTGAAAAATGAATGTTTGACTTCTCTCCGGGGAGCGTTGAAATCAAGCACATCAGTTGGTTATGTTCATCAGTTAGATTAATGAGAGCATCACAATTATTCTGCAAACAAAGAGCAAAAAGAACAATCTATCTGTAGGTATAAAAACTGACAACCCGTCATTAGTCTAATGACCTCGGTTAATGATCGAAAAACTCAACAAAACTTTTTGTTAAAGTTTATTAACTATTTTTGATTAAATCTAATTATTTTGCTATAAAAGCAAATCAGAAATTAGCTAAAGAGAGATTGGAGCCTTTTTAAGTCATTAAAGCCCATTCTTAGGGAGTGTTCAAATGAAGAAGTCTGTACACCAGTGGATACATTTAACCAATCTGCTGCCCTGCGCCATTTTTAGAGCCATACTTTTAGTTTGAAGGACCAAGGTAGGTAGGCATAAAGGAAAAAGAAATAATGGAAAGAAAGGAGGAAGAGTGTAATGACAGATGATACACTGGAATCATCAAATGCTACTATCCATCAAGTCTGTCAAACAAGCCTTGGTCAAACATGGAAGCCCTCTCATAGAGCTTGATGTAAGAAGAGGAAGAATAAATTGTTCCACACAGAGAATATTATCTGAATGTACTCAAAACACAACTGAATTAGCGGCAAGGGATACAAGGTACCGGATAAGTGGAGACGTGCTTGGCTACCAGATTAGGCCAAGGGAATCTCATCATGTTCCTCTTCCTGACGGGATTAGCATCATCAATTGAATAATCCTACTCCAGTCTCCAGTAACCAACATAGAATCAACTTGCAGTACAACAATCATGTCTGTGGTCATATATTTAAAATATCCTATTGAACTAGTTTCTAATATAACCTCTGATGATATTATGAAGGAATTAAAAAGAAAGGAACGCAGCATTGACTGGCTTTGGAGAAGAACTTGAAAACTTGAAGACAGCGTAAAATTAGAGGACCATCTCAAAATTAGCTTTAAAAGAAAAATTTTGTTCAGAGAAATCACGACGGCAGAAAACCAATGTGCTTAGTTATTTCGCACTGTGGAAAGGCTATGTAATCCAATTGGTATACAGTCTAATATAATACTGTCCCAAACACAATGCACTGCGTTTGCCCAGAATGTCACAAACAAAGTGTCATCTTTTTGAAATGGCATTCCACGACTGATGCTTTATGTAGGTCAAGAACATGTGAATGTGAACTCTCTGGACTTATGGTCTGAATATGCTCAGATAGACATGGGACACATGGTGCAGATCAGCTGTGCTCCACCCGCTGTGTCTTCGAACCAGACCCAACTCGATCAACTGAAGGAAGCAATTGCCAGACTGCTTCTAAAGAAATCTTTCAATTTAGACTGCATGGCAAACTACAGGTCTTCATTGTTTCAGAAGTTATTGAAAAAGCAACAGACGAACAACTTGAAATGAGTCTGCAAATGTAGGACTTCTATGATCCAGTCAGGAAGACACAGGACAAAAATAGTTGTTTTAATGATCTTCTGATAGCAAGAGATCAAGGTGATGGTTTAATCCTAATTCTCCTTGACCTCTCTGCAGCATTTAACAGCAGACTATAGAATATATAGAGCAGTGGGTGGCACTGTCCTCAGCTGGTTTAAATGTTTTCTCACTGGCAGGTTGTATAGAGTTTCTTCAGACGCATACTCCTCTAAAACCATGAACCTGTCATGTGAAGATCAACAGAATTCTATTTTATCCCCAATGTGGTTTGCTGTATACATGCTATCATTGGGAGAGATCATCCAACCTCAACTACCACTGTTATGCCGGTGACACACAACTTTATCTGAACAGAACATCCATCCTTTACTCATAATAGATGTCTAGAAGAGCTCCAAAATTGGATGAGTAGGAGCTGGCTGGAACAGAGGTATTTCTGTTGGGTACTTATCGCATGGCAGCAACTTCCTTGGTCCAAACATGAGTGGGCCTTCAGCTTGGGGACTCACAGCTGTTGAAACTGGAACAAGTGCGCAACCTTGGGGTTGTTCTAGATTGACAGCAAAACATCAAGAGTCAGCTAAGTTTAAATCCTCATTTTTCCATATAAAACATATGACCAGGATAAAGCACTTGATATCCCCAGAAGACCTCCCGTTTTGGTTCAAGTCTTTAAATCGTCAAGACTGGTCTACTGCAACTACCCAAGGCTGCAAAAGACGCTTAGAGTTGATACAGAATACTGCTGTGAGGTTATTAACAAACAAACCTTGTTCCTACCAAATAACACCTGTCCTCCATGCCCTACACGGTCTTCTTGCAAAAGACCATAATTATTTCAAGCTCGGCCTGCTGATATACAAGATGAAGCCCCTAGCTATCTGAAGGAGCTCTTCACTCCTTATGTTCCAACTCATTTTCTGAGATCTGCAGGTGATAATCTATTAACTATCTCCAGAATATCTTACACAAACCTTTTATATAGCACCAAGATTCTGGAAACATCTACCACACTAACTGGACATTTTCAAAAAGAGACTGCAGACCATGTCCTTCACCCAAGCTTTTCTCTTTTGTCTCCTTAGCACATTGAGTCCATTGTGGGAGAAAATGCCATATACAGTTAATCACATATATAATTGTCATCAGTTCGGGTTTGCAAAAGTTGTTGCGAACGCTGAAGCCCTCTTGAAGCGAGGGCCACAGTTGCTGGCAAGGAGCGCAGAAGACTTTAGGCCTGCAAATGCAGACCCTCGCAAAGCGAGGGGGCGCATTTGCGGAGGTGGAGGCTCCTACCGCGACCGCAAAATTTACGGACTTAGCATCAGGAAATACAACCCGCGGGACTTAGAAAAAAAATATTACATCCTTGCAAAAATATGAAATTTGTGCCCGAAACCTGCGCACATGAAAGCATTAAAACCACAAAAAAATACACCCAACAAATATATAAAAAGCTTACCCACAGGAAGGGGGGGCACCCAGCACCTCTAAAAGTGAAGTTACACCTCAATTTAAGTAGAAATTCAAGAGTTTAGACACCCGAAAATCCCCTAAGCGAGAGAAAAAATGGCAGCCGAAAAAAACCGAAATAGAGGCTACAGGACCCTAAACACGCAAAACACCACGAAACACCTACAGACTTTTCCAAAAAGCCGTACGAGGTCCAAGAGAACAAGGATGCAAAATCAGCCGCGTACCACACACGTTAGGCGCCATTTTACAACACTAACTTACACAATGCAGAAGTACACAGCTACCCTAACGGATTTTTCTCGCGCACGCACAATATTACACTACACACTGCACACATTGCTGACACGTACACCTCCGCTCCACAGGACTGAAAACACACATTGTATGCTGCGCAAAACATCAAAACAGATTGTCAGCTCTTCAACACAATGCTTCCTGCATATATTACTTCAAAATAGGTAAAGTATATTTATTTATTCATTTCTTAATTATTTCCATTATTATATTTGCTATATTGTGTGGCCCTTTTCCGAAACTCAAGACCGTTTCTGTGATGCTTTGCCGTGTTCTTAGATACCTGAAATATTTCTGGTTTAAGAGTTTTACTCCCTATTAAGGCATTTTAACCACACTGTAATGTTGCAGCAAGGTAAATGTATTATGGGGAAAAAAGCTTTATTTTCAGTCCCTTAATATAAGGATGTTTTCTAAACCATTGGGAAATGGGAATAGCACAGAATATCTATTATTAAGATGCAAGATTCTTATACAACATTATATATGTAGTTATATAAAAATGTCTTATAATCACAAAAAACACTGGACACTGGAGACATTATTGGTTCGTAAAGAACACATTTTATAAAGTGATATATTTAATAATGTAGAAGGAAGAGACTGGAAGCTTTCAGGACATCATCTTAAAGGCATTTAATCACATATCATTTAAAGGTAACACCTATTTGGTTTAAATGGCTAGTTCAATGTATAGTTTCAAATGTGGGTATTGTCCTTACCAAGTCCATGCAATACGCTGTAGATAGTAAACCTTTTGTTACGATTCATACTGTAAATGAACGCATTGTACGGCAGGACTAACAGCCTCCCTGTCAATAAACAGTATTTTGTATGATGTTGAAAATTAAAGGGCAGCCCTTAAAGGGCCACTGTAGAGCACAGAAAAGAGGAGACTTTTGTTTTAGCTCTGCACTGATCGTTAATAAAGTTCATATTTAACCAATAATTATAGACATTATAATTGTTATTAATAATTGCCCCCTACCCTGTTAAGGCTATTAGGAGGGTAGGTAAGCTGAGAGACTGGTCTATCTAAAGGGCTTTAAGAATAATGTAATTAGATATCTTTCATACGCTGTCCTTAAAGCACATACCTGTTGCCAAGGGAAATGGCTAACCAGAAAATAGAGGCCAATTAGTAGGTTACACTTTGTGCCTGAAAATGTAATATTGTCTAGACAAAACTACCTTGGGCCATTGACCTTATAGTGGGCGGATCAGCATGAGCGGAGTCTGAACTTTGAAAATAAGTTTAATATATATATTTTTTTACACGCGAATAGGTTTTTTATTAATTCCCAATTCCCAATTACAAGATCTGGCCCCTGTTTAATATTATAGTGGTCCTTTAATTACAATTTTTGATTGAGATGTCCAGTAATCCTCAGACAATTCAGAAGCATCTAATGTCTGGATTATATAGGTGATTTTAGTGCAGTTTGTGTACTGTGACAAGTTCCCAGTCTCCTCTGGGTTCCTGCACATGTGTCAGTGACTTTGATGGTGGAGACAATACAAGAGGCTGTAGATAATTTTCTAAGTATTACTAAATTTAGCCAGTGATACAAAAATAAACCAAAATGAATCAAAGAAAGTAACAAGCCTAACTTCCACTGGAGCACAACCTTAACGGATATACAGATTCCTCACTAACCAGCTGTCATTCAGCTAAACCTGGGTGGAGCAAAACAAAAAGCTTCCTATTTCCAGTCTCCACTCTGCTCCAAGCAGTCACAAGCTGCAGGCTGCTGTCTCACTATGTCTCTTTCTGCAGCTCAGACACACTAGAAACAATCAGTCCATAATCAGCTTGCCCATACTCCAGCAGCAATCTTAAATCAGGTCTGCCCAGGTGCATATTTTTTTTTTTTAAACTAACGTTTTTTTCTCTTTCGCTTCGTAATATGTTGGAATGTGTGTACTTTGCATTTCCTCTGTTATTTACTGTAGTGCAAAAATGTAAAGTCATCAACTATTTAAAAATGTATAAACTATTAAGTAACTTTAAAGTCTGACACTTCAGGTTATCTTAAGATTTGACCAAAGTAACAAAAAAACGCTACAGGAAAGTGATGACATTTAATGCAATGAAAATGATTAGATACAGTACATAATCAATAAAAACAGTATAAAATATGCATTCGTTTGATCAAAGATTTAACAATCCATTTTATTATCTAAAAGGCACAATCAGTCATATACATAGAGTCGGACATTGTTAGCAGGTCTAATGTTAGTTAAGACGTCTGAGTAATGTACGTGTGGGAACGTGTTAAAGGGACGGTCACCTCTGTATCTCCATGACCGTATGTGGACATACTAACACACACATGTAGGATTGTTTAATACTGACAGATTATAGCTTCTTGGTTAATTCTCCTTCCACATCTTTTTGCACCCTTGTAGATGTTAAGAGTCATTAAGGGACCAATTTATTATGTAAAATAAATATATTCAAATAATTTGGGTCTAACAGCATAAATAGACAGGAAAATGTCATAAAAAAAGATTTTGCTGTCTCTGCAGGTCCCTAAAGACATCCATGAAGGTTTTATGTGTATGAGGGGGACGTTTACATTGCTGCAGGATCAGGACTTGGAGTTATCCATCTAAGTATTTTGCTGGGGGAAGGGTAAGACATCGAAAAAGAATATTTCCAATGATACAAACAACACCCCCTCTCCACATCTTTATTGATAGTTAAAAAAAGGTCATAATCTCAGGCTCCAGCTAGAAGAAAGTGTTGAAGTCAGATGAGATGGAACTTTCTATACACAGTCTCCAAATGTAAGATTTTCTCAAAAAAACAAGACTGCTAATGCTAATTAACCAACCAATAACACTCTGGAGGAATGTTTTTTTAAAGCAATACACACACACACGAGTGTCTTTCTGTTCAAGGGCAAGAAATAGTCGGGAAACGTGTTCAGTATGCAGTGTCACATTTATATTATGCACTTTTGAGGAACTAGACTTGATAATGAATAACATATTTGGGGAAAACCCCATGAGGCCTGTGCTTGCTCTATAAGATGCTGCACCGAGAGCCTCCATTGATGTTTACACGCTTCATATATGGGATAGTTGGAGATAAATACAGATTCAAGTATCATTTGAAAAGAAGATATTAAAAATATAGGACTTGGAAGCACAAATATACGTTCTTAATGTAATTGTTCATAGGCTCACTTCTAGGACTAATCCATTTTTAGGGTCACCGTCTGCATCATTGTTTATTTGTGGGGATGGACAGCACATAAGGACCAAGCCCCCACAAGTAAACAAGCAGAAAGAAAATGAAACACTGAAGGTGACTTACTCCTAGAAGCAAGCAAATGAATGATAAAAAATTTAGCAAAAAAATAATAATATATATATATAAATAAATTGTGGGGGTGGGCATGAATGATTTTTATCATTACAATAGAATTCAGACTGAAAAGAGCTTCCATTGCAGTGCCCATTTAATCCATGCACAAATAGCAAGTTGCGACTACATGAATAGCATTTATGTGCACAAATTGCAGATACATTGTCCTTTTGCATTATATTGGTGGGCACTGGAACTTGTCTCATTTTTACACTATATATTATAAAAAAGAGCCAGATCCGCTAAGCTCCTCGCTGTCTGGGGCTCCTTGCAGTCAGTAAGATGCTATCGGAGAGGCTCTGACAGATTGCACACAAACCTATTTATCCGAGCGCTCATTGCGCTGCAGTCATTTAAGTGTAAGTACAGTAATTGTGCATCACATATGTTTAAGCCCCTTGCTCAGTCCATACATAATTATAGCTTGTGCAGGAGAGCCTACCCAGTTATTACTGACTACATACACACAGTGTGTAATTATACGGCCAATACGCAGGAACACGGCTATATTTCTTCAATAATGAACTTAGAGCAGATCTTTTAAAGGGATATGACAGGTTCCTGGATGTTACTAGGTTTATGATATCCCTGTGTATCTATTTACTTTTATGTACTTTATTTGATTAAATAGTGCGTATAAGCACTGTTTTTACAGTCTAAAATCAAACAAATAGTCCCTGTATGGGTTTGCCCCCTGCAGCGTATGCAGACACAGACTCTGCTGTACTTGCTGTGCTGTGTCTCATACTAACCAATCAGAGACCATCTCTCAGCAACATGCTGCCGAGACGTGGTCCCTTATAGGTCAGGACACTACACACGCAGGCCTACAGAGTCTGTGTCTGCATACGTTGGAATGTGTACTCCTTAAAAAAACTGTTCCTTCATATTAGTTTTATTGGCCCTTTATTGTTTAATTTTCAAAAAAAAAAATTATTAGCCATTGTAGTAGTTCAAAAGAAAACATTGCAAGTCCAATACTTCAGTGCCCCTTTAAATACAGCTCCATCTTCTTATACATTTTTATGTCACTGCACATATAACCTCACTATGACACAGCCCACAACACTTTCCATTAGTCCTTCTAGTGAATATATTGGGTCTATACTGGGGGTCTATATCTAGGAATGTGCGTGTAAGGTGCATATGGTGCTAAGGCACGGCTACAAAACCCACCTTGTAACTTGTATAGTGCACAGTGGAAGCTTCTGTGCAGGCGAGAAACACATTACAACCAATATAATAATTTAAAATGTAAACACAGTCACTGCAAGGCATAACAAATGAAATAAAATCGTCTTTAAAAATGTGCATTAGTGCCACCAATTATGCACCATAATTTTGAGCATTGATATATATATATATATATATATATATATATATATATATATACACATACATATACGTATACATATATACACATACATACACACCTGTAGTGCAGTCCAGAGTAATATTTAGCCCATAGTGCAAAACAGGCTAAATATCTTGCATTAAAGGGATTCTGAACCCATGGATACTGCTCTGCACCATCATGTAGAACAATCAAAATCAAGTAGAAAAGGTGTAAAACATTTTTTTTAAGCAGGTTGCACTGGGTTTGTAATGCTGCTGTGTTAGCTCAGATACTGAAGGGACCATACATTACAAGTCCCATGTAAATGTTTATTTGTTCTCTTCACAGTTGGGATTAGAATATATAAAAACCCAATGGAATAATGTGACTTTCTGACTACACAGAGCGGATGAGGATTAACTAGATTGGTTTCATGATGTAGAGCAGTATTAATGAATTAATTGTCCATTTAACCCTTTCACTGACAGAGCCCAGCAATGCATTATCAGTGAAAGGTTTTAACCTCTTCTTGTCTGCGATTACATGGCTGTATTTACATGGCATCTCTAGGCCACACACTGTGTCCAGCACCCGGTATGAGTGTTAGAAAAGGGCACTACTGGTCAGCATATAAAGAAAATCTCCTCCAGCATGCGACTCTCCTCAGGGTCCTCAGTGGGTGCTCTTGAAGATGGGGTCACGGGCCTCTTGCATGATTTGGGATGGACCCTGGGCGCCGGGCTCAGGATGCTGAAGTCATATGGTTCTCTGTACTGGAGAGGTGGCCTCTGAGCAGAGATGGGGCTTATTGCTTCTAGCATGTCAATTAGGGACGTCTCATACCTTAAAAGAAAAAAAAATACACAGGTTTGATTAAAGAATGGAACATATTTATATATAAAAAAATAATCTCTCTATATATACATACATACATACATACATACACGTATGTGCTGTCTATACTTATGCTTTTCTCTACAATAAATACTTCCTAATATAATTTGGAGAAAAATATCCCCTTTTCAGAGACTCTACCATAACCAATACGTTATATTAGGAGAGCACCAATATATCAAATAAAGTTCTATACAGTGGTGTGATCTCAGTATTAATCACGCCGTATATTATAGCTTCCTTAGCAGGCGGGGATAAAGTGATCTACATGTATACGCAGGGTTGGCTCTTAGGACGGATAACAACAAATGGCGAAGAATTTCCGTGCCCCACTTCTAGTCTCGGAAAAACAAATAAGTGAATGGTGCAATAATAAAATACAGTGGATAATGGAGATACAAAATAAATATATATATTTTTTCCTACAAATATTTAGCAATGTTTGTGCAGCACCAATACGCTATTAGAAAATAAAAATGGCAGATCACAGGAGACGGAGGATATACACAACAAATATATGTAGGAAAGAAGGGTATTTAATACTAAGAAAAGCAGCTAGCAGAGCATTGATATATATAGGTACAGGTTATTAAGATAGTATATTAGACTTAGCAAATCAATACAATCATTTTACAAAGATATAAAGGCAGGAGAAAAACATTAAGGGGGATTATTCACTTCTAAGATTTGTTTAAATCTGTTTAAATACAATAAGCAGGAATTTGTCTCCTCTCCAGATGATAAAGCTGGAAGTGTTTACAGATCATCAATAGCACGGTGATGGAAGCATTGTGTATGGATGTGGTGGATGCAAACTGGTGTAGAATAGGAAATACCAGGATGAAGAGCAGACTCATCAGAACAGCAAGCGGTTGCTAAATCTCATCTGGATCGTTAGGTTACAATGAAACATCTTCCTCAGAAAGTAACAGACTGAATCATCAAAAAAAAAAAACCTTGGTAATAATAATTTATATTGCACATATATATATATATATATATATATATATATATATATATATATATATATATAATATAGATAGAAAGAAGAGTGAAGCAGCCATATATATATGCTATTATCAAGTGTACTTATGAAGCCTGATTGTGGTTATTTTGTCTTTATGGTATTTTGAATAAGTAGACAGAATGGGCAGACTAGGTGGGCCAACAAATCTATGTTCCTCCTGATATCAGAGCTTCAGCATCAGTAATATAACTAATTAGCCACCAACTGATGCATATTGTAGCCCTACTTAGTGAATGAAGCCCTATCCAAGTGCTGCAGAGCAGTCATATTCAGTTGACATACAGAGTTATTTTGAAGAGACATGTAGTTCTGCTGTAACAGGAGGGTGAGTCCTTTGAAGATAACTAGTTTCCCAGCCACCCCACTCACTGTACTGTCAGGCAGTTCTAATAAGACGTCATAAACAACTCAAGAGAAGTTCACCAATTCCCCTTAATTTGAAAGCTCCCAGCACAACCTGAACAGAATGAGTGAGCGCCGGTTATTGGCGAGCCAGCCGGGGGGAGTCATTTCCTTTTTTAAATGGCTGATAATGTGTCCTTTATAATGCACACAGCTCTGCTCCCTGGCATTTACACAAAGCACACAGCTATCTAACCTCGGATGCAGGTTAAGCAGTCTGACAGGTGGCTGCATTTTATGAGTGAGCAGCCAATTAGACGCTGCTGCTGGGGCCTGGATCACAAGCTCCAAGTAAACAAGAGAGAGAGCCGGGCTGGCAGATACAGAATGGCTGGGTGTCAGGGGTTAGTCCGCACACCACTGCGGTTAGGCAATTTATTCTCAGCTAGGGGAGGAAGCCTGCGCCTGGGTGCTGGTGACATGGGTCAGATGTGATATTTGGGACTCTTGCTGTAGGATCACACTAAGTCTGGCTGTTTACCAACTAAAGGGCAATATTCTGACAAGTGCATCTTAGCAAAGAGGAACTTTCTTTATTCAACTCCTTGGAGGACATTTTAATTTAACAGATTTTTTAGGATAACGCCACACATTTAAAGTGAACAGACATGTCTTCAAACCTGCCCTAAATCACAGGGGCTGGATGGGAAATGCCTCATACAGAGGACCTACTTATTACAAAAGCAGATTTTGGATTTTCTCTTAATGTTCCTAAATAGCCATTTAAAGAGGACCTGTAATGCTCATAGTAAATATGCAGACCTTGGGCTAGCTTAATTTCTTCTGTATCTACATTGCATTATTAAATATATCATGTATCTCAAATAAAGCTTCCAAATACTCAAACAAGCGATCCGTTACATGCTGTGCTTTTCCTAAATGCCCTTCACTATCTAATATACTTTATATGTCCTTCTGATTAACATATTAACAGAAGTATCTTTAACAAATATGGATTTGGAGGAAAAAAACTATGTAACTGAATAGTGACATTTAAAATTAGCATAGTAGCCGCCCGTTTCCACTTAGTATTAGGTCCAAGATGTGAGAAAGGACCTGCCCAGAAGGCTGAGCTTAATTGTTTAAAACTGGTGTAGGTATCATTAATGGTACTCTCAAACACAATGAGGAATTATAAACAGAACACAAAAAGAAGAGCTAAAAACATTGAATAGTGCAACAAAAATCATTAAGAGAAAGTGCAATATATTTACAGCTGTGTGTGTGCAATCAGTGGGATCAAGGAAAGCAGGGCCCCTTAAATCTGCACTAAGGAGCCAGCACCACCAAGGAAGCACCAAGGAGCAGAGGAACCCAAGTAACAATGTGTTTGCATCGTTTAGTCGTGTCTAACTCTCCATGACCTCATGGACTGTAACACACCATGCTGATCCACTTGGTATTCATGACAGATATACTGGAGTGGGTTGCCAGTTCCTTCTCCAGGGAGTCACAGCATACTGCTCCTGGTATTCCTAGTACTGACCAGGCCCAACCCTACCTGGCTTCAGGGAAGTGTGACCTCTTGGTTCCCTAACTGGAGTCAAACCCAGGACGCAGTGGTGAAAGCACTGAATCCTAACCGCTGTACACCACTTTAATCTGCCTTTCAGGTGTGTGTACATAGCAATAAAGCAAGCATCAGGAACTATGGGGCCCAGTCAGCTTGTCTGACAACAATGGCATCAGCTGGGAGACCTATCCACCAATCACTGCTACTCCATTAGGAAAGCCTACTGTGTCTAAAGATATACAAACACACAATCTGCAAGAAATGATATCTAGTTGTGCCTCACACAGACAGAGGGTTGGAAGGCACGCAGAAAAAGTGTTTATTTCTTTAAAATGCTGCTGAATTATTGAGGCTACATCATCAGGGACAGTGGAACTTGCAGGGTGTAGAGATCCGACTACATGTACTACCACTTCGATCCTTCCCAGTACATTAAGTTCAGATTATATCCTAGATAAATATCCTACCTACTCAGATTAATCTGCCGTCACAACCTCATTTAGTAGCGAGCTCCACATCTGACAACATAGTTACAAAGTTGCCTAATAATTAAGGTTGAGAAAAGATTTTTAATCCATCAAGTTCAACCTTTTAAATCTCTTCTGATCCTTGTAATATGTAGATTGTTAATTGATCCAAAGGAAGGAAAAAAAAAAAAACTTAATTGAAACATTGGCAATTGTCTCATAAGAAGAAAAAAATCCTTCCTGACCCCAGATTCTGGCGATCGGATTCCTCCCTGGATCAGTCCTTCTCCCTCTTTAATTATCCAGGATAAACCGGAATGCCCTTTTTATTCAACAATATATCCAATCCCTTTTAAAGTCATCTATCGAATCCGCTGTCACCACCTCCTTTGGTAGAGAATTCCACAGTCTAACCGGCCTTACTGTGATGAACCCTTTCTTTCTTGGGTGGGATCTTTTTTCTTCTAACCTCAAGTTATGTCAGTTGAAAAACCTCTTCGCACAAAGAGCTCACTATATATATATATTTATATTTATATAGGGTAAACATATCCCCTCTTCGTCTTTCTTCATAACTTAGCCCCTCCATTCCCCTTAGTTGTCCTTCTTTGCACACTTAAAACCCTAAAATGTGCTTTTTATGAAGTGGTGCCCAAAATTGTTCTCCATATTCCCAATGAGGGCGTACTAGAGATTTGTATAGTGGCAGAATTATATTTGCTTCTTTACCCTTCTTATTACACGCTGATATTTGACTTGCCTTGTGTACCCAATCCTGTATAGGGTAGGTGCACAAGCGCTACCTCTATGATTAGCATTCTCCTGCCACATATCTCAAGCCTAGAAGAATATTTTGACAGAGGGAGTGTCACAGAAAGAGTTAATTATTCAGCTGAAGCGATTATGATCTACGATATAACTAGCTAATTAAAAGCTCTTTGCTCTGCCTAGCTGCCACCTCTTACTAATTGTGACTTGAATCATAAATTACAAGGAGGCCATAAAACCATCTTCAAAAGAGGAGAACAAAGACGGAAAAAAAGCCACATCCGTGAATGTTTGGAGCCGATAAAGATTAAAGCTGCAGAGAAACAAGGAATTGGATGCACTTCACTTTGTACACAGATGTTGTATTAAAGTGAAAGCACTTACACATGTAGCACCTTCCGAAGTGAGTGTTCTTAATCACACATGAAAGGGATCATTTGATCCTCTATTAATAATGACTCTGCGTTTGTGTCTTGACAGAACATAATGTTCTCTGTACAACGTCTTAGGAATTGGTCCCTTGTCTATTATTTGCCACAGTGAGAGATAATCTGGATATACAGTATAATTATATATATATATATATATATATATATATATATATATATACGTATTATATATATATATGAGAACCGTTTAAGATCTTAAGATCGAAACGGCTGTCTGTGGGTAGGTCTATAGGCTTGCGCATAAATCCATGCTTTGCCTTAAAGATGTATAAAAGATGTATAAATACAACAAGCATGTGCATAAAAGGAGACATGTATAAAGTGGTATTGGATTACGGTGTGAAAATACGAGCCGCACAAGCAACAGCGGGGGGAAAGGGACAGAGGGGGAAAGGGGAAAGGGGAAAAGGGTGAAAGACACGGGAGGTGGGAAAAGAGACACAGGGCAGGGAGACACAGGGCAGGGAGGCACAAAGCAGGGAGACACAGGGCAAGAGATACAGGAAGGGAGATGGAGGGGGAAAGAAAAATAGGGGAGGGAGAAGGAGGAAAGAGACACAGGGGAAGGAGAAGGAGGAAAGAGACAAAGGGGAGGGAGAGGGGGAGAAAGAGACATGGGGGGGTAGAAAGACACATGGGGTAGAAAGACACATGGGGGGGAGAAAGACACATGGGGGGAAGAAAGACACATGGGGGGAAGAAAGACACCGGGGGGGAAGAAAGACACCGGGGGGGAAGAAAGACACATGGGGGGAAGAAAGACACATGGGGGGAAGAAAGACACATGGGGGGAAGAAAGACACATGGGGGGAAGAAAGACACATGGGGGGAGAAAGACAAAAAGACACAGGAAACGGAGAGAGGGGGGAGGAGACACGGGGGAGAGATACACGTAATATTACAGTAGAATCCCGGTTATCTGGCACCCAACTACCTGTGACTCTCAAGCAACCGGCACCAATTCCTTCGTTTCAAAATACTCCCGCTAAACCTGCATAACCAGCACTATGCGGCAGTTCAAGACAACAGGAAAAAAAAAAAAAGCTAACTTTTTTCTAATTGTTTTTTGGGGCCCTAAATGGCCCAAATTATGTGCGAATGCCTTTTTAAACGCATCTTGAGGGTTTTTGGGGGGTTTAAGGGTCATGGGTGCCGGATAATGGGGTTTTTACTTTATTTATGACGGGTAACCGACTAATATATTCATATATATATATATATATATATATATATATATATATATATATATATATGCGCTCAGTGATACCCTTAGAATTGCACTAAATGGAGAAACAAACCATTCATGACACCAAATGCAGTTCTGGGTGGCGTCCTGCGATTCGTACCTGACCCTACATGTTGTGGGTTAATTGCACAGAATATTTTTATAATCATAACCTGAGTATAAATCTGTAAGGGAATGATTTGACGTGGGCAGCTTACTGCAGGCGGAGGTGTCTGTGTAAACTAATAAGCTGCCAATTAGCCCTAATAAAAGCACATGCAGCTGTAGCTGCCACATTATTCAGATAAAAGCTTCCTGTGTATTCAAAGTATCCTCCCACATTCCAGGAAGTTGATTAACAGAAGCCAACATGGTGGATTTCACTGCAGCACAATTGCATAAAAATCCAACAAACTAATAGTATAATAGAGTTAACTAGTTTAGAAGGGAACTTTTAATGTGTGTAAGTTTGTGATGCAATTACCAGCTCACCCTGTAATGGGATTAACTCCCACACTCCCAGTTCGGCCAGTGAGATGCTGCTGAGTGATTTAAACTGGTTAAGGGCAGGTAATGTAATCATGTTTGTCAGCTGAACCAGACTGGTATTGTTCCGTTTGCCTATAAATGTTCCAACATTTGCCAATAAAGGCTCTCTCCAGTCCACGGGAGGGTTGCTGTAGCCAAGGCAGGAGGATTCGAGAACCGAGTGGGACCCCCTCCCCTGTTGTGACAATCATTAATCCAGCATTTTGTTGAGCAGCTCTGCAACCTGTTGCAGGTCCGTCTGCCTTTATCTTGCTTTGCCAAAGGCATCAACATCTCTCAAGAAAACTTTTCTGCCAACAAAACTTTTCTCCTTGGGACAGAAAAATGCGAGAGCTCCATATCCACAATGTGCAGGGAATGTAGAAGGCGAGTAATGAGCGCCGAGCTTTGTGTAATGTCAGGTGATTATTCTATTTAAGTAGCAGGTATGCCCGAGACGTTAGGACGGGCATGGGCACGCATGCATTGCATTTCATGCCACCCATTACTGACAACGCACTCAACACAATGAATTATTCATTGCAGCTGCGACTGGGAACTTTAACTCAGGCATCAGTGGTCTAATATGCTTGAAGTTTTAGACTGTGCATAAATTGAACATAGATCACCGAGGAGTGAGGAGAGGTACCGACGACATCGGGAAATCAGACAGCACTTTATAAATAAATAAGAAAAGAAGAGCCGCGTTCTGTCCTCGGGATCCAAAAATATATTCAAGGCAGCACTTTTATACTGTGCAAGAGCTGAGCACAGAGATGGCTGTCCTGGATACTTACAATGGCGTCTTAGGAAACCGGGGTGAAACATAGCAAGTGATGATTTGTTGGGGAATGAGCTACACGCCAAAAAATGAGGGTCAAAAATGAAGGCAGGGTCGGAAAAAAAAGCAAGTTTCCAATATATTATTTAAAGGGATATGGAAAGTTCCTGGCTGTTACTAGGTACATAATATCCCTGTGCATCTATTTACTGACATGGACTTTAAGTTATAAAGAAGTGCTTATAAGCTAATAATAGTCCCTGTATGGGTCTGCCCACTGCAGTGTATGCAGACACTGACTCTCTAGTACTGACTGTGCTGTCTCATACTAACCAATCAGTGACCATCTCTAAACAACATGCTGCTGAGACATGACCACTGATGGGCTAGGACACTACAATGTATATCCAGTCCTACAGAATCCGTGTCTGCATACGTTGCAGAGGGCAGACCCATAAAGGGACTATTTGTTTGACTTTAGGCAGTAAAAATCTTATAAGTGCTTCATAGCAAAAAGTGCATAAAAGTAAATAGATACCCAGGGATATTATATACATAGTAATATACGGGAACTTTCCATATATATTTAAGAATTTGGATGTTTTGCGATACATATATAATTAATTTATTTGTGCAGTGGAGGTATTAAAGAAAGGGATAAAGGTCCTGATTTAAACGCAGGGTCCTGTAGCCTCGTTTTTGTTTTGTTCGGCGGCCATTTTTTCTCTCGCTTAAGGGATTTTCGTGTGTCTAAACTCAGGAATTTGGACTTAAATTGAGGTGTAACTTCAATTGCAGAGGTCCTGGGTGCCCCCTTGTTGTGGGTAAGCTTTGTATGTGTTTTTTGCGTGTATGTATTATGTTTTTAATGTTTTCAGTTGAGCGCGGTTCAGCCGTTAAGGTCATATTTTTGCGAGTTCGTAATATTTTTTTTTCTAAGTCCTGCGTCTTGTATTTTGCTAGTCTAAGTCCGTAAATGTTGCGTTCTAAGACCCGCGTTTCGTATTTAGTCCTATTTTGTTAAAGTGCCGCTTGTGTGTGTGTGTTTGTAACTGCGCCGTAGAGCCTCCACCTCCGCAAATGCGGACCAAACTGCGTCCCTCACAAAGCGTGACGCCGATTCGTAGTTTGACAACTATTATAAGTGATCCTTTCACGCATACATATGACTGACACACAGACAAATGTTAATTTTCCAACAGTTTTGCTTTAAAAATGTAACCTAATTATTGCATTGCTGTTTTACCTATACAGAGACGCTTTACGACAAGGGTTAAAATAAGTTGAGTACAAAGTGTATAGTTTTCCTTTCCATCCCCAAACTACTTACTGCCGGTCAGAGCAGGTGAGACTGTACATTGTTTATTGCTGTATAAAATATCCATCACACAGCAACTTGCCATTGTGAGCCTCCACTGGAAAGCCGGGCATATGAAAGATGCTCGAGTGTTGATGCGTGTAATGTAGGTGCTGTGCAGAATGAGGAAATGTTAATACCTCTGCGGGAGAATGTCCTCGAAAAAAACAACACACAAAAACAGCAAGATTTATATTCAGTCATCGCACCGAAATGTTTTCTTATGTTTCTTGAGAAAGGAGATTTTTTTTTTCTTAGGGAAAATTCAAATCTAAGGAGATGTCAATAAAATGAAATATTATATTAAAATTATTTTAACATCAATTTCTTGCAGAAAGTTTGGCAAAGTTGAAACAAGAAACTTATTATTTCATATCTGAGAAAAGACAAATTTTTGAAAATGTCAGGACCTAGTTATTTAGTGATGTGGATAATTATTTTTCCCATCTGTCCTAATCAGAGATTCTGAGAACTTGAAAAGGCTGCCTTTGCGCGCGCACACACATTATATATATATATATATATATATATATATATATATATATATATATATATATATATATATACACAAACATACATATACACACACACAGTATCTCACAAAAAAGTCAGTACACTCTTCAGGGAGGGGATCATGCTCTGCTTCAGTATGTCACAGTACATGTTGGCATTCATGGCGCCCTCAATGAACTGTAGCTCCCAAGTGCTGGCACCACTCATGTAGGCCCAGATGACGACACTCCCACCACCATGCTTGACTGTAGGCAAGGCACACTTGTCTTTGTACTCCTCACCTGGTTGCCGCCACACACGCTTGACACCATCTGAACCAAATAAGTTTTTCTTGGTCTCATCGGACCACAGGACATGGTTCCAGTAATCCATGTCCTTAGTCTGCTTGTCTTCAGTAAACTGTTTGCAAGCTTACTTGTGCATCATCTTTAAAAGAGACTTCCTACTGGGATGAAGGCCATGCAGACCAATTTGATGCAGTGTGCGGCTTCTGAGCACTGACAGGCTGACCCCCCACCCCTTCAACCTCTGCAGCAATCCTCGCATCACTCATACGTCTATTACCCAAAGACAACCTCTGGATATGACGCTGCCCACGCGCACTCATCTTCTTTGGTCAACCATGGCGAGGCCTGTTCTGAGTGGAACCTGTCCTGTGAAACCGGTGTGTGGTCTTGCCCACCGCACTGCAGCTCAGTTTCAGGGTCTTGGAACTCTTCTTATAGCATAGGCCGTCTTTATGTAGAGCAACAATTATTTTTTTCAGATCCTCAGAGAGTTCTTTGCCATGAGGTGCCATTTTGAACTTCCAGTGACCAGTATGAGACAGTGTGATGGCGATAACACCAAATTTAACACAGTTGCTCCCCATTCAGACCTGAGACCTTGTAACACTAGCGAGTCACGTGACACCAGGGAGGGAAAATGGCTAATGGGGATCAATTTGGAAATTTCCACTTAGGGGTGTACTCACTTTTGTTGCCAAAGGTTTAGACATTAATGGCTGTGTGTTGAGTTATTTTGAGGGGACAGCACATTTACACTGTTATACAGGCTGTACACTTACTACTTTACATTGTAGCAGAGGGTCATTTCGTCAGTGTTGTCACATGAAAAAATATAATAACATATGTACAAAAATGTGAGGGGTGTACTGACTTTTGTGAGATACTGTATATCTATCTCTATCTCTGTCTGTCTCTATCTATCTATCTATCTATAGATTACTAGCCCCCTGATAAGAGTAAGGCACGCAACACTTTAGAAAAAAATATGACTTTAACAGCAGCCATTTTTTCAAGCCCATATCTCGGAAGCCGTCGGAAGACCGCCAAAAAACGCCAATTACTTCAAAGATTAACTTACAACCTCACATACAGTACAGGGGGGAAGACAAGGAGTCTGTGAGTAAGGTTGCAAGCTAATTTGAGGTTTAATTGGCATTTTTAGATCAAAAATCGGCAAAGCGAAGAAAAAAAAACGGCAGCCGTAAACCTGTAATTATTTGGAAAAATGCTCAAAACGAGGCCAAAGGCAGTAACACTTAGGCACTCATCGCGAGGCCCGCAAGACTTTGAAAATAGAACCAAAAGGTGCTCATCATAAAGGCACAGAAGACCTCATTGCGAGGCTTGCGATAAACGCCCATAATGTAGATCGTGGGAGAGTCTTGCAATTAACGCCAAAGAGGGTCATCGTGAGGCCCGCAAGTTAGAGGAGGAGAGCCTTGCATTGTGTGGCAAACAGCATTGCCAGGCTTAAAATTGTATTGCCATCATTTTCGACGGGCAATCCTTGACAATCATATACAAAGTCTTAAGGCTCCTTTCCTCCTCCATAAATGACTCGTACTAACCCCACCTGCTCAACCTTAAGAAGCCTAGGATCATGGCAAACCACAATCTTAGCACTTGGAAAAAAGATTGGGATAAAGTGGAGGCAGTGATTTTATTTTCTTGGTCTCCAAGATCTCAGCAGATGGTGACTGCAGCCATGAAACTAAAAGATGTTTGCTTCTGGGGAGGAAAACTATGGCAAGTCTGGACGAGCTATTAAAAAGTAAATTTATTACATTATTTAAGGTCGGCATAGTTAGAATTATGGCATTCCCAGTAGTAACATACAGATATGGAAGCTGGACCATAAAGACAGGCTGAGCACAGTAGAATTGATGATTTTAATTGGTGATGTTGGAGAAAACTACAGGAAATCAAGACAAACTGTTCACTGGAAAGTTTGATTCTGAGGCTCAAGCTCAAATATTTTGGCCATATCGTGAGAAGACAGGATTCCCTAGAGAAGTCTCTAATACTGGGAAAGATTGAAGGCACCCAAAGAAGAGGATGGCAGAGGAGGGGATGGATGAATAATTGAAGAGAAGAAAACGAACTAGAGGAAGCAAACAACTGAACGACTAAACAACAACTCCTACCTACTCTCTTGCTGCTCCTGCACTTTGGAGCTCACTAACTTGCTCTGTTGGACTCTGCCTAAATTACATTCTTTAAAAAAACATCTATGCAAACAAGTCCATCACCTTCAGCCCTCTCACCTAAATATGTAGAACTTGCAAATATCAACTGTCCTATTTGATCAGCCTTCACCATGACACAACCATCGTCTCCAATCAACTATTGGCTACTCATCAATCCCACTCCTTTCATATCACTTGCCAAGTACCTCCTGCAGAGGGTAAGTTCCTTCTGCATCAACAAATGTTACTGTACTGTTATGTGTCACAAACTGCTTGAATTCAATGTATTTACGGACTGTCTTCCTTCAGACCATTGCTGGCCAACTGGTGGTTCCTGAGCCGGATGTGCCCCACCAGGCTCTTTCTGTGGCCCATTATTTACTAGGGGGTATTTCCTCATAAACCTACATTTATTTAAAAAACAAACACTTAGGAGATTTTTTATATATATTTTGTGTACAAAACAACATATATTTATAGATTTTTTTAAAAAAAATTTTAAGTATCACTTTAAATCTAGTACTGACAGGTTTTCTATATGTTCTCACAAAGTGCGTAATACTCAAAGGTATATCTACATTTGCTGGATTATGAATGCATCTGATAGAGACAAATTAGTAGTGTATGCAAAAAAAACTGCATGAAAAAATCCACAAATAACCATTTAAACACTTACATTGAAGTCAGCAAAATCCCTTGTAATTTATGACCGTTGCAAATTAGGGTTAACACTCTCCAAACCGAGGCTAAATTAGCATCAAATGTAAAATGATTTGTTTTGGAAATCACTGATTGGCAATCAGGTTAGCTGAAACATTTTGTTTTAAACGCTGGGGTTCCTGTTTGTGCTGCTAAGCAGCCTAGGATATGTAGTGTATCACAGATATGTGCTATGTATTGCTACTGACAGAGACAGGAAGCTGCAAGTTGAATATTGAAGTAAAACCGCTCCATATCTCCTACTAGTTCCACTCTGATCTAAACCTCCTCTGAAGCTACTTGATAAGACACCCGCTCACATACGTTTCAAGGATGAACAACGGGTAGGAAATATCTTTTAATAGATGCCTTATTACATCAGTATACTCCATTGCACATGCAAGACCTGCTTTAGATCAATATATTAAATTCTGACTAGCCTCCTCTATATAAACAGCCATATTTGGCCAAAACATTTCAGCAAGTACTACTATATAAGCAACTGATTGCTAAAACTCCCTTTATCGAGTAGGAATTAAGTCAGATTTGGGACAACAGTCTCATATTGTGACTTCCAGTAAGGAGGAATCCCTTTAGGGATCATAGCTTATATTGGAATTTAATAATCTTGTATTAAAGCAACAGTCGCAATGGGTTATTCTATACCTATTTGTTCTTAATTGTCTTTAAATTATATTTTATTCATTTGCATCTTGAAAATATACTTTAATAAAATGTGGACAGTGTATTCCATTCACAGAAATAAAGTAGAGTATAATATAATGAGATTTCATGTGTATATTGGGTGGCTGGTTAGGTGTCTCTTATAAAATAATTTTAAAGAGAAATTATGTATGTTTGTAATTCAAAGTACATTTGAAATATCTTGTGTGAGCTCCACCCCAAGGCACCTATGTGGGAGAGCATCCTAGCCAATGAGCTGAGCAGAGTTGTGTCCTAGCCAATCAGTCTCACAGCTGCCTCCAGAGCAGCTTTGTATTAGTCAGTGAGAGGGAATTTTGATACATTGTTGTACCTGCATCTGATTGGCCACAACTAAATATGAATTTTATGCTAATTTCAAGCATTTTTTTTTTGTATACACTACTGATTCTTCTCTATCACATGCATTCATTATCCATATACCTTTTAATCCAATGTAAGTATAATTAGGAAACCACAATGACCTCACTCTTTAGACCTTCAAATAAACATGTGACCATTAAACGTTACCATACTGCACTAAAACAGTAAATTTAAATTATTTTTTCAGTAAGCATTAAATAGACTAGTTATTTTGCAGAAGTGCCCTAAATAAAACTAGGATAAGTGATATTAATGTCCTATGGTCAGTATTATTGAACCTCGAAAGCAATAAACTTTATGAGTCGATAAATATTACATTTGCAGGGTAGTTAAGATTCTGCCTCTGTCGCTGGCTCTTATTACACATTGTAACCACCAAGTCCACAATACATTATTCATATTTGGGGTGTCACCGCCGTGATGGATTGCCGTGAGAGGCTGTCCTTTAAATAAATCAACAAATAAAAATGCAAATGTTAACATTTTCGGCTACAACTTTCCCCTGTCTTGAATGGGGAATGAAAATTTTCACATTATATCGACAGCAAGCAGAGAGAACAATTAACGACCTGCTCTCCGAGTAAGTGGGAGATTAATTTACCGACGCCTGCTTTATCACCTGCATATGGAAGCGCGCTGGGCAATTTTGGCCACTTGCACTTTTCACAGAGGAGATAATAAAATAAGGAAACAAGTCTAATCTGACATTCCCCCTTCAACACATTATGGTTGTAAATGTCAAAGCCCCCCAGCCCCCCTCCCTGCACAGTTTCCAGCACCTTTAAGAAAAGTTTGTAGTATTAAGAAAGTTCAGAGCTTGTTTTCCTTGACACCAGGTAACTCTGAGAACGCAGAAGAATATAAAGATATAAATACTGCATATGGCGGAGATACAGGGCCTGGACACTTAAAAGGACAACTGCATATGAGCAGTGATCTGGGCTTGTAAAGTAATTTGTGTAATATATCACATATATAGTTGTGAGCATGCGGGTTGTTGCTAGCACTGCGCGCTCGCGAAGCGAGGGCCGTAGTTGTTGCGCTCCTTGCCAGCAACTGCAGACCTCACAAAATTAACGGACTCACAACACAAAAATACAAGACGCGTTACGACCCATTACGACTTCACAAAAAACGCCCGAAACCCGCATACCGCGCGACCCGAAAAACATTAGAAACACAATAAATACACACAACAAACACATAAAAAACTTACCCACAGCAGGGGGGGGGGCACACCTCAATTTAAGTACAAATTGCAGTGTTTAGACACCCGGAAATCCCCTAAGCGAGAGAAAAAATGGCCACGGAACAAAACGAAAACGAGGCTAAAGGACCCGAAACACGCAAAACACCACCAAACACCTATGGATTTTCTGAAAAAGTCTGACGACATCCGAAAACAAGGATGCAAAATCAGCCACAGCCGCATACCACACATTAGGCGCCATTTTAGAACACTAACTTATACAATCCGGAAGTACAAAGCTACACTAACAGCTTTACCTCGCGCACGCACACTATTACACTACACACATTGCTGACACATACACAGCAGCTCCACAGCACTGATGCTGCAGCAACATGAAAACAGATTGCCAGCTCTTCAACACAATGCTTCCTGCATATATTATTAATTATTCATTGCCATAACAAAAAAAACACCAACGCTGATCATAGCACACAAACAACCAAGAGCCTCGCAATGAGCGCCGAAGGATCTTAAAACACCAACAAAATTAATGTCGCACACAAACAACATTACCTGCCTTACAATCTTATTGCCGTAATTTTTTGACGGGCAAGTCGTCTAGTGTATATATATATATATATATATATATATATATATATGTGTGTGTATATGTATGTGTATATATGTGTGTGTATATATAAATGTATATATGTGTGTGTGTATATATATATATATATATATATATATATATATATATATATATATATATATATATATATATGTATGTATATATATATATATATATATATATATATATGTATATATATATGTATATATATATATATATATATATATATATATATATATACACACACTAGACGACTTGCATATACACACATATATACACATACATATACATACACACATATATACACATATACATATATATATATATATATATATATATATATATATATATATATATATATATATATATACACACACACACATATATACATTTATATATACACACACATATATACACATACACATACACACACATATATACATTTATATACACACACACATATATACATTTATATATACACACACATATATACACATACATATACACACACATATATACACATACATATACACATACACATATACACATACATATACACATACACATATATATATATATATATATATATATATATATATATATATATATATATATATACACACACACATATATACATTTATATATACACACACACTAGGAAATGGCCAATCAAAAATTATGGGAATAACATTTTAAAGCTGGGAATGCTGTTTGCCAGAAAATGCTTGGCTCTTCCCCCTGTAACTTGCGGGTCTCGCGATGAGCGCCTTTGGTGCTCATCGCGAGCCCCTCCCAGCGTCTACTTAACGCTCATTGCTGGCCTTGGCCAAACTGTCAAATGTCTTGGCCAACCCGCCCTGTGTCTCCTTTCCTCCCTATCCCCCCGCATGTCGCCTTTGCCCCTCTGCCTTTCCCCCTCCCCCCTTTCCCCTCCCCCTTTCCACCCTCGTGTCGCCTTTCCCCCTCTCCCTTTCCCCCTTGTGTCGCCTATCCCCCTCTCTCTTTCCCCCTCGTGTCGCCTTTCCCCCTCTCTCTTTCCCCCTCGTGTCGCCTTTCCCCCTCTGATTCCTTTCCCCCTTTCATCTCCTTTCCCCCCCACGTGTCTCCTTTCCCCCTTTCCCCCCTCGTGTCTCCTTTCCCCATCTCCCTCCCTTGCATCTCCGTTCCACCCATCTGCCTCCCTTGTGCCCCCGGTCCCTCCTCTCCCTCATCTCCTTTCCCCCCTCTTCTGTGTCTCATACCTGGATGTAACCTGCCAGCAGCGACGCACTCACCTCCGCTGTGGCTCCGGTCAGAACTACTTTCTGGATTAAAGCTCGCATTTGCCACCAAGAGCGCAATAGTCATCCTACTATATATATATATATATGAATAAGCAGTATTTCATTTATTTATAAATAAAATTTTGCTTTTAAGGAAAAATTCTGTTTTTTCTAGATATATAATAGAGCTATGTATCTATTTCCTTTTATGTACTTTACTTTATTAAAAAGTGAGCTCTGTTTTTACAACCTAAAATGAAACAAATGGTCCCTGTGTGGGTCTGCCCTCTGCAGTGTATAAAGCTACAGACTCTGTAGGTCGGGATGTGCATTGTAGTGTAATGTCCTACCTATCAGGTACCACATCTCAGTAGCATGGTGCAGAATGTTGATGAGAGATGTTCACGGGTTGGTTAGTATGAGACACTGCACAGAAAGTACAGAGTCTGTGTCTTCATTATCTGCAGAGGGTAATATTTGTTTCTTAATAAAATAAAGTATATAATAGTAAATAGATACACAGGTATTATATACCTAGTAGAGTCCAGGAACTTTCCACATCATTTTAAGCTCTATCAGTGTGTGTGTGTGTGTGTGTGTGTATATATTATATATACTGTATACATACACACATATAAATATACATATATACAGTGTCTTGCAAAAGTATTCACCCCCTTTTTCATGTTTTGTTGCCTCACAACCTGAAATTAACATGAATTGTTTAAATGATGCAAATCCTCAATTTACAGAACATGCCACAACTTTAAAGATGTTTTTTATTATTGTGCAGCAAACAACAAATAGGACAAAATAACAGAACAAGTCAATGTGCGTAACTATTCACCCCCCTAAAGTCAATACTTTGTAGAGCCACCTTTTGCTGCAATCACAGCTCCAAGTCGCTTTGGATAAGTCTCTATGAGCTTGCCACATCTTACCACTGGGATTTTTGCCCATTCCGCCTTCCAAAACTGCTCCAGCCTCAAACCACGCGCAGCCCTGTATTTCGCACCATCCATCTTTTCCTCAACTCTGGCCAGTTTCCCAGTCCCGGCTGCGGAAAAACATGGGGATGGTGTTCTTGGGTGATGTGTTGGGTTTGTGCCAGACATAGCGTTTTCTTTGATGGCCAAAAAATTTAATTTTTAGTCTCATCAGATCAGAGCACCTTCCTCCATACATTTTGGGAGTCTCCCACATGCCTTTTCGCAAACTCAAAACTTGCCATTTAGTTTTTTTGCTGAAAGTAATGGCTTTCTTCTGGCCACTCTGCCATAAAGCCCAAATCTATGGAGCGTACAGCTTATTGTCGTCCTATGTACAGATACTCCAGTCTCTGCTGTGGATCTCTGCAGCTCCTCCAGGGTTACCTTAGGTCTCAGCACTGCCTCTCTGATTAATGCCCTCCTTGACCGGTCCGTGAGTTTTGGTGGGTGGCCGTCCCTTGGCAGTTTTGCTGTTGTGCCATGTTCTTTCCATTTGGTTATGAAAGATTTGATGGTGCTCCTGGGGATCATCAAAGATTTTTTTTTTTTTTTATAACCTAACCCTGACTTGTACTTCTCAACAACATTGTCCCTTGCTTGTTTGGAGAGTTCCTTGGTCTTCATGGTAGTGTTTGGTTAGTGGTGCCTCATGCTTAGGTGTTGCAGCCTCTGGGGCCTTTCAAAAAAGGTATGTATATGAAATGACAGACCATGTGACACTTAGATTGCACACCGGTGGATATAATTTCCCTAAATATATGTGACTTCTGAAGGTTGCACCAGAGCTTTTTATGGGCTTCATAACAAAAGGGGGTGAATACATACGCACATGCCAATTTTCTGTTTTTTATTTCTAACAAATAATTTTATGTATATATTTTTCTCATTTCACTTCACCAACTTAGACTATTGTGTTCTGATCCACCACATAAAATTCAGATTAACAAAACATTGAACTTAAGGCTGCAATGTAACAAAATAGGTAAAAAGTCAAGAGGGGGGGTGAATACTTTTGCGAGGCACTGCACATATACACTCACACATATACAATTTAGCCTTTTTCTTCCCATCTTTTCCTAGGCTAAGGATAATACTGCTCTTCTCCTTGATTTATACAATATATACCAAGTGCTGAGAGTGTACAAGTCTGTAATCAGGAACTTCTCGCTTAATAGGCTTTTGTAGCTACTCGTCATTAAATATAAAACCGATTTTATTTTAAAAAAAAGTAACATTGAATTATAAATGTGACAAAAAAGAAATATTTTCATGATCTGAGCAGGAGATTTGAAGGGTTAAAAATCCTAAACCTTTATTTTTGAGCTAAAAACGCCTTTAGCTTCAAACTATAAGCACGGAAAACAATTGCAGGTAGGAGCCATTTTTCGATTGTATTTAACGAGTCAAGGTCACCTCAGGCAAATCAGAGCAGATACAATAATTTAGCACAAAGCCATTTAACTGTCAGGTGTATATAAGCGGGCTTGCTTCTTTCACAGATGACTAACGAAGAACTGCAGGGGATACTGTGAGACCATCACAGATCATTGGATGGAGAGCGAGACGCAAAACAAAAGGGGAAAGTGTTTACACAAATTGGGTGTTTATGGTATTGGTGGGTGCCTTAAAATCGTTTTACAATGTCAAAAAAATAGACCATCATTATTATTATTGTTGTTTAGTTGTGTCCAACCTTCCGTGACCCTACTGACCGCAGCATGCCAGACACTGCACCTCTAAGCTCCCTGAAGCTCATGCTCATTGATTCAATAACCTCATCTATCCGCCTCCCCTTCTTCATGTGCCTTTAATCTCTCCCAGCACCAGTCTTCTATAGTGAATCCTGTCTTCTCATTATTTGTACAAAATATTAGTGTCAACCTCATGATCATACCTTCTAGTGAACAGTTTGTCTTCATTTCGTGAAGTACTGATTTATTGGATCTTCTCACAGTTTTCGCCAACACCAAAATTCAAAGGCGTCAATTCTCTGGCACTCATCCTTCTTTATGGTCCAGCTCTCACATCCGTATGTTACTACTAGTAATACCATAGTTCTAATGCAGACCTTTGTTGATAGTTTAATATCTTTACTTATTACTAGAGTGTCCAGACTTGCCATTGCTTTCCTACGAGAAGATCTTGGATTCCAGGAAAATAAAATCTGTCACTCCTTCCCCATCTATTTGCCAGGAACGGAGATTGCGGTTTGCCATGCTATGACTCTATAAAGGGCCAACATTTTCCGTAGAGCAATGTACAAAGGAGAGTAAAGCACAATGGGTACCAGCAGCAAATTACAAAAGGTACAAAAGGTTTAGACAAATTACAAGGTAAGTAGCCCCCCTCGGTATTGCTACCTTGTCTTGGTGAAGGGACTTTTGTACTTCAATGAAGCTGTGAGCTAAACCAAGTAGGGTCACCCAAGATAGGCAGGTCCTAGCAGAGAGGTCAGACACATCACAGTACACTGGAGAAGGAACTGGCAACCCACTACAGAGTCTTTGCCTAGAAAACCTTATGAATAAGCACAACTATAGACTTACAGCTGTGCCTGGCATCCATAGAGTGCGACACAAATATGAAACAAGTGGGTCCACAGATGGCTTGGTGCAACAGGAATATGGTCCCTACTCTGAAGACCTAACACTTTTTTTTTTTATATATATATATATACATATTTACATGCGATTTTTGTTTCACCGCCCTTATCTCTTGTGTCAAAGCTTTGCACACACACCCTCAGTTGTGTCAGATGGTCACTGATTGGTTAGTATGAGACAGAGCACAGCAGTCTGTGTCTTCTTGAGCTACAGGGGGCAGACCCATACCGGGACTATTTGTTTGCTGTTAGCCAGTGACAACAGAGCTTATAAGCTTATAAAATAAGATACATAAAAGTAAATAGATACACATGGATATTATATACCTAGTGACATCCAGGAATCTTCCATATCCCTTTAACCTTATTACATATATTTCCCATCATGCTCCGCTCTCCTCTATGGCAGGTCACAGACAACCGGCTCTAGAGCCACTGATCGCTTGTCTAAATGTATTCTGGGCTTCCTGAAACTAAAATGTAGATGTCAAGATATGTATAAAACACTATTAAATACAATATGTTCTGTTTTATTTAAAACAGAGATGTTTTGATGCTTGGATGAAAAATCTGATGTCGTTTCAGCACCGCGTTTGCGGACAGCAGTTTATTCCTTTTAAATTCCAGTCCATCGGATGCGTTGTCAGGTTTAACTCTCTTCAATTTAGTCTTCACATATCAACTAACTCTATTGAGCAATGAAATATTGATGAATAGTGGTGAAAAAACTGCCAAAAGCAAGGAAAAAAACCTTATATTCTTGAATATAATTATGATCCATTCAGAAAGTAATACATTTAAATTTATATCAAATGCCTGAAATGGACTAAAATGCCAGTCCCAATAAAGCTGGATTATGGGATGGAGGTAACTATGCCTGTCAATTACGCAGGCTTGATTTTCAATTTATATTCAAAAAGAAGCGTGAAAAAAAAGTCTCAATTCCAGGTATGTTTCAATTACATAGGATTTCCAGTGGCAGGCAATAAACAAATAGATTTATGGGCAGAGATGAAGAATTGGAAAAAAAAAGCAAAAAGCGCAAGATTATGTGAAGGTGGGTACAGCACCACGTATACAGAATGCCACAAATGTACCCATCAGGGGAATTGGCTGCAGAGCCATCCATGGGCCTGGATTTGAGGATTTCCTTTCTGTGCACAGGATGACTGAAGAAGCCATAGCCTTGACTGTACGCAGTAGGGATATCCTCAAATTCTGGCTTGCCCATGGCTCTCCAGGACCGAAATTGCCTACTTCTGCCGTGTATTTGTAAAGATTCTTGTGATTTTAACCCAAGGGGACAGGTTGGTAATTCCATATCTAGAGATGGGATAAGCTCCAGCCCAAAGATGGTTAGAAAACAAACAAGTTTCAGTATAAGAGTTCTCACAAAAGAACAACAACAACATAATAAATGGAAAAGTTTTTTTATGCTAATATTTACTACTTAAAGGTCATGAAATCAGATAATTACACAACATTCAACAAGCATCTGATAAATCATTAACATAACTCACACTATCATCTGTGACCAAGAGGCTCAATCCACACAGTCCCCTCCAGACTAAGGAGCACTGTACACCACGCAGCGCTTTCATCACTAAGTCTCCGTACAGTACTGACCTCAACTCCTTAGCATCAATATGTATTTAATATGCAGTCTTAGGTATTTACTGTGTTGTTATATTTATTATTATAATCGTTTATTTGTAACGCGCCAACATATTCCATAGCACTATACAGGGTTAAGTACAAGGTAAATACAATATTAACACATTGCAAAAGAATGGAGGGCCGGTGTTTGAGCTTTGTATCCAACGTACACAGAGCTTTCCCTAAAGCACCAACACAAGATGAAAAACTCGCAAACTAAATCTATAATTAATTACTCTATAATTGTACAGAATGCTGTGAAATATATAAGTAACGAGTAATACTACCATATAGCTATGTATGTAAAAATCTCATGTGCTGAGCAAGGTCGCCATGGCTTTTGTAACAGTGTAGCAGTGCTTAGTGGTGTCCCTTGGAAAGACATTACAAGTTATGAAAAAAAAAAAAAAAGCAAACATTCGTTAAACATTATTAACAAGCAAAGACTATTCTAACTACAAAAAAAGAATGAAAAAAACAAAACAAAAAAACATTCACTTTTAACTAAAAAAATAAAAATAAACATTCACTTATTTTAACTAAAAAACAAATAAAAAAATAAAAAATTACTTTTCAAATTTTAAGTTGTAGAAGTGAATGTTTTTTTTCTTTTCTTTTTGTAAGTTAAAAGAAGTCAATGTTTGTTCTTGGTTTTGTTTTTTAAGTTAAAAGGAGTAGCAGAGACTGATCGAGACACACAGACGCGTCATTAATATAATGACACAACATGGCCCCTGTGTGCGCAGTGGATGGCTCTCTTACCGACAGACTGGCGATGTTGCGATTGCGAACGGCTCTTGCTGCCGACCTGCTGCTGTGGGACATATTGTTGAATACTTTCTGGAGCCTAAAACCAAAGGCATAAATGTATAAGGTAAATTAAGATGATACAGTGTCTTGCTATGCAAAACAGTTAATTTCTAAAGGAAAATGTGTTTCTGAAGGATATAAGTAATATACAAAGGCTACAATTACAATAACAACGGCTAAATCAGTGGTGATGAAAACAAGTGGACAGCTCTATACCGTCAGAATGGTCCTCAAAGTCTCCTCCGGGTGCTTGACCCAAACTCATATTGTTTTACCTACGAGTTTGGGTTTGTATGTTGGAGACACTGGGATCAAAATCAAAACATCTTAATCTTTCTCATTAAGAAATTCAATAGATAAGAACAACAACTAGAAGATACAATAAGGTAAGTAAGGCATCAAATAAATTGTTCTAAAAGGGATATGGAAGGTTCCCTGTTTTTAATATTAAACTACCAAAGTACAGTGGTACCTTGGTTCTCCACATTTTCGATACTCAACCTGTCTGGATGAGCAAAAAACCTTGGTACTCATTGCGCTACCATGGTACTCAATGCATTTGCTAAAACCAATTCACATTACTTCTTATGGGAATTTGGAACTCAACCTTTTTGGTACTCCGCCTGCTATCTGGAATGAATTAAGGTTGACAACCGAGGTACCACTGTATTTATTTGCATATCAAGCGCTTAACAGCTCTGCTTTTACTCACTGAAACTTCCTCATGCACACAGTGCCTCTAGTACTAGATGTAATAACCAATTACAGATTGTCTCTCGGCAGCATTTAAAAAAATGCTTTTGAGAAAGTCTGTGATTGGCTAATACATTGAATTCCAATGGAAACACTGTGTGCATGAGCTGCTCGGGGTGGAGAACTGTTTGGACTATTTGGAAGGCATCAGTGAAAAAAAAACAAAAGCTAGGTAGTTTATTTTAATATTTAAAAAAAATCCGGGAACTTTCCATTTACCTTATAAAGTTTATGCATTATATACTGCACATTCCTCAATATCTATATATCTCTCTCTCTCTCTAGCTTTTTATATATATATATATATATATATATATATATATATATATATATATAGATAGATAGATAGATAGATAGATATATATAGATATATATATAGAGAGAGAGAGAGAATATATATTATATATAAAAAAAAAAAAAATATATATATATATATATATATATATAAATAAATAAATAAATAAATAAATAAATAAAAAGGAAAATATGCTCATTCACCTTGTCATGGCTATGTCTGCAGCAATAAATGTAAAACTATATTGTGGGGGGGAAAAATCCCCAAAATAATCACGTTCAAGAAAGCTCAGCTTATAAAATTGACTGGAAAGGAACGTCATTTTCTAAGGGTGAATTGATTGGTGCAGCTAATACCAAGTTGAAGTGCTATAAAATGACTATTAGGATTCGTTGAGCACAACACAAAGCTCTCACATGTCAGCAGACTATACAGGGAAAGTAATAGGGCCTGAACCCCTGTTAGTCAAAAATGATTTTGTTTCAAATTAGAAATTGATTTTTGTTGGACACAAGTCCTCGGCAGACTTGGAGCTTTTGTTGCTGTGCAGTTGAAGGGATTAACCTTGGCTGATGTTTGGGTTCATTTTGATGACACCATTTGGAAAGCGAGAAACTCCTTTTAATGCAAGGACAGCCTTGACTAGTATCTCAAGTTATGTTTTCCTTCGAGATCTATGCTTTCCAATTTCTCCTTGGGTGATTTTTTTGTGTTCGATACAAAGGGTAAAAAGAAGAGAGGAAAATAAAGGTTGAAGGGTTAAATAGACCCAAAAAGTAATTAGTGTACAATTGGATGTGTTTGGAGGACTTTCCAAGGAGAGGCCTTGGAGTTATTCTTTCCCACTTGCAAGAAGAAATCATTGTCGAATACTTTAAGTATTGTTGTGTAGTAGAGTGCAAAGAGAGAGCCAGGCTCGGTAAGATGGAAAGGGAGGAAGTGCCTCTCAGAAGAGAATCAAGTCTTGAGGAAAGACCTTAGAACCCAGGAATGGAGTTCAGTGCTCATTTAGTCTGTTGACTAAAAAAATTACTAAAATTTTTTTTGATTGTCCAGGACTTGCCTAATGTCTGTCTCCCTTAAATCCATAGCGAATACCTCCACTAGACTGATCTACCTTACTCAACACTCAGCGTTTGCAGCACCACACTGTCCCTCCACTGGCTTCCCATAGCCTCCAAAATCATGACCCTAATGTATAAAGCACTCAACAACAGAGCACCTCCTTATATCTATGCTTACGTCTCAAAATACTCCCCAAATTGCCCTCTTTACTCTGCTAATAATCTTCTTCTGACTTCCTCTTGTCACCTCCTCTCACTCCCGCCTCTAATCTATGGAACTCCTTGCCTCACTACACTAGACTATCTTCCTGCCTCAACACCTTCAACATCTCACTAAAAAATAAGAGAAGAAATGTAAGATAGAGGGTGTGATAAGGTTTGCTCATAGTTGTAGTACGACTGAAATATATGCAATTTAGATGGCTTTGTTTATCTTACTAACGATCTAGCTGTTGATATATAGTATCCCTATGGGATTTATGATGTGATATAGTCCAATAGAAACCCCAAAACTATGGATAGAGTTCACGGTTGGCTGACCAAGCCCATGAAAATGTTATTTGGTTACTTGATTGATTGTAGTATAATTTTTCTTATTCCTCTTCATTTAAGGGGAATTTAGAGAGTTTGGTTAATTCAATTATTTTCCCTGGTACTGAGGTGCCTCAAGTATTGGTTTGAGGTATGGAATTCATTGTTAAGTTTGATTTTTACGGTGGCACGTCTTCCGCGCACTGGAGAACAGCGCGCAGAGAACTGCGCTCTGCGTAAGCAGATTGATAATCGCACAAAAAAGACGTACAGATCGTACAGAGAAGGCGCTGAGATGGACAGGTCACAAGTTCTACACTAAAGCTAATAAACCTGATACATTATTGGCTAGAAAACTCAAAATACAATATCTCAGTCAAAAATATTTAGCATCAGAACTCCTGCCGGAGATATCACAGTTAGACCGAACAATAATATATTGAATTCTATTTCTTGGGCTACTCGTAATAAAACACCTATGTGTTTATTAGCACTTGACATAGAAAAAAGCCTTTGATACTTTAGAATGGCCCTATCTTCATGCAGTGCTAAATAAATTTGTTTTCAATTGCAAAGTTTTGAATTTAAATCAAGACATACTATAATTCTTCCAAAGCTACCCTGAAACTCCCAGAGGATTTACCCACACAAATAGACATACAAAGAGGAACCAGTCAGGGGTGTCCCCTCTCGCCACTCCTATTTGCCTTAGCAATTGAGCCCTTGGCCCAATTCATAAGATCTAATTCAAATATACATGGAGTTAAAATTGGACTTCATCATCTTAAATGTTGTCTCTTTGCTGATGAGATGTTGTGATCTCTTACAAGGCCTGCCACCTCGGTCCCAGCTCTCTTTCAAGCTCTGGAACACTTTGGGGACCGATGAGGGTGGAGAATCAATATAACCAAGACGGAAGCATCGGGAATATCTATGCCTCAGTCAGAAATTGACAACATCGAACAAACCTATAATTTTGCATGGCCCAAGTCTTATTTTAAATATCTAGGTGTGAACATCACTAAGAAGTTGTCAGATCTTTATAAAGCTAACTACTCAATTCTGTATTGAGATTTACGACTAGATTTAACAAAGTGGACGAAGGGGCAGAGTTCCTTGTTGGGGAGAATCGATTCTGTGAAAATTAATATTCTTCACCGCCTTCAATATTTATAAAACGCTATAGATTATAAAGAACTGGAAAGATTTAAAAGCTTGGTGTTAAAATGTATATGGAATCATAGAGCCCCAAGAATATCTAGAATAAATATGTATACGCATAAAACAAAGGTTGGGCTTTTGTGTCCAAATTTTAAACAATACTATAAGGCGGCTCAACTTGCCTTTATTCCCCTTTCCCACTCCTCATTGCAACAACCCCTTTGGGTATTTACTGAAAATTTAGCAATGTCTCACAGAAATCTGGCTCCCTAAACCAAGGTTAGCGCTTGGGTCAATACCTAATCCTATTATGAAACACTCACTTAACATTTGGTCTTGAGCTACCCAGAAAAATGGGCTAGCACCAAATTGATCTACACTCATCCCGTTCATACCCAATCCTCATTTTCCCATTCGAATCACTTCTAACTCAATGCACTGATGAAAATCCAATAAGTTACTGAGATTTGTGGATTGTTTCACAAATGATATGAGTATAACTTTCGAATATGTGCAAGATAACTTTAATTTACCTTTGGCAGAACATTACAATTTTTGAAGCATGAAGCACTTTGGAAGCCCAGTTGATAACTGGTTTACTAAGCGTTGTAGGGATCATCCACTGTCGAGCAAAACCATTAGCTTGTTGTATAATTCTTTCAATGAAGCAGCTCTAACATTAAAGCCGAAGTATATGCATTTGTGGGAGGACGATTTGGGAGAATCTCTGAGTGATGAAGTCTGGGAGAAATCCTGGTGAACTCTCAAAGAGATCCTTGAATTACAGCATTCTTGAAACGTCAATAAAAGTTCTGCATCAAACGTATCATACTCATGTTAAGATTTATAAATGGGGTCTTGTCCAAACTGACAGTGGTTTCAGAGACTGTGGAAATATAGGCTCATTTGTACATATCTGGTGGACATGTCCAATGGTTAAATATCTATAGGAAAAAGTTCTTACATTAGCCTCTACAGGGTTTAACTCCCAAATGTACGCAAATATTGGAGTATGCCTTCTGGGTCTCCCAGTCCCCGACTTATCTTTCCATCACAACCAACTCTTCCAATTATTAATATTAATTTAAAATGATATAGCATTCAAAGTATGAGGGAGACATCTACGGAATGTTAATTATATTGATTTGGGGTTTTTGAAACTTACAATTTTCCAATATTATCAGGAAACATAGTGACAGCTCTGCCTCCTCTCACTGCTGTAGGAGTTATTCAAGTGCTTAGAAGTATTCTATAACAGACACTCGGCTATCATTAGCCAAGCTCTAACAAAAGGTATCCTGCTGGGTGACTATGTGTAAGCTTCCACTACACAATATTCGTATATAAAAGATAACCCACTAAAGCCTGCAAATGTGTTTTATTTACAATCTAAAAATGTTTTGCCTGTTTTCATGTGCAATTCATCACAAAAGTATATTTTAAATATATATCCGCAGTAGTCCATTCCATCTCATGCATTTATATGTTGCTTTAATCATTTTAATAACTTTATCAAATAACCTTTTTACTAACTAGGGTTACAACTATTTAATGATATAGGTGGACTTTTCAGTAGCATCTATTAGGCAAACTATTTATCAATTTTTGAGGTTTTCCAAGTGCAGCATGTTTTTTTGTAGCCTATTAAACACATACCTTTACTGGAGCCATTTGGCAGATGGACTCTTGAGATATCTTCCTTTGGACTCCCACCAAAAGCCACCATCTTCTCGGAGTTGCTGCTTATAACACTACTGCTGGACTTTTTACTGCTCTTCCTTGGCTGTGGAGATGTGATGGCCGCCAAGGAAGGATTCACATGGCTGCAAGAGAAAGGAGAATTGCTCTATAAATTATCAAACTAAGTAAATACTCATTTTACAGAGCCTATAAATATGATTTTACAATAATTGGGAAAAGAAAATGTATTTTCTGATTAATCAATTTGCCGAGTTATTATTAAAGCACTGCGTTTGATCAACCTTTACTCACAATGATATCTGATAATGCCACTACAAATGTTTAAAATAAAATAGAAGCTCTGACATTATTCTAAAAGTGGTCTCTAATATTATTCTGGCCATGGACGCACCAACAAAATAAAATCTTACAATTATTTCTACCTTTTAAAGGATAACAGTTGAAACATTTTGTTAGGTATTACCAAATCTCATTGTGGATATAAGGGCTTCATAATTCAATCACTACTAAATACATACAGCAACCAACAAATATGTAGCAACCAACAAATAAGGGTTCTGCATGAGCATACAGATCAACTTGGGAAAACATCATAGCCTGGTACATACAGATATGTAATAAATACTAAGCTACTCAAATGTTATTCAAAAAAATAAATAAAACCCAAAGCCCTCCGACCCTAGACCGAAAAGCAACCAGAGGCCATCCGACCCTAGACCCAAAGGCAACCAGAGGCCATCCGAACCTAGACCCAAAGGCAACCAGAGGCCATCCGACCCTAGTACCAAAGGCAACCAGAGGCCATCCGACCCTAGACCCAAAGGCAACCAGAGGCCATCCGACCCTAGACCCAAAGGCAACCAGAGGCCATCCGACCCTAGACCCAAAGACAACCAGAGGCCATCCGACCCTAGACCCAAAGACAACCAGAGGACCTCCAGCCCTAGACCCAAAGACAACCAGAGGCCCCTCCGACCCTAGACCCAAAGACAACCAGAGGCCCTCTAACCCTACATCCAAAGACTACCTAGACAACCAGAGGCCCTCCGCCCTAGACACAAAGACAACCAGAGGCCCTCCGACCCTAGACACAAAGACAACCAGAGGCCTTCTGACCCTAGACACAAAGACAACCAGAGGCCCTCCGACCCTAGGCACAAAGACAACCAGAGGTCCTCTGACCCTAGACACAGAGACAACCAGAGGCCTCCCGACCTTAGACCCAAAGACAACCAGAGGCACTCCGACTCAAGACCTAAATTTACATAGACTTTAGAACAATTTTATTTCATCATTGTACTCATAGTGTTAATCCCAACCATGTAGACTGCATTCCTTTCAAAAGAGCTTCACAGAAAAGAGAGTCTAAAGAAAATGTATCAAGATAATCAGCTTTGAAAAATTCAATTGCCTTCATATAAAATATGACTTTCTTGATTTCTCTAAAAATGTGTTTTACTGAATCCTCTGTACTTTTAATCTTATTTGCTAATGATAGGCCCATAATTTCTTTGCAAACAAAGAAAAAGCAGAACTGAACATTTACCTTGGATTGAAAGGATCAAACACTCCCATCACAAAAGGAGATTAGCGCTAGGTTGCCATGGAAATACTAAAAACCTCAAAAATGATTAGAAAAATGAAGGATAGTATAATTTAAAAAGAAGTATTAATCATATTTGTTTAACCTATTCAGCATGCCAAGGCCTTACAGTCACCTCTGCACTAAAAAGGAGGATTCTTTTAAAGTGTAATCAAAAGAACTTGTATGATTATTTTATACTTTCATTTGGCGCCCCAAATTAAAAATATATGCATTATAACTAACCCGACCAAAAGAAGATGAATTAAAAGGAACATAAAAGGGCATATTAATGAACAGTGATGATTAAAGATCATATATTATCAGAAAAATGTTACTAAATGTTAAAAATCCCACTACAAATGGATGGAGGTTGTACATTGGTGTATGGAGCTCTCAGGGATATAAATAACAGAATGACATCTTTGGATTGGCTGAAGTGTCAGCTTTTGGAATCATATCTGCCACATAATTGGGCACCAGTGTCACTGGGTAGTTAAATGTTAAGAAGCTCAAGATTTAACATTTAATACATATAATACTACATTTTACAATGATTTAAATAATCTTTTAATCAATAGTTTGGTTTCCTATTTTTCTATACATAGGACCCCACTTAATAATGAGCAAATTATTCTTTGAAGTTAAAAAAATCAAATACAACCTTTAATTAATAAGTGAATTATTTAACTATGGACAGCCATTGTCTATCTGAGCTGCTTTCTTTAATGAAGCTAGTCGTATTTTGGGGTTCCCCATTTCAACTGAAGCTAAATGCTTCTCTACGGTCAAGTACATTCCCATTGGTAAAATCAGATAAATGGAATAAAAAAATAGTGAATCCCACAATAGAACATCTGCATTTTGTCTACTATCAATTTGAGTTCAAGAGAACATACTAACTGACTACAGTGAAGGGTCACTGTAGTGATCATACAAGAGACAAATTCAATGTAGCTTTTACACATTGCCTGACCTTTTAGTGTTCAGTGGAGTTGCTTTTCTCGACCTCCTATTATTCTTTGCTTACCAGTATATTCAATAGAGCTATTGCAGGGGTACAGTAATTAAATTACACTAGGACAATACATATTATAATACAAGAGGAATTGAGGGTCCTGCTCTTGAGCCGGCAGATACAAGTAAATAACACTTGTATTCCAAGTGATATACAAGACTAGAAGCTCACAAGGTTAGACTAAAGGAAGCAGGATGGCCAGGAAATAGTATGGTAGCAAATGTGTCTGATGAAGAGCAGTAAGTAGGGTTAATGGGGGGAAAGAAAGGGAGAGAAGTTATTTCTTTGTAAGTTCAGCAAGAGAACAGATTAGATGAGAGAAGTATACTCAGTGCTTGGATACTAAAAGGAAGCATGTGAGAGAAGAGCTGGGAGCTGTGCACCAGCCGACTGCCAAGACATGCTGTAGACTGTTCTATAAAGAAGCAACAATCAAAAGGTAGGTAATGGTGGTGGTTGGTGGGTATGGTAGAGGGAGGTGGTGGGCCATTTGGAGAATTTCAGAAGTGATGTGACCATCTGGGGGACTGCAGCTGGATATAACAAAGCAAACACACAAAAGTGAGGGTCTGAGGAAGTAGGGTGGCCAGAATTTTTTTCAAAAAGTAATATAAGGTCAATGTGGGCTAAGACAGATCTAAGATATTTAAGAAATGTAGACCGGGATCAGATTCCGGATATTTTCTATTTCATCAAACATTATATTTTACAGTAAAGAAAACATACATTACCAGCATGTCATATCTTGGGTTGAAACCAGAAGGCGTAATTATTAGAGATTATTAGACAGCGATGATCGTCAAAGGAGAAGATTTTTTCTAGGACTGTTAGTGGCCATAGAAGGGAAGTAGACCAGGACAGCCTCCTGAGCAGATCCCTCAGGTGGTGAAGAGAAACATATATTCTTAAGTGTGATGCTATGGGACTAGCAGAACGGGCAACCTCCCACTGGTTAGGTCCTTGTATCAGGTGGGTAGGACTATCCTTATAAAATAGTTTCCCTGAACTAACGAAGTACGGCTCTCACATTTGACCAGAACTGGCTGTGGTGGAGATGGATGAGCAGTTTTATAGGGGTCTGAACAAAAGGCCAGTCAAATATTAAACCAGAAACAAACAACACAACCACATACCCAACTTAAACCCTGCTCCCCATTAAGTCTCTCCCATTGCCCATTGGTGCCATGGTGCCAGCAAGTCTCATCCCCTATCTTAACTTCCCCCTGTATGTATAGACTGCACATAGGCACATCTCTTATCCAGAGTGCAAGAAAGGGAAAAATCATTGTATCGGTATCATGTCCATTGTAACATTAAGCCTTAATCAATAAAGTTTAAATGTAAGTTGTATGTGCTCCACAAATGCAGATTCTATTGTTAGTAATATAAGCAAACAAAACTATTACATGAGCACGACAGTGGTTCTTTAAATTGACTACATTAAAAGACAAAAATAAAACAGACTGATACTCATCTTTTTTTATTTTTTTTTAACCATTACTAAATGATTTTTTGAAACGTGTGTGTGAATATAAATGCAAATGCTAACAAATACAATAGACTAGATCATTAGATGCAAACTGGTGCTGTTATCGTTTGATAATTGCTAGCCTGTAACGAGGACGGGGATAAGATGTGTCACTTGTTTGCACCTGTATCACATTCTGTACTGAGCTCAATGCCCAAATAATGAGACTGCCTTCGTTTATCCCAACACTCTATCACAAGTCTAACTGTCCAAATACAAGGGCTCCATCTATTTTCCCCTCAGGTAAACTCTTGGTAATAGGCAATTGTGGAAAGCTGACATACTGTATGACTGCACTGAGGAGGCACGGAGGCAGCTCCTTCCACAAAGCATCTTTCAGTAGGAAAAAGGAGAAAGGTTTTGGCAAACTCGCAACAGGAGGCTCCTGTACTTATTTAAAAGGACAGCTAAAAATAATAAAACATGTGGAGATATAAATATATATATTAAATTGTTATATATATATATATATATATATATTTATACACACACACACGCACTAGCTACTTGCCCGTCAACAGGAATAAAATTGTAATGCTGGCAATGCTGTTTGCCACACAATGTGAGTCTTTTGCGCCTCTGAGTACCTTCGGCGCTCATCGCAAGCCCTGTGCTGAGGGCCTTTGGCGCTCATTGAGAGCCTCTCCCCCCCCCCCCCCCCCCCCGGGTACTTCAACTTTCCTGCTTTGCAATGATCACCTTTGGCGCTCATCGTGGGTCTCACAAGCCTTTCCTCCGGCCTACTGTATGGGCCGCTCATTGCAGGGTTCGTTAACATACAAGTTTTGTGCTTGGGAATGCCATGTGTCTCTTTCCACCATCTCCCCCGTTCCCTGTGTCTTTCTCCTCGTGCTGAATTTTAATTTTCAAAGTCCCGCGTGCCTGACGTCGTTACTGTAAGTGTTACTGTCTTTGCCGTTGTGTATTTTTAAAGTCCCGCATGCCTGATTTTGCTCATTTCAGATTTTTTAAAGTTTTTCGTCCGCCATTTTTACCCCACTTTGCCGTTTTTCGTCAATTGAAAATTGCCTAATATGGCTCAAATTCGCTTTCAACCTCTCTCCCAGGATTTGACAGATTTCCTTTAATTGAGCCCTTAAAAAAGATGAATAAAAAGAAAAAAAGGATTTATTGTCCTTTCACGTAAAAAAAAATGTCAGATGGTTTAATTGGGTCATATATTCATTTTCATTCTTGCTGTTATAGGTAATATGATGTCAAAACGGAGCTCAAATCTCATTCAATATTACAGCTAAAATGCCCTTCTTTGTTATACACAAACAGTACTTGGAGTAGTAGTCAGATTATTATTTTGAATCAAATGAAATACCAGGAGCTGCACCAGGAAGATCAATGCCTGGTTAGCAAATGCCAATTAAACCGACCTGCCTGATGCAATTATTTAGCAGTCAATGGAGGATTTTTATTTTTTAACGTTAAACCCCTTATACTGCAATTCAAACTAAGGTAAGCTCCTTCAAATATTAAGGAAAGAACGAAAAATTATTGAAGAAAAGAAAAGGAATAAGGGAAAAGTGAGAACATGTTTTTTTTTCCCTTTGGTTTCATCTTCTAACCATGAAATAATTGGCCCTGGAGCAAGAGCCTGTTATAGAAAAAAAGTCTCCAAACTATAGTACTAGGGTCAAATGGAGCTAAAGACACCTCGACACACAGCTTCCTTTGTCTTCAACAAATTTGAGATGAGAAACGCTAAACGCTGCCGATATGTGGAGTCCAAAATGCTTTCATCCAATGGTGGTCTTTTGAGCTAATAATATCAGGGAATTCAAATCACTGTTTTGATGGCCATCTCGAAGCCTGCCACTGAAAACCTCTTCTTGGAAGAACTATGTCCTCTCCATTTTTCCCCATTGACTACATTGGAAGGTTTGCGTCTCTGGGATTTTCCTTGTGATGGCCCACCTGGAGGCCCAAGCCCCTTCACCCCTACCTTATATATTCCTAAATATGGTTGCAATCAAATACTATCCTTCCCCTCCAATCATCGATCCGGTCCCTGTTAATATCATCCCCAGAGAGAGGCTATTTGATCAATGGACTGTGTATTTTGATAACAACCCGTCTAGTGGGATTATTAGAAGGGAACTTTGAATGTGTTTAAGTTTATGACGTAACTAGAATATTGCCCGTCAAAAAATGACAGCAAGGAAATTGTAAGCGAGCTAATGCTGTGTAAGTTAGTGTTGTAAAATGACGCCTAATGTGTGGTACGCTGCTGTGGCTGATTTTGCGTCTTTGTTCTTGAACCTCGTCCGGCTTTTTCGGGAAAATGCGTCTGTGTTTGGTGGTGTTTTGCGTCTTTGGTGTCATGTAGCCTTGTTTTGTTCAGCGGCCATTTTTTCTCTCGCTTAGGGGATTTTTGTGTCTCTAAACTCTGCAATTTGTACTTAAATCGAGGTGTAACTTCACTTGCAGAGGTCCTGGGTGCCCCCCCCCCCCCCTTGCTGTGGGTCTGGGTGCCCCCCCCCCTTGCTGTGGGTATGTTTTTTATGGTTTTGTTGTGTGTATTTATTGTGTTTCTAATGTTTTCAGATTCGCGCGGGTCGGCCGTTAAAGTCGTATCTTTGCGAAGACGTAGTGTTTTTTTTTTCTAAGTCCTGCGTCTCATATTTGTTTGTCGTAAGTCTGTAAATGTTGCGAGGTCCGCAGTTGCTGGCATGGAGCGCCTTTGGCTACGCAAGCCCGCAGCGTCAGCAACAACCCGCATGCTCACAACTATTATAGGGGATTAAATCCCACATCCCACAGATTGGGCAGTGAGGTACTCCAGAGCGCTGATTGAGTTAAGTGGTTAAGGACAGGTCATTTAATCATGTTTGCAAAACAAAAGTTGTATTGTTCTGTTGGCCTATAGGCGTTCCAACTTTTCCCAATAAAGACACTCTCTTCTAGAGAACATAAGAAAGATGTTTTGACTTATTTAGAGGTTATAACCTCTTTTTCCTGATCTGCATCCTGATGGTCCTGGAATAGAAGCCGGTCACCGAGAAGCCCATCCACTCCATGGTCCAAGGGAGGGTTCCTGTAGACAAGGCCGGAGAATTCTGGAGTTGAATCAGACCCCCTACCCTGGGTCGTGCCAATTGCTAGTTTATTTTCTCTTTCTGAAGAGCAGACTTGTAACAAAATAGGGAGATCCTTTATTTTAGAAGTATTATATGCAGTCTCTATTGTCAGAAGCCACTTGCATTTTATATTATTTCAAATGTGTTTTGAATCAACGACACATAATATCATCTTGTAAAAAGATCCTCATTATTTGGTTGTTTTTAAATGCAATACTGTTTGAGCAATGCGGGGCTCCTGACAATCATGTAACCTATTAGGCTATTGTCATTAAGAAAACAACAAAGTCAGAGGTGCTCATCAGAGAACGAACCAACCTTAATAGGTTAGTTCTATAGCCATGATAAGCTACTCTGAGAGCAACCTCGTTTAGCTCACTTGTGCCCTTCACAGGGAGAAATATTCTGTAGTATATCAGTCTGGTCCCACTCAAAAGCGTGACCCAGCCCTGAAATACCAGGCAATTCTACCCTGAACAGGAGAAACAGCAAACACCAGACGCGTTTCGGCCTTTATGGGCCTCGTCAGTGAGGTGCAGCTGAACTCCCTAAGGCACAGTGAGCAAGGGGTCCACGTCTGGAGTCTCCTATTACCCTTAGGGAGACTAAACCCTAAAGGTAATTTGCATATAGAAAACAACAACGTTAGAGGTGCTCATCAGAGAACGAACCAACCTTAATAGGTTAGTTCTATAGCCATGATAAGCCACTCTGAGAGCAACCTCTTTTAGCTCGCTTGTGCCCTTCACAGGGAGAAATATCCTGCAGTATATCAGTCTGGTCCCACTCAAAAGAGTGACCCAGCCCCGAAATACCAGGCAATTAAGATCGGCACTCTTTATGGTAGGATTAATTAAAAGAAAATGTAAGATCCTTCTGAAAAGTACTATAGATCCATCCGCCCAGAAGCAATATGTCAAATTCCCTTTAACAAAAAAGCAGACTGATATTATTATTCAAAAGACACGTAAAAACAACCAAAAATACATACTGCAAAGACATCCGAGTCTTGAATAATTTAAAGCAGAGAGTTTGGTGCAATTTGAATTTTTCTTTAGGGAAGCAAAGTTAAATACCTTTAATTTGTTCTAATTATTTCAAATTTGCAAGTTAATTATGGCTGATCATTAAATAACAAAAAGGACTATCGTCTCCGCAGAGCTTTACCTTCTACCCTTTGCATTACTTAAGCTACATTTTAGTATGCATGAATTAACTTTCTAAATAATCGCACGGTTTGACTAAATGGCTCAGGAAAATGAGCGCTGATCCTCTGGAAAAGCATTAATGGACATTAGAAAGGCCAGTGGGAGCAATGTTACTTACATTCTAAGTATTTCTAATGGGGCCTTATTTACTAATCTTTACGCACTGCTCAGAGTATAAACGCATTAAGGTTTCTTTTATAGGGAAGAAGTCACTTCTTAAAGACTATAAAAACAAATGTCTATTTAGAGACATCTAAATTCATTTTAAAGTGGAAGTGGCAAAACTTCCATGAAATTAAACTTGTGAATCAATCTCACATAATGGTAGCCTGGGTGTAGCAAGAGCACTTAGAAAATCTATGAGCCTGACTTATGTTTTAAGGTTGAAACTGTGATATTGGGAAAAAGCTTTAGCCAAGAAGCTATCGGGAGAGTATAAGAAAGTTACTTGGATGGAGCTCGAAACTTTGCAGTGGAGATTTCTTTGAGCTGTACAAGGATATTGGTGGACAGATGTGCCATTGGCAAAAGTGGTAGTGGCATACGGCTGTATATCAAACAATATTACTGCGCTGGCGGATTTTATGACTGTGCTTTCAAAATAGATCACAATAAAACATGTGACATAAAAACCGGTGTATGAAGACGTATGTACCCATAACACGAGACAATATATTTTTTCCGATACGCCTTTAACTAAATAATGTGTAATCCGTCATACAAGTTGTGCCCGGAGTTGTGATGTATTTTATGATCTCACTCTCCAAGTCAAACAATTGTAGACGGATGACGGACACCGACATGTTTCGGGAATTTCTTTATGAAGGGGATATTTATTAAGCAAATCAAACCCCTTCAGAAAAATTGGCCAAAATGTGGACTGGATCCATTTAAAAATGTAATCTTTTATTACTCTACTTAAAACTAAGACTGTGAATATAATCCTGTCTATGAGGTGTTAATAAACACTATTTTTAATAGGACTGTCCCTGTTGGTTTTATGGAGAGTAATAAAAGATTACCTTTTTAATGGATCCAGTCCACGTTTTGGCCAATTTTTCTGAAAATGGATTGTTGAATATCCTTTACTGTATTATAATAAAACATGTTGGTGTCCTCTGTACGCATCCTATATAAAACACTTGGTTACAAGCTGACAGATAGAGAAGGAGTGCTGAGAAAGGAAACGCAGATCATCTGCACAAAGGGTGGCTGTCTGGTGCAAAGAGTAGCGGGCCCAGATACAAATCCCCTGTACAAAGAGTAAAAGGTCCCAGACATCGATCCGCAGTACGAAGAGTAAAAGGTCCCAGACATCGATCCGCAGTACGAAGAGTAAAAGGTCCCAGACATCGATCCGCAGTACGAAGAGTAAAAGGTCCCAGACACCGATCCCCCGTACGAAGAGTAAAAGGTCCCAGACACCGATCCCCCGTACGAAGAGTAAAAGGTCCCAGACACCGATCCCGCGTACGAAGAGTAAAAGGTCCCAGACACTGTATGAAGAGTAAAAGGTCCCAGACACCGTACGAAGAGTAAAAGGTCCCAGACACCGTACGAAGAGTAAAAGGTCCCAGACACCGATCCCCTGTACGAAGAGTAAAAGGTCCCAGACACCGATCCCCTGTACGAAGAGTAGAGGTCCCAGACACCGATCCCCTGTACGAAGAGTAGAGGTCCCAGACACCGATCCCCTGTACGAAGAGTAGCAGGCGCAGACACCGATCCCTGTATGAAGAGTAGAGGTCCCAGACACCGATCCCCTGTACGATGAGTAGCGGGCCAAGACAACGATGCCCTGTACGAAGAGTAGCGGGCCAAGACACCGATGCCCTGAACGAAGAGTAGCGGGCCAAGACACCGATGCCCTGAACGAAGTGTAGCGGGCCAAGACACTGATGCCCCGTACGAAGAGTAAAAGGTCCCAGACATCGATCCCCTGTACGAAGAGTAGAGGTCGCAGACGCCGATCCCTGTATGAAGAGTAGAGGTCGCAGACACCGATCCCTGTATGAAGAGTAGAGGGCCAAGACACCGATACCCTGTACGAAGAGTAGCGGGCCAAAACACCGATCCCCTGAACGAAGAGTAGAGGTCCCAGACACTGATCCCCTGTACGATGAGTAGCGGGACAAGATACCGATCCCCTGAACGAAGAGTAGAGGTCCCAGACACTGATCGCCTGTACGAAGAGTAGCGGGTCCAGACACCAATCCCCTGTACGATGAGTAGCAGGACCAGACACTGATCCCCTGTCCGAAGACTAGCGCGCCAAGACACCGATCCCCTGCACGAAGAGTAGAGGTCCCAGACACGATCCCCTGTATGATGAGTAGAGGTCCCAGACACCGATCGCCTGTATGAAGAGTAGAGGTCCCAGACACCGATCCCCTGTATGATGAGTAGAGGTCCCAGACACCGATCCCCTGTACGAAGAGTAGAGGTACCAGACACTGATCTATATATTTTTGAATTTTGTACAGTTCTAAGATTCTATATTTTTCTAAGATTCTGATACTTCTTCCAGCTATTTTTTTGATCGTCTTGCCCTTCACCACTTTTTGTTACAGATACCTTTAGAAATCAGTACTTTCATATGGTAATTTCTATGCAGGAAAGTAATTCTGACTTGCTAATAACAGCATGCAGCCTTGAGACATCCAAGTACGCAAGCCGCGTGCAGTGTTTTGGGGCCAGTATTTGCCAATATTGTATGTAAAATTACTCCTGTCTTGTATACCTGTGCCCGGGAGAGAACATTTAGTATTCTCTTCCATGTTTATGTTGAACATGCCTGAGGAATATTTATGTAAAGTCTGTTTAATGGTCTTGATATTTCTCTCATAAATTTATACTGCTTTTATTAACTATTCCTGGACAGAAAGTTTGATTAGGAGGATACACGGGAGAATGTGCCTTCCTTCAGTTATTTTAGTATTCTTTGATATGTATAGCATGTACATTTTCCACTAATATATATTTTTGTCTATGTGTTTGTATGTATGTTTGCGAGGCAAAGCATCGGCGCAGTACTCTTCAAGTGCGTAACTCTAAAGACCGACCAAAAAAAACAACAAAAACACACATGTACAAAAAATTATAACACACTCACACAAAGCACAGGGGGAGACACAGGAAACCTGGGAGTGAGGTTGCAAGCGAATTACTCCCAAATACAAAACGCAAAATTTCAGAAATAGCATGAAAACGAGGCTCAGCAACGCCGGGCTCACAAAAATTACAAAACACACAACGCCAAAGACAGTAACACTTACATGAACAACTCCAGGAACACAGGACTTTGAAAATATAACCAACAGAGGAGAAAGAAACAGAGAAGGGACGGGGGGAGATGCTGGAAGGAGACACATGGCATTCCCAAGCACAGGGTTAACGAACCCTGCAATGAGCGGCCCGTACAGTAGGCAAGAGGAAAGGCTCGCATTGAGCGCGGAAGGCCGAAGACGCTCATTGTGGTACTCCTGATCAGCGCCGAAGGTGATCAATGCAAAGCAGGAAAGTTGAAGTACACAGGGTAGAGGCTGGCAATGAGCGCCGAAGGTGCTCAGAGAAGCAAAAGCCTCACATTGTGTGGCAAACAGCATTGCCAGCCTTACATTTTTAATCCCATCATTTTTGATGGTCAAGTAGCTAATGTTGCTGCATTGTTTACTGGAGGAAGCAGACAGGACTGCTACCACTTTGGTTGAGCAGAGTGCGAACCATAGATAAGTGCTCAATCACAAAGCTCTCATTTAGCACAAGCGCAAAGCAGTGCTGTCAGCCCATGAAGTAAATAATGCAGTAGATTATAAAACAATATAAAGAAGGAAAACAAAAAAGGCAGATACACTAAAAATGGAATGGAGTTGAGCAAAAGGACAATAAAAAGAGAGTGAAAATATGTAAAGCATTTTGGGGGCAAAAATAATTTACTTTTATTACTCCAATTTATATTCAGATTAAAAATGGATTCCCTTTAAACCATTGCACCCCAGATGACTTCTTTATAGGGACTGGAAGTGATCTTGGAGGGCTCTGGAGAACACCCAAGATTTTCAGGGTTGGGGGGAGGTGTAGGAGGAAGGAAGTGGCTAGTGGGGGGCTTCAACTCCATGTGCCCCTAGCTAGCCACATGTGAGGATGCCCAGATCATGGCAAATGGCAGAACGGGAAGAGGAGGAGGCCGCAACAGATTTTATTTTCCTTGGATCCAAGATCTCTGCAGATGGTGACTGTAGTCATGAAATTAAAAGACGTTTCCTTCTGGTCAGGAAAGCTATGGCAATTTTGGACAAGCTAGTAAAAAGTAAAAGGTATTAAACTATCAACAAAGGTCCGCATAGTTTGAACTATGGTATTCCCAGTAGTAACATACGGATGCGAGAGCTGGACCATAAAAAAATCTGAGCGCCATAGAATTGACGTGTTGGATAAGACTACTCCAATAAATCAATACTCCAATAAATCAATACTTCAGGAAATCAAGACAAACTGTTCACTAGAAGGTATGATCATGAGGCTAAAGCTCAAATATTTAGGCCATATTATGAGACGCAGGATTCCCTAGAAAAAACTCTGATGCTGGGAAAGATTGAAGGCACAAGAAGAAGGGGACGACAGAGGCGGATAGATGAGGTTACTGAAGCAATGAACATGAACTTGATGGAGCTCAGAGGGGCAGTGACAGAGATGCACCAGGCTTGCTGTGATCCATAGAGTCACGGAAAGTCGGACACGACTGAACGACTAAACAACAACCTCCATCATATTGTCTGGGTCTAATTATTGTTCAACACACCATCTGGATCATGCTTGGGTCTTCGGTGTTCCTTCAATCAAGCAAACTGGACTATGTTTAAATGGTCAAACAACAAATATGTAATAGTTTTTCTGTTAAGTCATTCCCAACTCTCCATGACCCTATGGGCGACTGCCCCTCTGAGCTCCATCAAGCTTCTGTTCATTGCTTCAATCACCTCATCTACCCACCTCTGCCGTTCCCTTCTTCGTGTGCGTAACATTTTTCCCAGCATCAGAGTCCTCTCTAGGGAGTCCTGTCTTCTCATGATATGGTCAAAATATTTGCGCTTCAGCCTCATGATCACACCTTCCCATGAACAGTTTGTCTTGATTTCCTGTAGTATTTATCGGATCTTCTTGCAGCCCAAGGGACTCTAAGCAGTTTTCTCCAACACCACAATTCAAAGAGTCAATTCTGAGGCTCTCAGCCTTCTTTATGGTCCAGCTCTCACATCCGTATATCACTACTGGTACTTCTTACTATATGGACCTGTGTTGATAATGTAATATCTTTACTTTTTAACAGCTTATCCAGCCTTGCCAGAAGTAAATTAATGTCTTGTCTACAGTCACCATCTGAAGAGACCTTCAATTTTTCTGACCGCTCTGCTATGACATGCCCATCTTGGGTGACCCCACATGGTATAGCTCACTGCTTAATTGAAACACACAAGCCCCTTTACCACAACAAGGTAGCAATCCAGAAGGGGATGTAATAGGAGCCAAAAAAATACAATCTAATTCTATATCTGAATGAAGTGGATAGGGCTCAGTGTTTTATTCTTGTCCGCAAATCAAACACGCAGGATTTTAATTTATATTACTTGTGGAGAGAAAGAATGGAAAGTGCTGATAAATATTAATACGCAGTGATACGTTGCACCATTACATACTGCAGCACACTTTTCAGCAATAAAACACACAATCCTGCATAGTATACTTTAATAAGGTGCCTTCGGATAATGTTTATTTTGAATAATGGTCCCAATTCTTGGCAATTTAAGCTGTAAAAATAGCCTACTCATCCTTACCCGGATCATCCCCTACATAGATGAGGATTTAGATCATTATTCAGATCTTGCTATAAAAATTGCTTAAAGTATTTAAAATGTTAAAATCAGCTCAGGCGATGCATTTGAATATGAACTAAACCATACTCGGAAGAGCAGGAAAAAAAATCTCTATACTTTTTTTTTTTTTATAATTAAAAACTCATTTTTGAAGTAATTATATACAATTACAAAAAACAAAATCTAAGAGCAATTTATTCTGTGTTATGTGTGGGAAGCAATGCAGTGAAGGGAGTGTGTATCAGCAGCGAGAGTAAATGGAAATGAACGAGCTGAAATAATGTAGTGTTAGCAAGTGGGAGTGGAGATATACGGCAAGCCATCCGAAAGTAATTGGGGAAACGGCAATATACATTGGAATGAATATGTTGGATTTGATTACACACAGTGTCTAATATCATAGGGGTACTGGAGAGGGGATGGGGGTACCAAGCCCACCAAGAGAGGGACAGATTGATGAAATTGGGACATGGCGTTATACCAAGCACATTCAGTGATTTGTTAAATATAATAAAGTAAAATATAAAGCAAATGTTACATAGTTACATAGTAATTTAGGTTGAAAAAATACTTTAGTCCATCAAGTTAAACCTTTTTAGATCTCCTCTGATCTGCAATACGGGGATTTATTGTTATTTGATCCAGAGGAAGGCAAAGAAAAAAAACAGTGAAACTTTGCCAATTGTCTCTCAACAGGGAAAAAATATAAAATTATTTCCTGACCCCAAATAATGGCGATCAGATTCATTCCTGGATCAATACTCTCTCTCTATTTATCCAGCATAGCCCTTAATGCCCTTTTTATTTAAAAATATATCCAATCCCTTTTTAAAGTGATCTATCAAAAATGCTGTCACCACCTCCTTTGGTAGAGAATTCCACAGATTAACCACCCTTACTGTGAAGAACCCTTTTCTTTCTTTAAGGTGAATTCTTTTTACTTCTTATCTCAATGGATGTCCCCTTGTCAGTTGAAAACCTCTTGGCACAAAAAGTTTCCTTGACAAAGCCTTGTATTGACCCTGGATATATTTATAGAAGGTATTCATATCCCTTCTTAGACGCCTTTTTTCTAGAGTAAATCAATTTAATTTGGTTAGTCTTTCTTCATAACTTAGCCCCTCCATTCCCCATATTAGTTTTGTAGCCTTCTCTGTACTTTTTCCAGCTCTAAAATTTCCTTTTTATGAAGTGGTGCCCCAAATTGTCCTCCATATTCCAAATGAGGGCATACTAGGGATTTGTACAGTGGGAGAATTATATTTGCTTCCCTTGCTTCTATACCCTTCTTAATACATGCTAATATTTTATTTGCCTTTGCAGCTGCTGCTTGGCTTTGAGCACTGTTACCTAGGTGGTTGTCCACAAGCACTCCCAAATCCCTTTCAATATCAGATACCCCTAGATTTGCTCCATTAGGATTATAAATTGCATGGGTATTTTTCCTTCCCAGATGCATAACCTTGCATTTATTCGTATTCAATCTCATCTGCCACTTAGACGCCCATTCCTCTAATTTATGCAAATCCCTTTGGAGGGAAAGTACTTCATTTTCGAATGTAATTACCTTGCACAACTTTGTGTCATCAGCAAAAATGGAGACACCACATTCCAATCCCACTTCCAAGTCATTATAAATATGTTAAAAAGGTGGGGACCTAATACTGAGCCCTGAGGAACCCCACTTACCACATTAGTCCAATCAGAGTATGTTCCATTTACCACAACACTTTGCTTGCTGTCTTTTAGCCAGCTCTCAATCCATAAGCAAATATCTATGGCAATTCCTGTATCCCTTAGTTTGCTCAATGGTCTCCCATGTGGCACTGTATCAAAAGCCTTTGCAAAATCCAAATAGACTACATCCACTGAGTTGCCTTGATCCAAGTTCCTACTAACATCCTCATAGAAACTAATTAGGTTTGTTTGACATGACCTATCCTTCAATAATACATGTTGGCTCCTACTTATAATCCTATTTTACCCTTATAAAAGCTTTCCCACTACCGAAGTGAGGCTCACTGCTCTATAATTCCCCGGATTTGCTCTAGCTCCCTTCTTAAATATAGGTATCACCTCTGCCTTTCTCCAGTCATCTGGTAGAGACCCGGTGTTGAGTGAATCCTGGAAAATTAGATATAATGGTTTGGCTATTACAGAACCCAGTTCCCTCAGTACCCTTGGGCTTTATTAACATTTATTTTTTCCAACCTCTTTTGGATTTCTTCCTGCGTTAACCAGTTATTTTGTCTTTAATAAGGTGTCTTTATTAATTTGCACTTTACATCATGAACAAAAATGAATCATTTATAAAATGTGCCATGAGTATCCTAAGTACTTGGTTAACAAATTATATATATATATATATATATATATATATATATATAGTTTTATAACTTATTTAACTTCTTAAAAGTTTTTGTGACAGCCTGCGTGTCCAATTGAGCATATCATAGCAAATCATTTTATTAAGGAATTCTGGATATTTGTAATTCAAGGTACATTTTCATATTGAGAAAAAATATATATTTTTAATGTTAGATACTGTATATACTCGAGTATAAGCAGAGTTTTTCAGCCCTTTTTTTTTTAATGCTTAAAAGGGCCCCTCGGCTTATACTCTAGTTACCCCGTGACCCTTCCCCCCCCCTCAACCCCGTGACCCTTTCCCTCCCCTCAACCACGTGACCCTTTCCCTCCCCTCAACCCCGTGAACCTTTCCCTCCCCTCAACCCCGTGACCCTTTCCCGCCCCTCAACCCCGTGACCCTTTCCCTCCCCTCAACCCCGTGACCCTTTCCCTCCCCTCAACCCCGTGACCCTTTCCCGTCCCTCAACCCCGTGACCCTTTCCCGCCCCTCAACCCCGTGACCCTTTCCCTCCCCTCAACCCCGTGACCCTTTCCCTCCCCTCAACCCCGTGACCCTTTTGTCCAAGCTAAAATCAACAGAAAGTTAATAATTGGTTATGTCCAATCAGAGGCAGCTACAATAAAGTATTGGCTAGGATGCTCTGCCTACATAGGTGACATGTGGGTGGAGCTCACACAAGAAATTTCAAATGTACTTTGAATTAGAAATATACAGAATTCCTCAACATATTGATTTAGTAATATGAGACGCCCCATATATATATATTAATGTTTACATTTGTTTTTGTTTGCAGAGTACCTTTATATCTGTATCACTACCTGTGCTTATTCTGCATGTTTTTAATACATAGCTAGGGAGTACAGTTCTATGTTTTGCTGTATGCACCCTGCCTATATTCCATATAATCTCCCACCATATAATATCCTCCTGAGCTTTATGATATTTCAGGCTGCAGATCTCCGGTGGCCGTACTGAGGGCTGTGAGATAACACAAGTGAATGGGAAACATTTGGCCCTAACCTGACAGAATGTGAAATGTGGAATTATCTGCAGCTAATTCCCAGCTAGCGCGGCCTGTTTCTGCTTCACTGCTGCCATGTCATGACTTTCCAGCGGCAGCTGTGTGCGTCCCGTGGCGAATGTTCTGGTATTCCAGCTGGGAATAAGAAGCTTATTTTGGGAGGCCCCGGGAGACTTGTTTCCGCGCTCACCAACAATACTGAAATGGTAATTTTTAATCATGGATTCAAAGCCTAAAGATTTAGCCTTTTGCTCTTGTTCAGTGATAGGGGTGTCCATATACTATACTGAATATCTCCTTGACATAATAATAAAATATTTTAAGATAAAATATAAGGAAAGAGATTAATAAATGTATCAGGGAGCTTCTAAAAAAGTAAAAACACTGAGCACAATGGCAACAATGCAGACTCCTCCCACTGCCTGATGCGGTTACCATTGAGATGTCTGTGGGTGGAGAATCAACCAATCACACAAGACATCCCACAATGTCTTATTTTAAAATAACTACACTTGAAAATATGTTTTATTTAAAGAAAATAATAAATGTAGCATCTAATAAATTACCTTTCAAATGCATTTATGTTGCTGTGCCATCTGATTTTTCATTTCTGCTGATCATCCCATAATGGGAAGAGAGTTTAGTGTTGAAACTTGTACAATTAATGAGAGTGTGGCATCTATACTTGCCAGTGCTTTCAAAAAGACTAATAGAAAGCTTAGTTTAATAATAGAAAGCTCGGTTCACATCCTTCTGATGATAAAGCAACAGACAGAATAATCTAGGTAAACTGATACTTGCACAAAAGAACAATTAGGTATAAGACATTTTATAAATTTGTTACAACTGTCTCAGTATTTTAAAGTGATCTTTAGTTTAATTTACTCAGAGGGGGAAATAAGGAGAGAAAAGGGGAGAAAAGGAGAGAGAAGGGGAGAAAAGGAGAGAGAGAAGGGGAGAAAAGGAGAGAGAGAAGGGGAGAAAAGGAGAGAGAGAAGGGGAGAAAAGGAGAGAGAGAAGGGGAGAAAAGGAGAGAGAGAAGGGGAGAAAAGGAGAGAGAGAAGGGGAGAAAAGGAGAGAGAGAAGGGGAGAAAAGGAGAGAGAGAAGGGGAGAAAAGGAGAGAGAGAAGGGGAGAAAAGGAGAGAGAGAAGGGGAGAAAAGGAGAGAGAAGGGGAGAAAAGGAGAGAGAAGGGGAGAAAAGGAGAGAGAAGGGGAGAAGAGGAGAGAGGAGGGGAGAAGAGGAAAGAGGAGGGGAGAAGAGGAAAGAGGAGGGGAGAAGAGGAAAGAGGAGGGGAGAAAAGGAAAGAGGAGGTAAGAAAGGGAGAGAGTGGGGGCGAAAGGGAGAGAGTGGGGGCGAAAGGGAGAGAGTGGGGGCGAAAGGGAGAGAGTGGGGGCGAAAGGGAGAGAGTGGGGGCGAAAGGGAGAGAGTGGGGGGCGAAAGGGAGAGAGTGGGGGCGAAAGGGAGAGAGTGGGGGCGAAAGGGAGAGAGTGGGGGCGAAAGGGAGAGAGTGGGGGCGAAAGGGAGAGAGTGGGGGCGAAAGGGAGAGAGTGGGGGCGAAAGGGAGAGAGTGGGGGCGAAAGGGAGAGAGTGGGGGCGAAAGGGAGAGAGTGGGGGCGAAAGGGAGAGAGTGGGGGCGAAAGGGAGAGAGTGGGGGCGAAAGGGAGAGATAGTGCGGGTGGTGGAGGTAGGCAGATGGAGATAGGGGGAGAAATGGAGAGAGTGGGGGAGAGGAGGATGCATAAAGCAAGGGGGAGAGCAAGATGAAGAGAGGGAGAGAAACAGCGGGAGCGAAAGAAAGAGAGACGGATAGAATGAGAGGGGAAGCCGGAGAGGGAGGGAGAGAGAGGGGAGAAAGAGAGGGGTAGAGAGAGAGGGAGGGAGGGAGAGAGGGGTAGAGAGAGAGGGAGGGAGGGAGGGAGGGGAGAGAGGGAGAGTAAGGGATAGGGAGAGAAAGAAGAGAGAGTGAGGGGAGAGTGAGGGGAGAGGGGGAGGGAGGGAGAGAGAAAATGAGGGTGTAGAAGAAAGAGGGAAAGAAAGGGATAGAATGAGAGGGGGAAGAGGGGAAGAGGGGATTGGGAGGGAGGGAGAGAAAGAAAGGGGGAGAGAGAGGGGGGAGAGAACGGAGGGGAATAGGGAGAGAGACATGAAGAGAAAGGGAGAGAAAGAGGGGGAGATATAAAGAAGATAAAGGGGAGTGTGATTATATATATATATATATATATATATATATATATTATATATATATATATATATAAAAGCACAAAACTAGCAGGTAATGAACCCTGCAATGAGCGGCCCGTACAGTAGGCGACAGGAAAGGTTATCGATGAGTGCCAAAGGTGCTCAGAGGATCAAAAGCCTCACATTGTGTGACAAACAGCATTGCCAGGCTTACAATTTTATTGCTGTCATCTTTTGACAGGCAATTCGCTAGTTTTAATATAAAATACAAGATCTTAATGTTCGTTAAATTGTGAATTTAGAGCACTTATGTACATGCACTTTCGTTTATACGTTTACTCCCACATGCAGCTAGGAAAGAACTAAATTCAGAGAACACTGGTTCAAGATACACAAAAAAATTATGTCCTGGCAGCCGGGGTGTAGGAACCGGGGGCAAAATTAAACATAATCTGCATTACCAGATTTGGCTACTAGAGGGCCAATAGCAATATATGCATAAATTATATATATATATATATATATATATATATATATATATATATATATATATATAGATAGATGAATAATCAGAGTATTGCAGTATATAGGGATACCTTTTTTATTGGACAAACATATTCATAGGTTTCATGACGAGCTTTCGAGAGCGTTCCTCTCTTTGTCGAGTCAGAGTCAATACTGATTATAGAATCACAAATACAGCAAAAAAATTCCAGGATTAACAAATAATGTTCTGATCAGCCAGCCGTGCAAGTGTGTGGGGGTGCAGACCAGAGTAAGTAAATTGGGGTCGTAAATAGTTTTACATCTAAGGAACCATAGGGCTGTAACCAAACTCAGGATGAAGGCAGAGAACAAAAAGTCAAAAAAAAAAAAAAAAATCAATAAACACACATATATATTTCCAAGCATGAATGTTGGAGGTTATAAGAAATTTTGATAATGAGATAAGAATTCAATGTCGATATTAAGTCCTGACTTATTACTGTTGAAGAACATAATCATTTTAATTTCAAATGTCTTTCTTTCCTTAGTGTTTTTAAAAAAACCTTTGAGTATTTTGATTTTGAGATTTTTCATGGAGTGGTTATTCTGGGTGAAATGGTGTCCAACTGGAGTACAGTAAGTCTCCTCATTGTGCTTATTGATGGAATGTCTGTGTAGATTCATCCTCATATGTAATTTCTGGCTGGTTTCTCCAATGTAGCAGCCTCTCTCACATGCAGTACATTGTATCATGTAGACTACATTGGATGACGTACAAGAATATGATCCTCTGATGTTATAGGTCTTCTTGTTGTGCGTGGCTGTGTCCTCTTTGCAGATGTGTTGACACAATTTACACCGATTTTTATTGCAAGGTTTTGTGCCATTTTCTATGTTAAGCTCTTCATTGGCCAATCTACTGTTCACCAATGTTTGTCTGAGATTTGGTGGCTGCCTAAATGCAAGAATGGGGGGTTTGGGGAATATATGTTTTAATTCAGGGTCCTCTGTTAGCAGTGGTTGTAGATCCTTAAATATTTTGCGGATTCCTTCTAGATCCGGATGGTATGTGGTTACCAGAGGTGTACGTGAGGTTGTTTCTTTAGTTTTGTATTGCAGCAGGTGTTCCCGGGGTGTTTTAATGGCAGAGTTTACTTTCTGTGTTATGACATTAGGTTTGTAGCCCTTTCTCCTGAAGGAGTCAGACAGGGTTTTTAAATGTTTATCGCGGTCCTCATTGTTAGAACATATGCGGTGGTATCGGATGGCTTGACTATAGATAATCGCTTTTTTAGTATGTGTGGGATGGAAGCTTGAGCTGTGGAGATAACTGCATCTGTCTGTAGGTTTCCTGTATACCGATGAGTTAAGTTTACCATTGGTGATGGATATGGTGGTGTCCAGAAAGTTAACCTGTTCTGCAGAGTAATCTATTTTAAATTTAATAGATGGGTGGAAGGTATTAAAGGCAGTGTGGAAGTCTCTCAGTTTTTTTTCTCCCTCTGTCCATATGATGAACAGGTCATCTATATAACGGTGGTATCTGTACGGTTTGTGGATATATGTGGACAGGAATCGCTGTTCAAGGTCAGCCATAAATTAATTGGCATATTGTGGTGCCATTTTAGTCCCCATTGCGGTCCCCATTATTTGCAGGTAAACCTGTTCATTGAAGGTGAAGTAATTGTGGGTCAGGATATATTCTAGTATTTTGGCGATGGTATCAGGGTTATATTTGCAGTTCGGAGTGTGTGTTGAGAGGAATTTGAGGCATGCCTCAGTGCCATCTTTGTGGGGGATGTTGCTGTAAAGCGATTCAACATCCATGGTTACGAGTAGTGTGTTAGCAGGTAGTTCTTTAATCTGACTGAGTTTGTTAAGAAAGTCAGTGGTGTCTTGTATATAGCTGTCAGTGTTTTTAACTAGTGACTTCAGGATGTTTTCAACAATACCAGATAACTGTTCAGTCAGTGTGTCCATACACAGACATTCCATCAATAAGCACAATGAGGAGACTTACTGTACTCCAGTTGGACACCATTTCACCCAGAATAACCACTCCATGAAAAATCTCAAAATCAAAATACTCAAAGGTTTTTTTAAAAACACTAAGGAAAGAAAGACATTTGAAATTAAAATGATTATGTTCTTCAACAGTAATAAGTCAGGACTTAATATCGACATTGAATTCTTATCTCATTATCAAAATTTCTTATAACCTCCAACATTCATGCTTGGAAATATATATATATATGTGTGTTTATTGATTTTTTTTTTTTTTTTTTGACTTTTTTGACTTTTTGTTCTCTGCCTTCATCCTGAGTTTGGTTACAGCCCTATGGTTCCTTAGATGTAAAACTATTTACGACCCCAATTTACTTACTCTGGTCTGCACCCCCACACACTTGCACGGCTGGCTGATCAGAACATTATTTGTTAATCCTGGAATTTTTTTGCTGTATTTGTGATTCTATAATCAGTATTGACTCTGACTCGACAAAGAGAGGAACGCTCTCGAAAGCTCGTCATGAAACCTATGAATATGTTTGTCCAATAAAAAAGGTATCCCTATATACTGCAATACTCTGATTATTCATCTGGATTACTGGACATTCACGGCTACCTCACTCTTCATATATATATATATATATATATATATATATATATATATATATATATATATATATATATATATATATATATATATATATATATGGGCCAGTGGCAATGAGAATTTAAACAAAGAAACTTAAAAAAAAAAGTTTTTGTGCTGCACTGCAACGATGGGTCCCCCCAGAACAGGGCCCTGGTGCATTGCACTGAGTGCACCAGCGGTAGATCTGCCACGGATTCCTGTCCTGGGAATAGAATTATCCTGTTCTCACACTGGTCACTGGAAGTTCAAAATGGCACCTCATGGCAAAGAACTCTCTGAGGATCTAATAAAAAAAAATGTTGCTCTACATAAAGACGACCTATGCTATAAGATTGCCAAGACCATACAGAGGTTTCACAGGACAGGTTCCACTCAGAACAGGCCTCGCCATGGTGTACCAAAGAAGATGAGTGTACGTGCTCAGCGTCATATCCAGAGGTTGTCTTTGGGAAATAGACGTATGTGTGCTGCCAGCATTGCTGCACAGGTTGAAGGGGTGGGGTTTCAGCCGGTCAGTGCTCAGATCATACACCGCACACTGCATCAAATTGGTCTTAATGGCTGTCCCAGAAGAAAAGCCTCTTCTAAAGATGATGCACAAGAAAGCTTGCAAACAGTTTGCTGAAGACAAGCAGACAAAGAACATGGATTACTGGAACCATGTCCTGTGGTCTGATGAGACCAAGATAAACTTATTTGTTCAGATCGTGTCAAGCGTGTGTGGTGGCAACCAGGTGAGGAGTACAAAGACAAGTGTGTCTTGCCTACAGTCAAGCATGGTGGTAGGAGTGTCATAGTCCCATAGTCTGGGCCTGCATGAATGCTGCCGGCACTGGGGAGCTACAGTTCTTTGAGGGAACCATGAATACCAACACGCACTATGACATACTGAAGCAGAGCATGATCCCCTCCCTTTGGAGACTGGGCCAAAGGGCAGTATTCCTACATGATAAACGACCCCAAACACACCTCCAAGACGACCACTGACTTGCTAAAGAAGCTGAAGGTAAAGGTGATGGACTGGCCAAGCATGTCTCCAGACCTAAACTCTCTCTATTGAGCATCTGTGGGACATCCTCAAATGGAAGGTGGGAGAGCGCAAGGTCTCTAACATCCACCTGCTCCTTGATGTCATCATGGAGGAGTGGAAGAGAACTCCATGCCCATGAGGGTTAAGGCAGTGCTAGGAAATAATGGTGGCCACACAAAATATTGACACTTTGGGCCCAATTTGGACATTTCCACTTAGGGGTGTACTCACTTTTGTTGCCAACGGTTTAGAGCAACATTTTTTTTTATCAGACCCTCCGTGAGTTCTTTGCCATGAGGTGCCATTTTGAACTTCCAGTGACCAGTGTGAGAGCGATAACACCAAATTTAACACCCCTGCTCCCCATTCACACCTGATACCTTGTAATACTGGGGAGGGAAAATTGCTAATTGGGCCCAATTTGGATATTTCCACTTAGGGGTGTACTCACTTTTGTTGCCAACGGTTTAGACATTAATGGCTGTGAGAGTTATTTTGAGGGGACAGCAAATTTACACCGTTACACAGGCTGCACACTTACTACTTTACATTGTAGCAGAGGGGCATGTCTTCAGTCTTCACATGAAAAGATATAATAACATATTTACACAAATGTGAGGGGTGTACTGACTTTTGTGAGATACTATAACTACTTTTGTATATTTTAGCTACTTGAGTTCAAATATACACATAAAGTGAATTAGGTTGCATACAATGGAGCCTGGGTTACTGGGTCAAGTCACATGACAACTTTTATTTTGTTGTTGGTTAAAAATAAGAAATGGGTTCAGTCCTTAGAGTTATTTTTAAAATAATTTGAGCTCTAACAAACAAAAACAAGCTTGTCTAAGGGCCCAGTTCAATTGAAGTTACAAGATGGGGCTTGTCTGGTGTGGTACATCAACATTGTTTATGAACAACAAACAGATTACTGTACAATGAAAAAATATAGTATGAAAACTTAGCTTCTGACGAAGAGCATAAATAGACAGGAAAAAATATCATAAAGCTAGTTTTTAATTAGAAAAGCATAAATGTGGTGATTGTCATGAAGGTTATGTATGTGAGATGAGGTGCATGGCTTGCATTTGTTCCATGCTGTTGACCATGTGTGGGAGAAGGGAGTAGTTGTCAAATTCAGTAAGATCCAATTAAATAACAAATATCCCTCAACTTTCCCTCTTCCTGTAACCATAGATAAAAAGCATCATCGTCAGGCTACAGCTATCAACAAGTGATTAAAACTAGACAAGGTGGTGATAAGACATGGGAACAGGTCACGTCCACAACCAACCCCAAGGCCATAGTAATACAAGTTACGTGACTGCAGATGTAGGACACGGTTGTGTAACTGTGTGGAATGTGGTAACTGACTATACTGATGAGGCTTTGACACACAGTGGTAGACAGCCCAGAAAGTTAGTTTGGGTTGTTTAGTTAGCTTTTAAGTTGTTAATCTTTAACCATAAAACCAATACATAAGCACACACTATTTAATTTATAAAAATGCAAATTTAATTGTTAATACCTAAATGTGCAAATATTTGCCTTATTGCAGATGTATACTAACCAATTAATGTATAAAATTATATCAGCTACTAACAGTGTCTGTATTTTAGGGGTATATACCCCTTGCCTTTGAACAAAGAATTGTACAGTACTGGATGTACTCCACAGGGCCTTCAAACTTAACATTTTAAATTCACTTTCCTTTCGACTCCTGGCTGTGACTTATTGACTCTGATTACCCTAGTCCTACAGGACTTTGCATGTAGAAGACTCCATTGTTACAGAACAGTGTTTAAAAAAAAAAAAAAAAAAAAAACTCTCCATGATCTTATGGACCGCAGCACGCCAGGCACATCTAACGTTATGTCTCTGGCTGTGCTTATTCATGAGGTTATTTTGCCAAAGATACTGGATACTGGGTTACCAGTTCCTTCTCAAGTGGTCCACAATGTGTCTGACCGCTCAATGACCTGCCCATCTTGGATGACCCATTGAAGTACACAAGCCTCTTCAGCACAACAAAGTAGTCATCCAGAAGGGGATCCATAGGCTACACAGATGTTAATGTTAGTTTGCTAAATATGTCACAAGTTTGCAGTGTAGATTACGTTGATTTGAAATGCTGAGGGTCTATATGAACTTACCTGTACTGAAAGCCATTAGTTACTGGGATGGGCCCAGATGATGGTCTAGTAATGTCATCTGTCACCAGCAGTGGAGATTCTGGGGGAGGTCGACTCCTAGACATGAAAACACAAAACCATTAGCCTGAGTTGTGGCGACTTATCTGAAGAAAGGAAGTCATCCTGGAAATTACAGGAATAGAACACAGCTTTGATACAACTGTTCCTAATTAAACATGTGCCTGCAAAAAAAGCCATCCCACCCCAAATGTGACACACTCCCACCAGGCTCAGACACAATTGTACTGTATAATCAGAGATTCTGGCAGAGTCCATTATTACAGAGCGTGATAATATAATAGTACATTTACTGTGTGGCACCACAGCTGTAATAGCCAATATTTACTTCTCCCACGACATTCACTCCTACAGTTTAACAGCTCAGAGATCGAACATATTTTCCTTAAAAAGCAAAAACTCTCTGGCTGAATTATTTACTTGCTATTAAAGAGTCCACAACAATGTGTATTGCAGCAAGATGGAGCTTGCGATGGAGGGTTAAACCCTAACATTTATCTATCTATCTATACATACATACTGTATATATACACATATATACACATACATATACATACATACACAGTGCCTTTGAAAAAGTATTCACCCCCCTTGGCATTTTTCGTGTTTTGTTGCCTCACAACCTGGAATTAACATGGATTTTTTTGAGGATTTACATCATTTAATTTACAGAACATGCCCACAACTTTGAAGATTTTTTATTTATTTTTTTGATTGTGAAGCAAACAACAAATAGAACAAAGTAACAGAAAAAGTCAATGTGCATAACTATTCACCCCCTAAAGGCAATACTTTGTAGAGCCACCTTTTGCGGCAATCACAGCTCCAAGTCACTTTGGATAAGTCTCTATGAGCTTGCCACATCTTACCACTGGGATTTTTGCCCATTCCTCCTTGCAATACTGCTCCAGCTCCTTCAAGTTGGATGGTTTGCGCTTGTGAGCAGCAATCTTTAAGTCTGACCACAGATTTTCTATTGGATTGAGGTCTGGGCTGTGACTCGGCCATTCCATCACATTTACATGTTTCCCCTTAAACCCCCCAAGTGTTGCTTTAGCAGTGTGTTTGGGGTCATTGTCCTGCTGGAAGGTGAACCTCTGTCCTAGCCTGGTACAGGTTTTGCTCAAGAATATCCCTGTATTTAGCACCATCCATCTTGCCCTCAACTCTGACCAGTATCCCAATCCCGGCGGCTGAAAAACAACCCCACAGCATGATGCGGCCACCACCATGTTTCACTGTGGGGATGGTGTTCTTTGGGTGATGTGATGTGTTGGGTTTACGCCAGACATAGCGTTTTCTTTGATGGCCAAAAAGTTCAATTCTACTCTCATCAGACCAGAGCACCTTCCTCCATACATTTTGGGAGTTTCCCACATGCCTTTTCGCAAACTCAGAACGTGCCATTTTGTTTTTTGATGAAAGTAATGGCTTTCTTCTGGCCACTCTGCCATAAAGCCCAACTCTATGGAGCATTCGGCTTATTGTCGTCCTATGTACAGATACTCCAGTCTCTGCTCTGGAACTCTGCAGCTCCTCCAGGGTTACCTTAGGTCTCTGTGCTGCCTCTCTGATTAATGCCCTCCGTGCCCGGTCCGTGAGTTATGGTGGGCGGCCGTCTCTTGGCAGGTTTGCTGTTGTGCCATGTTCTTTCCATTGGGTTATGATAGATTTGATGGTGCTCCTGGGGATCATTTTTTATAACCTTACCATGACTTGTACTTCTCAACAACATTGTCCCTTACTTGTTTGGAGAGTTCCTTGGTCTTCATGGCAGTGTTTGGTTAGTGGTGCCTCTTGCTTAGGTGTTGCAGCCTCTGGGGCCTTTCAAAAAAGGTGTGTATATGTAATGACAGATTTTTCTCTTTTCACTTCACCAGCTTAAACTATTGTGTTCTGATCCATCACATAAAATTCAGATTAACAAAACATTGAATTTAAGGCTGCAATGTAACAAAATAGGTAAAAAGTCAAGGGGGGTGAATACTTTTGCAAGGATATATATATATATATATATATATATATATATATATATATATATATATATATATATATATATATAGTAGTGTCCTAAATAGAGACCACATTAGCAGCATGTTCCCAAATGTTGCTGAGAGATGGTCATTGACTGGTTAGTATGAGACAAAAAACACAGCAAGTATTACTGAGTGTATTCATGAGCTGCAGAGGGCAGACCCAAGCAGGTAAAATGTGTTATCTTAAGCAGCAAAAACTGAGCTTATTATAAAAAAAATAAAGTAGATAAAGTAAATAGACACACAGGGATTTTATATACCTTGTAAAATCCAGGAACCGCCCATATCCATTAAAGTACACAACTCTCAAGCTCAATTAACAAACACTTAAATCTAAACTTTTTAATAACATATACATTAACATATTAATGTATGTGTATTTCAAATTTTTAGTAATATTTTTTCTTAACTTACCGTATATACTCGAATATAAGCTGACCCGAGTATAAGCCGCGACTCGCGTATAAGCCGCGACTCGCGTATAAGCCGCGACTCGCGTATAAGCCGCGACTCGCGTATAAGCCGCGACTCGCGTATAAGCCGCGACTCGCGTATAAGCCGCGACTCGCGTATAAGCCGCGACTCGCGTATAAGCCGCGACTCGCGTATAAGCCGCGACTCGCGTATAAGCCGCGACTCGCGTATAAGCCGCGACTCGCGTATAAGCCGCGACTCGCGTATAAGCCGCGACTCGCGTATAAGCCGCGACTCGCGTATAAGCCGCGACTCGCGTATAAGCCGCGACTCGCGTATAAGCCGAGGGGGGCTTTTTCAGCATAAATAAAATGTGCTGAAAAAGTCAGCTTATACTAAAGTATATACGGCACTTTAAATTATACACTATTTGTAACCTCTGCTGTGTGTGTGTGTGTATGTATATATATATATATATATATATATATATATATATATATATATATATATATATATATATATAGTAAATAAATAGTACATCTGTGCTCACATTTGAATGTCTAAAACAAGTTTAAAAAAATCTGTTTACAATTCCGAGAAAAACAGTTATCACACTGCATTCTGGGAAGATTATATATATATATATATATATATATATATATATATATATATATATATATATATATATAGACAGACACACACACTATATATATATACTTTTAACTGCTAAGAAAATAAGCAGGCTAGATCGGCTAACAGAGTTTATCTATCCTCTGTTCGTTTCAACGGAAACAATATCCCCCTTGTTGATACATTGAACCAGTGTACTGTGACCTGTTAACCTGCTGCACGTGTCTTAGAAAAGTCATTTGTGGCAGGTCAAGGTGCTCAGATGTATTTGGTCCAGGGCCTGAGGTCAGATCTTACAAAGTTATGTATGAGATTTCCTGACGGCAAAAAGGTCGCAGCGGTGGAACTGCAGCTTCACTGTCTGAGCTTTGCACTGGAATATAAACCCGGCTCAGAAGAAAGTGCCGTTGGGCTCATGTTATGAATATGAATATGAATATATATATATATATATATATATATATATATATAAAAATAAATAAATAAATAAGTGTGTATGCACAGGATCCTAAATATTTACTCTTGGCTCCTGAATATTTGTACATGTTATTCTAGGTAATAAACTTGAAAAGAGCCATTTTTCTCTCCGATACTCTAAAATACAATTAAATTAACACAACAGATAATTGGCTGGACATGTCAAATCAGCTAGAAAAGTAATCACTTATTGTAATCGAAATAAAACAATAAAATATTTAAGACGACTACTTCTTAGCAGATACTTAGTTTGACAAACTTGGATTTTAAATTGAGTTTTCAATCTTGTGTCAGTGCCATTGAAACATTTGATTTTATGCCATGTAGTCAACCCCTGTACAGCGCTACGGAATATGTTGGCGCCATATAAATAAAGCTACAAATAAATAATAATAATAAATAAAGGTAAGAACAAAATTGCTTTGCTAATTCTTAGTATTACATGTATACGTACGCATTTATTTATACATAAGTATTTATCTTTTGTTATAACTTACCATTTTAATATCTATTTAATATTTTATATAAAATATTTTTTAATTATTGTTATGGTATATTTGTATTTTATTGTATGTAAAATTAAATTTTCATAGAGTATATATGAATAATAATAAAAAAGAATCAAATGTAGCTGCATCAAAACAACCTCTCCAGCTCCAAAAGAAATTTGACTGGCTCCTCGGTTTTAGGAAGGAAATGAGGAAGGAAAGAACTATGGGGGAGAGAGCGCAAGAGTGAAAGAGAAAGAAGGAAGAAGAGAGAAGGAAAAAGAGAGAAAGGAAGAGGAGAATGAGATGAGAAAGAAAAGGCAGATGGAAAACAAATAAGGGGAAAGAAAGGATAATAAAAAGAGAAGATAGGTAAGAAGAGCGGGTAAGAAAAATCAATAGAAAAAGAATGAATGAGAAAGGAGAGGATATAAAGATGTACATACATATTATGGCAGACCACCAAGAGTGCACCAGCTCCCACCTTCATGGAACTTAACCAGCCCAACAAAAGATTGTTGTATTTTTAATTTGCCTCTCACGTCAGGCATCTAATCAGATATGCGATAGATAGATAGAGACGAAGGATGGATAAAACTATATACCTATCTATACATATATATATTACAGTAAATAGCACATTTGTGTTCACATTGGAATGTCTAAAATAAGTTAAAAATGTATTTCCGGCACATAATTAGATAATCCATCCTCTGCTATGCTTTACGCTGTGTCATACAGCAGGTATATCCCTAAAAAGGAGCCATGTATAAAAGAGTAAATATGCATTGTGGCTTCATTTGCATGTCCCCGCCCAGTTCCCCAGAGTGCAGTGCAATAACTGTATTTCTGGAAAATCTGAGCAGGAAAGAAGTTTAAGTTATTCAAGTGTGAACACAAATGTACTACTTATTTACTGTATAAGCTACTTATATACACAACAAGTATTACATAGTGTTGTTCATTTGCAGCAAGTTCTTAGCCTGACACACAATACAAGATAAGTACAAGACTGTGCTAGCAGTGCGGTGTATTATCTTGGTGTATTAACCTCTGGAGCTGTCCAAGCGAGGAGACGTGCCGGCACACAGCGCATTCAGCGCGGCCGCCTGCATACATTATGGACGGGACCTTTTGTGGGACTCACAGCAATGTGATGATGCTTTGGTTATGCAGCCATAACATTTATGAATATGAGCCTGCTGTGCAAGTGCAGTGACATGAGCACACTATATCACAGACGATGAAGGAGACTTTTGTGCTTGGAAACATTATCTTTAACTCCTTTGCCCTGGCCTTTTCTTGATGATTTGGAATAAAATGTGAGTTTCTCTCACCTGGCATTTTCCTTTACTCTTTAGTTCTGTTTTGCACATCTTCATATAGAAGCCCCACAATTTATGATCTCGCTTGAGCTATTATGGAATTGGTTCTGCGAGGAGCTTTTCCTTCGCTCTCTCGTTGCAAAAGCAAGCTGAAAAGATTATATTCAACCGATTCAACTGTCAGCTTTACTGCCTGTGACTAAAAGCATCATTGGCTTAAAGGCCCTCATTCTACATAGAGATTTAGCCCATGTTTTCTTGACCTCTGGCGTAATTTGAAAGGCTATCTGGCATGAAAAAGGGACCAGGATTACAATGGCGCCAATAAACTGACTTTAACCATCACAGACAGTTTAAAGGGCTGTTGAACTCACTGTAAATTTGCTCTCTTCATGGTGTGAAAGAGCACAAGACTGTATGGAAAAGTTATCTATTTTACATTAATTACAAGGAAACCGGCTAAAAATCTTTGTTTACTTGCAGTCTATTCTGCCCACTGCCTGTTGTATGGGTAATTAATAGAATGCCAAGTCCATCGCGTGCTGTGCGAGTCTCTATGGGGGAAGGCAGTAATTGATAGCACAGCACTCCCGTGGACCCATATCTTTCCTGTTTTAAGGAAGTACCAGTATTCCATGCCTGTACAGATATATGTGGTAAGGGTTACATTTTTGTTTGTTTGGATCACTGCACGGAACAATAACCCCTGAGCTGATCTGCATAGCTCAAATTACAGGGAGGGAAGAGAGCAAAAACCTGAATTTTATGATTTCTGGAAAAATAAACCCATTACAAGGTCTGTTCCACACTGGAAATATAAGCAGTCTGACAAAAACCTTACCAATGACTTGTATGTGGGACACATCCCTGCAACCTGATTGGTTGCAGTAATGCAGCAGTCTGTGGGCAGTCTTTCACACATATAAAACACAAATTCTATTTTATTTGATTTCTCAATGACAAAAGCACATATTTAAAAAAGTATTTCAACATGGTTTTAGGAGATATTTACAGTAATGTGGTCTAAATTGTGCAGAATTAAGTGGCCCTCTGAGGTGAAATTGTTAGTTAGCACTTTAAAAAAAAAAAATTACATAAAGGATTAAACGCTTATTAGGAAGAGTTTAAATCAACAACATAGTCTCAATAATTTTTTCTCTATAATGCATTTAAAATATTACATTTTAAACATTAATTTAAATGTGTTCTTTAACCCACTAAAAAAGAAGACTTTGCAAACGGTTACAGCATCACTTGGGGTATATAAAAGTTTAAAGGATCACTGTAATAACAAGAGGACCTAGCTGTTAAATTATGTAGTGATCATTAATAAAAGTCCTATTTAATGATTCAAAAAAGCAATATTAAATATTAAACGTACTTTCCCAGTAAGTGGCAGCTAATTGTTCCCACCCTGATAGAGTCAACAAGAGGGAGTTTAGTGGCGAGAGGGATCTAATGGATTTTAAGGACGATTGGATTAGATCATTCAAAGGCTATTTTTGTTGTTGCTTATACAAATGACCATTGGGGGCTTAATCTTCCTGAGTCTCCAGACTCTAGAGCCACACCCTACAGATGACACCCAACTAAGGTCAAAACATACTCCTTGGGTTTGTCGTTTCTCCTGTTCAGGATATAATTTCCTGGTATTTTGGGTCTGGATCACTCTACTGAGGGAGACCAGACTGATATACTACAGGATATTTCTCCCTGTGAAGGGCACAAGGGAGCTAAAAGAGGGCTATCATGTCCATAGAACAAACCTATCAAGGTAGTTTGTTCTCTGACTGAGCGACTCCGATTATATTGATATTCACAGTCGAGAGAAGGGTAAAACTGGTGATTTTCCTGTACATTTATCAATCTTGTTACATTTTCTCTTTGTTGGAGTGTTCCATAACCAATGGCTGTGAAATAAAGCTTGAAACTAAATATAAAAAACCATAAACTAATTTACTCTGTCCTTACCACTCCCATTGGAAGGCTAGTCAATACTACTCATGGCTACTCACGGTAGGATTTCTTACGTTGTCTTATTATAATGAAAATAAACAAAAAAAAAAGAAAGTAGGTTAGATTCTCACCGATTATAATCCATCCTGGACTGGTGCAGCTGCTGCTGTTTGAGGAGTAGTTTTGCTTCTTGCTGCTCCAGGAGCTGTTGGAGCCGCTCCTTCTCAATTTCGAGCTCCATTTTCTGCAGTAAAAGTTGGTGTTTTCTGTCTTCGGATAGGGTTGGTTCCTTTGATCTTGTCACCCCATTACCCATAGAGGGTTTGGGATCTGTAGGGCCCATGGATGACAGGTCAGGTGCTGGTCTTGCTGGACCCCTGGGTGACAAGTCAGGTGCTGGTTTTGCTGAACCCCTGGGTGACAGTTCAAGTGCTGGTCTTGCCGGACCCCTGGGTGACAGGTCAAGTGCCGGTCTTGCTGGACCCCTGGGTGACAGGTCAAGTGCCGGTCTTGCTGGACCCCTGGGTGACAGGTCAAGTGCCGGTCTTGCTGGACCCCTGGGTGACAGGTGAAGTGCCGGTCTTGCTGGACCCCTGGGTGACTGGTCACGTGCTGGTCTTGCCGCCATGTTGAGTGTTTTTCCTGCTGTATAATGTAAGCAGCAGTGAGCTTCTTGATGGTGGTTAAAGGTAGTTCTACAATGATGCCCATGAACCACAGGTGGGCAGTTTGTTTCTGGGCATCCCACACTGCAGCACCTCCTCTGTGAGCCATTTTCCATAGGACAATCACCAGGATTGAAGAAGAAACTCATTCGAGAGGTGGGCTCGCTCCTACAGAGATGGTTGGCGCTGCCAGCTTCACTGCTAGGCCTAAAGTGTGGTTGTGAATAGGCCTGGCACACATAGGAACCATTGAGCTCACTAGATGTTGGCTGCCGAGCAATCTTATCCGTCACCTTAAAGCAAAGAAAAATAAAGAACAACTTTATAAATATTGTCATCGATTAGTATAATTTTCCAATAAAGCCATCATTACAGTCAGTTGAGCCAGCGAGACAATGCTAAGAGGGTGACAGACAGAGAGAAGTGAAACAAGGAAATCAATATGGTTACAAACTTTACAAACAATACTGGAGCCCGGCCAATGCTGAATAAACATTGCAATGTACATATTCTCTAACAGCTCATTACCCAGCTCTGCCATTCAAGTTCACCTCGCAAGCAGAAGAAGAATGAGAATTAAGAAACAAGATCAAACCCTTAAAGTGCTGCCTCCTACCAGAACAAAGTAACGTAAAGGATATGGAAAGTTCTTGGATCTTACTAGGTATATAATACATCTGTGTATCTATTTACTTTTATTAAGATGTACACCAAGAAGGGAACGGCAGGAGGAAGAGATGGAAAGATGAGGTCATTGAAGCGATGAACTTGAGCTTGATAGAGCTCAGAGGGGAAGTGGCTGCCGATGTGCTGCGGTGCATAACGTCACAGACTCGGACATGACTAAACAACAACAAACATTTTCCTGCTGCTACGTCCCAAGCTTAGTTAAATAAATAAATAAAATATTCCTAGAAATTTGTATGATTATCTGCAATCTCCTGTAGTTGTACAACACGTTGGGAAATGAGCCCCGGTGTAAGAGACGGGATTAGCACCGAGATATTGCTTCTTGGAAGGTGTTATTAAGTAAGTTAAGTATTTTTAACTCTTACTTTGCTTTAGAGCTTGCTCTGTAACTAATGTCAAATATAAGATATAGTGGAACCTGTGTATTCGTCATATTTCAGATGGACACTGAATCGGATGAATATAGAATCAATGTTTTCCATAGTAATTAACTAAAATTGGAATCGGATACATCACATATAATAGTTTTCAAAGTGTGTAACGCTAACGCCGTGCATGTGCATTGGCGGCAGGAGGCTACACACTTTGATACTGGTAGAGCTCAGAGGGGAAGTGAGCCTTGCATGCGCATAGCAGGGCATTGGGCGCAAGCGCAAACCTCGCAAGATGCTGTGCAGGCGCAAATCGAGCAAGACGCAGCACATGTCGCAAAGCACGCAAGATGCCACGCATGGCGTGCAACAGCTCGAGCATGCGCAATGCACAGTATGAGCAGCGCAGGCGCCTAGCGCGTGGTAGGGGGTACAGGTGAGAGAAAGACATAGGGTGGAAGAGAGACCGGGGGGAGATACAGTGTAGAGGGGAAAGACACACAAGAGAGGGGGGACAAGAGACACAGGGGAGGGAGACGGGGAAGAGAGAAGGGGAGAAGAGTGAAATAGTGGAGGGGGGAGAAGAATGACACAGGGGAGGTTGAGGGGGGGGGGGGGGGGGGTTGAGACACTTCAAATATTATCCCGTCATTTTTGAGGGGCAAGTTACTAGTAAACAAATAAAAATGTAACCAGAACTTTCCTGTTACTGAGTAGCAATAATGGCAGAAGATGAAGACGAGCAAAGGAGTTCTGCTTTGTCCCTTCCCTCTCGATTCACTAGCACTCGATTTAGCAAACAAATTGTTCAATGTCGTCTGTGTTATTTTTTTTTGTTTTTTTCTTTTTATGACTAAATGATTTTTGGATGAATTAGGAGCATTTTTGTGTGACCAATATTGGATTTGATGAATATAGGGGCGGATGAATATAGAGGTTCCCTGTACAATGTTTGGCATCCATGCGCACATATAGAAACAGATCCTGATGTAGAGCCGCAAAATTGTAAGTTTGTACTGAAGGAGCTTGGAAGAGCAGCCAATGGCTTTCAGCAGAAATCCTTAATGATATGGAAGGTTTGTGGATTTTACTATGTATATATTATCACTGTGTGTATATTAACTTTATGTACTTTAATGTATTAAAGTGCTTATACGCTCTGTTTTTACGGTCTACAATCAAATAGTCCCTGTATAGGTCTGTCCACTGCAGCCTCAATAGGGCTGGATATGCAGGGTGTCCTAGCCTATCAGGGTCCACGTCTCACCAGCATGTTGGTTAGTATGAGACACAGTACTACAAGCACAGCTGCAGACCAAAGCAGGTAGCAGGTAAAAACTGCTATTAAACAGTTTGTCCAATAAAAAAATATTATATGTTTAAAATGGTTATGGATAGAAGACAGAAGCATTTGTGGGCACATTTGCATGTCCCTGCTCAGCTTCCCAGAGTGCAGTGTAATCACTGTATTTTATATATATATATATTTATAAATGTGTAAATCCCCTGCTGGATCATTACATTGTTGCGGTGAAGGGGCCTGTGTACCTAAATGAAGCTGTGAGCCATACCATGTAGTATCACCCAGGATAGCAGAGAGGTCAGACAAACTGCGGCCCACTGGAGAATGAACTGGTAACCTACTCTTGTATCTTTGCAGTACAGAAAGAGTTGCTCCATATTATCACATAAATAACAAATGAGGAACAAACACACACAATGTAATAATGGGCTGCTTTTAATATCAGACCTCTGTTTAGGTGTTATATATACTTGGTATAAAATGTTCAAATCCATTAAGCGTTAATAGCTCCATCACGCATTGTGGACCAATAGAGTTTCCAGTTAATTTGCAGTAAAATGCTGTTCCCCACGGTTATTATTGGACATAAAGAGCAGCCCTAGAAATAGAATTTGGCTTTGCACATATTGGCACGTGGAGATGGGATGTGTATGGAACGGTTAATCAGAGTGATGCTGGAGCGAGGTATATTTAGGAGGTTTATGTGTAGATGAAAGGCCGGTAACACCGTACCCCAACACGGGCAGTACCCCCGGGACTGCAGCACAGGCTCACACATTACATCAATTAGGTTACTGAAGTATGAGACACACATGAAGAGGAGCAGAGACAGTCTGGGACGCACGAGTGTGCATCACAAAGCAAGGGGAGAGCTGCACCTGTCTACACGCTCTGCTATAGACTGCTCGTACGCACCCCGCTATAGACTGCTCAAACACAGACCTCTCTGTGCTATACTGTATGACTAACCACAGGGGCAACAAAACTGGACTTTATATGGATAGAACTTGAATTACTAGAGAGGGCAAAGCTGCAACCTGCCTATACACTCAGCTACAGTGGATACAAAAAGTCTACACACCCCTGTTAAAATGTCAGGTTTCGGTGCTGGAAAAAAAATGAGACAAAGATAAACCACTTTTTCCACCTTTAATGTGACCTATAAACTGTACAACTCAATTGAAAAACAAACTGAAATCTTTTAGGTGGAGGAAAGAAAAGTAAAAAATAAAAATAATGTGGTGGCATAAGTCTGCACACCCTCTTATAACTGGGGATGTAGCTGTGTTCAGAATTAAGCAATCACATTCCAAATCGTGTTAAATAGGAGTCAGCATACACCTGCCATCATTTAAAGTGCCTCTGATTAACCCCAAATAAAGTTCAGCTGCTCTAGTTGGTCTTTCCTGAAATTTTCTTAGTCGCATCCCACAGCAAAAGCCATGGTCCACAGAGAGCTTCCAAAGCATCAGAGGGATCTCATTGTTAAAAGGTATCAGTCAGGAGAAGGGTACAAAAGAATTTCCAAGGCATTAGATATACCATGGAACACAGTGAAGACAGCCATCATCAAGTGGAGAAAATATGGCACAACAGTGACATTACCAAGAACTGGAGCTCCCTCCAAAATTGATGAAAGGATGAGAAGAAAACTGGTCTGAGAGGCTACCAAGAGGCCTACAGCAACATTAAAGGAGCTGCAGGAATATCTGGCAAGTACTGGCTGTGTGATACATGTGACAACAATCTCCCGTATTCTTCATATATCTGGATATTTCTCCCCGTGAAGGGCACAAGTGGCTAAAAGAGGTTGCTCTCAGAGTGGGTTATCATGTCCACATAACTAACCTATTAAGGTTAGTTCATTCTGTGATTGAGCACTTCTATTTTTGTGTGTGTATATATATATATATATATATATATATATATATATATATATATATATATATATATATATATATATATATATATATATATATATATATACACACACACATATATACACACACACACAGCCAAAGCTGCTCATTGCACATGCCTGTATCTTTTAACATTGCATGACGACAACTTGCAATTACCACAACTATTATATGTGATATATATATATATATATATATATATATATATACACACACTGTATGTATAAACAAAAAATACGAAGACATGAAAATGTAATTTTAATTTATCCGGCAGTGGAAAACAATATTATAATTGTTATTTAGCACTGCTAAAACATATTTCTATGTTGTGTAGTGAATATCACACACATAAAGATGCTACAATACTGCATTCAGGTGGGGTTTCGTCGTGATTATGCCACCACCTCGTCTAGATGTCAGTCAAACAGATATCTTACAATTGTTGCAAGACTCCTTCCTATTAATATTCCTCTTAGTTTTGGTAACCACACTCTTGTGACTTTCTCCCTTCTGCCCTTTGCTTTTACTGAGAATTGAGGGAGTTTGAGACCTAAATAAATATTTCACAAAGCAAATTATTTATGAGTAAAGACAGGTCTCTCCCTCCTTCCCATTGGCACGAGGGGCACGTATACAGCAAGTCTGTGTAAAGAAGGCAGCGCCCAGAGTCTTAGCAGTTCATGATGCATAATACGTACGAAAACAGCTGCACTATGAGCTGTGCCAACGTCCCGCTCCATATAAATGGCCTGCAATCTCCCCGGTATAATTATGTCTTATACTCTGGCATCTTTCCTTAGAAGATCATCAAGGTAGATTACCTTCTACTTTCAGAACTAAATACTTACAGGTGTTGCATTATCCTTTATTACTTACAAACTTCTGCCTCTAACAAGACATCCCAGTAAATGAATGATCTTGCCTATGAATTATTTATGAGCGTTTCACAGCGTGCTCCCGGCGTCATCCGTGGCCTTTTCCAGGTCATATGACACCAATTAGAGCAGAATTTTAAATTATTCAATAACCTGAACTCTCTTGTCGTTTAACATATAGATATCAGTGCGGTAAACAAGTTAAAGTTAATGGGCCCTTGGGGTTTGCTTGCCTCCGCTCCAAGCTTCGAGGCTGCTGCTGAGAAACGAAGGAAAATACTTCCAATGTTTTAATAAGTCTTCAGACGTCCCTGAGGGATCGCAGTGTAGCTCCTGCTCCGGTATACGAAAAAAATGATTAAAGTTATTAGCAGCGCGCTTTTTAAGGAAGGGATGAGGGAGAAGATGCAATGTAATGCTATAAGATACTTGTCAACACTTGCTAAAGTACAATTGTTCCGTAGCTTCAGGCCAGGATATGCCAGTATTTTATTCGCAGAGCTCCCCAAAGAGCGAAGAGCACATTGCATTTAGTTCTAGTATGAAAAACGGAAACAGCCATCAAAAGCACCTCTGCCAGATAGTTAAATTGAATGAACAACCCCAAGGTTAATATCGCAGATGCAACACATTTCGGTTTTCCAAATTAAATTCTTATTTGCTATTTTCCACAGGAGCCTTGTAATATTGGTACAAACTAGGCACATTTAGAAACTTTAGCCGTCGAGCACCATTCATTCCAAATACTGCAACTACAATCAAGATAAAAATACCCAAAGTTCATCAGAGGCAGACACCAATAAAAATGAGTCTGGAAATTAAACACAGTATCTACATCACAGATGTTCTTTATATATAAAATACTTATGACCATCACTTATAAATAAATCTCACTTTATTTTAATATATTAAGACAGGTTGCCACCCATCCTTTGCAACGTGATAATACTGCTATTGTTGTTGCCTTGATCATAACCCATGTATCTACAGAATATGTTGGCACGTTACAAAAAAAAACGATAATAAGAATAATAATGTCCAGTTGCTGTGTGTAGTGTCAGTACAGAAACAGGAGAGCTCACAGACTGTATGAAGGTGCAGTATCAGGTAGCTGTGTGTAGTGTCAGTATAGAAACAGAAGAGCTCACACTGTCTGTATGAAGGTGCAGTATCAGGTTGCTGAGTGTAGTTTCAGTATAGAAACAGGAGAGCTCACACTGTCTGTATGAAGGTGCAGTATCAGGTTGCAGAGTGTAGTTTCAGTATAGAAACAGGAAAGCTCACACTGTCTGTATGAAGGTGCAGTATCAGGTTGCTGGGTGTAGTGTCATCTCATACTTAAATCTCAAAATAGTTTTTAATATATTCTAATATATTTTAATGAGAACCCTAAAAATAATTGCTGCATTCCACCTGATTGTGGCAGTTGTTTTACTCCCATCTGTTTAAAATATTTGAGTTAACTAACTTTATTTTAATATAATACATTGATAAAAACTAGTTGTGTCTTTTTTGTATTTGAAAAGTAGAGCTCACATTGTGTGTATGAAGGTGACGTATCATGGTGCTGTGTAGTATCAGTATAGGAAAAGAAGTGCTCTTGTTCTTTATTTTATTCAGAAGATGTTTGTAGTGTCAGTACAAGAATATAGAGCTCACGCTGTCTGTATGAAGGTGCAGTATTTTGATGATAAATGCAGTATAACCTCTTACACTTAAAATCTCAAAATAGATTTTAATATATTTTAATGGGTTTGAATGGGAATCTTGGATATAATAGCGGCATTCCACCTGATTTTGATAATGCTTTCCCATCTGTTTCAAAATTATTGGTTTAGAGTGCGATAAACCTGATCTGGACTGATCCAAGATGGTGGTTATCACATTTTGAAAATGTGATTTTTCTATATAACATTTTTTACTTTTTAACTTGTTTTACTAAAGAGGTTATTTTTTTCAAATTCATCTCAAAGTATGTATCAAGTATATATATATATATATATATATATATATATATATATATATATATATATATATATATATATATATATATATTTATATATATATATACACATACATATATACAGTGTGTTTCTATATTCCTGTAATCCTAGGATTAGCATAATCTGCTACATATGAGATTATGTATCCTTTACATCATTCTATTGGTCTGTATTCATGTATTTTGCCTAAGTATGGTTTACCATATTATTAGGCTATCTAACTGTGTGGTTAATCCAGCTATACATGGAAATGTATTTCCTATATTGATTTCTACAGGCATATAGGATGGTATCCTACTATCAGTATTACACTGACATATATGTTGTGTCGTTGGGGATATAAGATTATATCATTATTGTGCCATCAAGCAACCATACATTAATAATTTGATTTTTCATATTGCATCTATATACAGTCATGTTTCCCAATTGAATATTTAGTCCAGGATATTGATTAGGAGTCACAGATCAGCACCTCCCCAAATTGTAATACCATAGCGGCGTGTTTTTTGGATTTGATCATTCTTCCCTTAATAAATTTACTGTCCTTATCAAGTTAACATTAACAGTTGTGTTTGCAATGAACATAAAGCTATTTTTAGGGAAAATCTTCCACCGTCTCTGGTTTCAAAACTTCCCAATAAATCGAATCCAGTGGTTCCCAAACCCCCTCCTCAAGACCCACCAGATAAGGCCATGATTTAGGTCAAACATTATTTGAACAAAGGTCAGGACAATAGTATTCAACACAGTAGCAGTGTTTGACCTAAATCATGCTCGTCTGGTGGGTCTTGAGAAGGGGTTTGGGAACCACTGATCTAATCCATCAGGAGAGGGAGGGGTGGGGACGAGTCATTTAATTGGATGTTTTGAGAATCTGATAAATACCCATTCCTGTACCAATGCTCAAGAGCAATTAGCTTGCAACAACAATTTTATCCTTATCAAACAAAGGATCATGGGAGCCTGCAAAGTCCAGCATTAGCGTTACATTTTTTTCACTAATTAAAAATGAGGTTTATGACTTTTTAGCTACCTAAAGTCAGTCAGGCTCAAACATTACAAATTATTATATATATTTATCATATTTATATCCTCTTCTGGATCACTACCTTAATATGGTGAAGGGGCTTTTGTACATCAATGAAGCTGTGAGCTATACCATGTAGGGTTACCCTAGATAGGCAGGTCATAGAGAAGTCAGACACATTGCTGTGTACTGGAGAAGGAACTGGCAACTCACTCCAGTATCTTTTCCAAGAAGAGCTTCTGGGTAAGCACAAGCAGAGACACATCAATATGGCCATTGGAAGAGGAGTACCATCAGATTGGATGAAGAGGTTGGGCCAAAGTCAATGAGAATGCCCTGCTGCATATGTGTCTGGAGAGGAAAGGAAAGTCTGCTGATGCAAAGAGTCAGACACAACCGAACAACTTAATAGATATATAGGCAAATCAGACATGTTTTATGCTCATCTGAAGCTCTTCACAAACAGAATTAACACTTTAACTTATTTATTTTTGTACTAGACAAGAAAACACATTATATGTAAGCCAGATAACACACGATACGTGCAACAAGAACTGAAAAGGCCGCTTTCCATTTGTTACGATGCACTCTATAGAGATTAGAAAAAGAAGGAGTGATTAGAGCGCAATGTTGGATTGCATTATAATAACATGACCTGCACTCTCCACAGGAAGCATTCATCCTACAATTCGGCTTTATTGAACTCTCCGACTCTCTATACACTGCCCGGGAGTACGGAGAGGGGCGCGCGGGGTTACTCTGGCTGATCACTCAATGGAAGGATCAGCACTAAATAAAACCCACAAGACCTTTCCAATTCACAACCACAGAAGATACCAAGGGCAGTCAGAGGACCACAGAGAAACTGAAAGGTTAAGGGGCTGCTTGAACAATGGACCAAGCCAGAACCAAATGAGTCCATCTCCTGCTATGTTTTTGGTGATAGAAACGCACACATGTTCACTTGTCCACACAGAGACTGGAGTACACAGGGTGGCACACACTTTATATCCATAAGACTTAGATCATTATTGTTATCCTTTATTTATAAAGCGTCAACATATTCCATATAATTAAAGGGCCAATTAATTAATTGTAAGTGCTCTTCATTGTGTAAATGAGCATATTGTTTGCTAAAATTATCTATTTTTTAATTATACTAATAGCAGCAAAACAATCTAAGTTTTAAAATGTATGTTTACTTCCAGTCTGTCCTGACCACTAGCTGTTGCATGAGGGTGTATGGAGGAAGGCTGTGATCTATAGCACAGCATCCCAGAATGCTCAGGTTACAATTCACTGACCAGATGACACATAGCTATCCTGCTTTAGGCGAGTACCAGTATTACATACATGCACAAATGTTGTAAGG